>VZRE01014438.1:2415-24332 GCA_013396775.1 Cephalopterus ornatus | reverse complement strand
GCCTCTTTGGCTGTGTACAGCATCTGCAAGGCGGATTCAGCCAGTGTTTTGGTCTGGTCCAGGAGGTTCATCTGCTGCTGGTGGTTGGGTGTTTTGGAGGCAGCACCAACAGCCGCCATAATGAGAGGCTCAAAATACTGAGCCATCTGGGACACCTATAGGGAAGAGCAGCTTTAGCAACAGCAGCTTCAGCAGCAGCAGCTTCGAGCCCCAGCTGCCTTGTACCTCTCCACGAGGCACCAAGTGCCTTGTCAGCTTCCACACTCTGGTTACCTTGTGCCCCAGCTGCGACGCCTCAGCCCGCGCTGCACTGGCCACAGGCTCAATCAGGTTGCTGATCTCTTGGACAGCTGTGATCATCTGGTTGTGCAAAGCCTGTCCAAAGAGAGGGTGCTGTGTGAGGCTGCAGCAGGGCTGGGGTCTGCGTGCTGCTGAGAGGTGGAGAAAGGATGCCCACCCCATTAGGTTTGCCACTGCACGTTCCTGACCCACCTCCTGGGAGATATCTTCTCGGGGGGCCAGCTGCTGGCTGATGGCAGCGAGGGAGGCCTGGTCCACCTCCCGCATGCATCTGTTCAGGACCTCGATGGCCTCATCACACTCCCGCTGTCCTGGAGCTTTGTCCCTGTGGGACAGATGGATCAGTTAAGTGCGGGCAGGTGCTACGCCATCCCTTTGCCCCAAGCCTCAGTTGGTGCTGCTGAGGGGCAGGATCCCCCTCCTGGGCTTTGGGGCAACCCAGCGTGATAAGAGCCTGGGCACACCAGCATGTGTTCCCATATGTGAGAACTGGAGGAGCAGCTCCCAGGCAGGACAAAAGGGATGGCATCTTCCATCCCATCCCTTGCCTCCCCCCACCAGCAGTAGCCAAGGACATGATGACCCAAAACATCCCCAGGAATGCTCACTCAGGACTCTGCTCACCTCATGTTGGTGATCAGCTTCTTGATGGAGTCTGAGACGGTGCGTGAGTGTCCAGCCAGCACTGACCACTGTGGTGGGTCCTTGGGGTTGACAGCCAGAGAACGGGCAGTCTGGATGAGGCCAGCGGAGCTCTCCAGCATGGTCTTGGCTGAAGAGATGATGGGCTCCATGGCTCTGCGCCCCTGCACAGGGAGACAAAGGGACGGTGAGGGAAGGGACTGTGCATGGGAAGTCTCCCATGACCCTTACCCTGGACCAGCCCCTCAAAGGCCAAGGCTTGCTGACACCTTCCCATCATACCCCCTCAAGCCCCACTAGGACTCCATCCCAAGCTCAGGGAAGGCATAACTACTCTCCACACTAGAGCAGCCCCTCTCACAGCCAGGCTATATCCTCCCTTTCCCAGCAGTATCTCACCTCTGGGCTGATCTGGGCAGGAACGGTAGCGAACTCTGGGTTGGAGGCGAAGGCTGTCAGGTTATCCACGGCCTCTATAAGAGGGGTAGTGGCAGCACGGCACCGCTCCCGGTTCTCCTCATTGAACTCACCATCTAGGGCCTGGTGGAGAGATCAGAGCAGTTATCCAAACCCCACCATGCCCTAACTCCCACCCCACCACAGTGCCTCAGAAGGAAAACTGCACCTTGATGGTCTTCACTAGGTTAGCAGTGCTGTTGGCTACCTCCTTGGCTGACTGGACGAACTGGCGCTTGGCCACAGGATTGGCGGTGCGGGAGGAGGCCAGGCGGCACGTGTTGCACAGGGCTGAGGTGTGTTTTGCTACAATGGTTGCTGCTGATAGCACCTGCAGGGGAAAGCAGAGTAAGGCAGGATCCATCATGACTCCCTACCCCCACAACTCTCTGTTCCCGCCCACCCTATATGGAGCATTAGTGACGACAGGGGTCCCTCTTGAAACTCAAGAAAGTATCACCAAGGTCCTGCACGCCCACAGAGCCCTCCATCTGGACTGCCACCATCGCACCAAAGCTGCCAGCTGGTTCCTAGTGCAGCTGGTGGGGCCTGATGAGACACCAACCACCATCTTCGCCAACTCTTGGGACGCAGCTCTTTCAACTAGACATACAACTCCTTTTTGTGCAAGAAAATGCCTGTAATCATGCCCCACCCCACACTCACCTGGGACTGGGTGCAGGCAGGGTCCACTAGATTTTGGCAGGCCATCTGGATGGCTTGGTTAGCTCTGGCAAACTGAGTGGGGTCTACTAAGCCCTGCTGTCCGGCCTGGCTGTTGGGGTCCGAGACTCCCACAAGATAGGCAGCCTAAGAGCATGACAGAGGCAGTGAGAGAGAGCCTGCACAGAGCAGAGGAGCTCAGAGCAGGCACAGGCTGCAGCACTGTGCAGTGCCTGGCAGCACTGTCCCTTGGGGACAGGCTTGGAAGGGCGGGGGGGGTGCATATGGCAACTGTGCACCTGGGGTAATGCTCAGGACTGAATGTGTCTCACCTGGGCAGCTGCCTCTGTCAGCCCGCAAAGAGCTTTGGAGGCGGCACTGATGGAATCCCCAAACTCAGGCAGTTTGCTGTTCTTGGCATTCTGGGAGATGCCAGCCATGGACTCACCCAGCACCTGCAGGACACACCACACACTAGTTATGGACACCCTCTCCTGCTACCACAGTGCTCCCAGGATCAGATCTCACTGTGCTTTGTCAGTGGAGGAGGAACCACCTTTCCTTTTGCACCCACATCCTTCACAAATCCTGCGTCCTTCCTCAAACTTCCATTCCTATGTCAGGGCTCACCTTGGAGTTCTCCATGACACTGTCGAGGCAGTTGAAGTAGGACATGTCATTGACAGTCTGAGTGGGGTTCTCCAACAGCTCCTTCACCGTCTGCAGGTATAAGGGTGTCACATCCAGGGGAAGGTTCTGCATCCTTCACTTGCACTCCTCTACACTCCCTCCTGCCCCTTGCAGTAGGGCATACCTCCTCCCTCCCTACCACCTCAGCCTCTCCAATGTCTTGTCAAGATGCGGCTTCTCACCTCCAGCTCCCGCAGGGCATTGTCACACTCCTTCTGGCCCGGGGCCTGCTGGGTGCACATGGTGATCAGCTGGTTAATGCTATCGGTCACAGCCCTGCCAGGGACACAGGAAAAGACCCATGGATCAAAGCCTGCCTCACCACCTAGGCCCACCAGCAGCATTTAGGGAGCACTTCCTCCTACCGTGCCGCTGCTGCCAGCTGATTCTTGAGGTTGGGAGCAGCAGGGTCAGCAGAGAGAGCCTTTGCAGCCAACAGCAGCTTGCTGGAGGACATGGAGATGCTCTTCAAGTTTGACACCACCTGTGCCTGGTCTTCCTTATTCTGCAAGGAGCCAAGAAGTGTTATCTGCAGCAGCAGGTTTCCGAAGTCCACACCCACCATGGGTCTTCTCTGGTGATTTTCAAGCTGAGCTCGTTCCTTTCATTCAACTTGTTCACCAACAGCAATTCTCACTGAACGAACTCAAGCCACCTTCTCTCTGCTGCTGTGGTTTTGCACAGCTCCAGACCCCATCCCTCCAACTTCATTGGCCACAGTCAGCCTAACCACCACTCCCTGGCCATGCTGCCTGTGGTCAGCCACCTCCTCAGGCATCCCAAACCTCTCACTATACCGACACTGCATTTAATCTCACCGGGGACTGGCCAGCCATCTCCACTCCTGCCTGCAGGAACTCATTAAAGTCCTGCCCAAATTTGCCAGACGACTTGGCCAGGTCTTGAGGGGTGCCACGTGATGCCTGCACGAGCTCGTTGGCAGACTGGTTGAGCCCCGCAGCTGCCTGGTTCAGTTGGCTCTGCGCCTCCTGGAAGCTCTTGGTGCTGGGAGGGAACTGGAAGGAAGTAAAGGGTTAGGAGAGGCAGCAAGGTGAATGGAGGTGGACAATGAAAATACAGCACATGCTTGGGGATATGCTTAGAGGAATCTGATGCAGTTGGACTGTCTTGCATCATAAGACTTCCCCCTTTGGCTCACCGAATCCGCGAGCAGCCTCTTGCTGGCCTCTCCTACCATGCGGATGGCAGCATCCACGTCTCGCTGCCCTGGCAGGCAGTTAACGCAGCGGTTCAGGGCCTGTGACACCGCCTTGGCCACCTGCAGAGAAGCAAAGAGTGGTCACCATCTCCCAGCCAGCCTCATGCCCTTCCCGCAGCCTGAGAGGGCACACTGGGGTACCTACTCTCCCCACCTGGGCCAGGCGCTGCTGGCTCTCTGGGTCACCAGGCTTGGCCACTGCTTTCCGTGCCTCCTCGATGAGGTTGCTGGCTTTATCCATGACGTCACTGGCACACTCCAGCATGGCATTCTGTGCCTGCGGGTCAGAAGTGTTGGCCGCCACGCCGCGAGCAGCCTGGCTGAGTGAGCGCAGGGCCTGGGCCACTTCCCGGGCAGCGATTCCTGCAGGGATGGAGAGGTCAGTGCCCATCAGCTCAGTGCCCCCTCTCCCAGCCCTGCTGCAGAGGCCAGTACCTGTGTAGTTCTCATTGCCCTGGGCCACCTCTCCCAGGAGGTGAGCAATGGCGGAGCTGACGGCTTTGGTGCTGTTTCCCAGGTCCTGGGCACACTTCTCCATCTGCAGGGCAATGAGTTGGGATACGTTGGCGAGCTGCACCTTTTGGCAACTCCCCTGCCCCAGAGTCCACCCTGCATCAGCCTGAGCCACCCTTTCCTGCGCCCTCACCCCTGCACTCTCACCGTCTCTCCTGGCAGAGGCTTGAGCTTGCCATCGCGGGCAGCTGCTTTGGCTTCATGCAAGTCCCTCTCCAGGCTCTGCACCAGACCCAGTGCAGAGTCTATCTCCAGGGGTCCGCATGCCTCCTGAGCCTGTGACGGGGCAGAAGGGAAGGTGAGCAGGTGACCGCTGAGCCCACCTGGCTGCCACAGATATCACGACCTGCCACCGGCCTGTCCCCACTGTCCTCTCCTGCTCTGCACAGCCATCTGCACTCTCTGCTGTGGGATGGGAGCCAGCCTCTCACCTTCTGGGCAGCTGTGCGGAGCTCAGCCAGAGCTGCAGCCAAGTTCTTGGCACACTGGCTGAGCTGCATCGCAGAGGCTTGGTCTGTGATGGTGGGAACGGTGGCCTTGGCTGCAGCTACCATCTTCCCACCAGGCTGTCAGGCCAAAACAAAAAGCAGTGAGAAGCGGATGAACATACGGCATGTCACTGAACATGTACAGAAGGTCTTCCGGTATCTTAGGAGGGCCAGGCACAGTAGGAAAGCTGTAATGCCAGAGCTGGCACGGGAGGCTCTGGGGAGCGTGGGTACCTGCAGGAAGTTCTGGCTGGCAGCAATGAGAGCCAGCTGGGCGCTGGGGCTGTCCGGCTGGGACTGGCTTCCTCTCACACCCTGCACCAGCATTGGGATCTGCTCTGCCACCACCTGCCAGAGAAAAACGGGTCACTGGAGAGGCATGGTCAGGAGATGGATCCAACCCAGGACTGGCAATCAAAAGATCGGCTCCTGGGAGGCCTAAGAGAGGACCCCAGCGTCCTGTCTGCCCACTGTGGCTGAACATGAAGCCCCAGCATGGCTGATGGGAGATGAGATGGGGAGAAGGAGCACAGGAGATGCCAGGCACAGACCCAGGCCCTTACCTTGCAGCTCTGCACCAGCTGCTGCTGCGCAGCAGGGTTTTTGTTGGAAGAGGAGGCGTGCTGCGCGGCTGCAATGGTCTGGGTGGCGGAGGCGGCAGCCTGCTTGGCTGCGTGCTGGCACAGGGAGGCACGAGTTAACACTAGTGGCAGAGCAGTCTATCTCGAACCACCCCCCATGCACCAGGGCCCAGCTGCCCTAAACAACTTCTCCTGTTCCTTTATCTGTGACACTGGAGCATCCCCAGCACCCTCGATGCCCAGTGCCCCAAAGTAACACGGTGCACACAAGGGAAAGGAAGGGAGGTCTCTGCATCATGCAGCACAGACACTGTGCCTGAAAAAGACTTTATTCTGCAGTAAAATGCAGGGATGCTGGGGCCCCTGGTCACGCGTTGCTCGCTGTTTGTTTGCCCTCTGCAGACCCTTGCCCAGCATCTCACCTCCAGTTTGTGTACGAGCTTCTTCTTGATGGCATTCTGGGCTGCGGCGTTGGTCGCCATGCGCAGCCCCTCTGCTGCCTCGCGCAGCCGCTGCTGCTGCTCCTCACTGTCCGGGTGGGCTGCAGCTCCCTGGAGAGAGCAGAAAACCCATCACACCTTGCAGGGATCACGGAGTCCCTTGTCCTCCTGAAGCAGCACCTGCTCTGGCCTGATGCCACGGAATCCCCCACAAGGTAGCCCGGCTGCTTATGGTGCTGGGGAGACGCCCAAAGCCTCCCCAGTAGAGCTCAGCAGCAGGAGCGGGAAAAGCTCCTCTGATACCACCCACGGCTCCAGAATGAGCCAACCCCACTGCGCAGGTCCCTTACTCTGGGAACTGCTGCCCCACCCAGGGGCTGCTTGTCCCCTCCTCAGCACTAAGCCAACAGTGTTGGACAGGGTTGGGGGCCAAAATCAGCATCCACCCTCCACCATGCACTAACCTTCGCAGCCTCCACCATCTTGGCAGTGGCATCAGCCAGGATCTTGGCTGCACTCAGAAGCTTGCGTGAATTCTCCAGGTCAGTCTCTCCCTCGGCGTCAGCTTTGATGGCATTGACAAGGTCAGAGGTGGCCTGGGCCAGAATACGAGCCTGACGCACCATCTCCCCTGGAACAGAATGGAAGTGTGGTCCATTAGCAAGTCCCAAGGGCTCCCCAGTACTTCACTATCCACCAAGCTCTACTGTGGTTGCCATCAGCTGCTCTCACCTGCATCACCCATGGAGCTGAATATGTTCTCAGTGACGTTGAGGATGGTGTCAGTGGCCTGGTCGTAGCGCCCAATGGGCTGCCCGCCCAAGGCATGCTGCTTGATGTGCTGCAGCAGGTCATTGAGGGCCTGGGTGACAGCTGTGGCTGCCACCCCCACCTGCTTCAGGAGCTGGTCATCACTGGTGGCTGCCTTGGAGGCCTCCACACAGCCCTCAGCTGACTTGGCCACCAACTTGCCAGCCTCGATCAGTTGCTCCTGGCAGACTGGGGAACTGATTGTGGGAGCCACAACCTGGAAGGGAGGAGAAAGGTTGGTCAGCGAGCATGGTAGGCTCCTTGTAGGGGCTGTGCACAGGCAGCTATCCCAAACTTCTGCTCCTCCAAAGAGGATACTCCTTGCTTGGGCACAGTGGCAGGGACCCAGTCAGAGGCAGCCCACACTCCCTGTGCCAGACTCCCAATGTCCTGCCTTAGGACATGTGGTTCTGGCACACCTAGGACCCCATCATGAAGCTGCCCCCTCGCCAGGTGAAGCTTGCAGCCATGCTGAGGCAAGGGTTAACCTTGCTGCTTACCTTGGTGCAGGCCACGAGCTGGGAGGTGGAGAGGGCACACTGGGTGGCCGCAGCGATCACCTGTGTCTGCAGCGCTGCATCTTCTGTTTTCTGAGCCACGTTCTTGGCTTTGAGCACCAGCGTAGCAGCAGCACTGGCCACTGCCTTTGCCAGCTGCATAAGCATGTCCTGGGAGAGGACAGAAAGGGTCAGTGAGGAAGTCATGGCAGTGGGAACGGCCACAGTCGTCTGAAGGGCTCTCATGAAATATTCAGAGGGGAAATGTGAGCTCTCGGAGGCCTTTCATCCACTCTGTCCCAGCACCAGCAGCACCGAATACCTGGCAACACCTTGACCCCAACTCTTCTGTATCCTACAGCTGGCAGTGAGGGTGTAGCCTGGCTCTGAGATGCAGCCCGCACTGCCACAAACACCACCCACAGCAGCTTGGGCAATGCTCAGCATCATCCCAACACCCACTCCCCAGGCAGCCACCCATCCTTGATTGTACTGCTGACACTGCCTGGATTTGCATGGGATTTGCAAACATTTGAACACCAGCAAAAAAGTGACAAACCCTTCCAGCCAAATGGCAGGTGCAAGCCAACAGTGGCACAGCCATAGTGGGGGCAGCTGCCAGCCTACAGGCCCATCCTACTGGCTCATCCTACCAGCAAGAGGTGAGCAGGAGATGCTCCCACACTGATCACCTGTACTGCAGGCATGCCAGGTATTTTCTATTCTACCTTGTGGGCTCACAGGCTACATCTCTGCTGTTATTCCTGGGGCTAAAGGAGAGATATATGACAAGGCAACTAGCCTCCTCTCCCCAGGGTGGCAGGAAAGCCATGGGGCCACTGTGCTAGCACACAACAGGCAGTGACCAACACAGCAAACTGTTTCCTGCAGGGCACCAGACATGACAGGATGCTGCAGGATTAGCCCCTGCAGCATACTGCCAGTGAAAACTGGCAGCGTTAGTGCTAAACATCAAATGCTTGGGGCAAAGACCCTGGTAGGGCAGGGCAGGACAGGGCTCTCTGCCTGCTGCCAACCTCCTCCTGTGTGCATGCTCACAGCAAGTGGCTCCACACCCCATGACAGGGAAACCTCTGGCCACCAAACCAGAAGTGTCACAGCATCCCCTTGCCTCCTGCAAGCCAAGACTACACCCACTACAATCCACCACCTTTTGCGACAGGAGGAAAGACCAGAGAGTGCATGCACCCATTTTCAGAGTCCCCAGATCACTGCATATGAGCCCAAGGAGGGAAGTAGATACACCCAGGTCTGACAGCTGTGAGGCAGAGCATACTGCTGTATGACTGCAAATTGTTTTCCAGGTCTTAAATCTGCCCCTTGGGGATGCTCTGTCCTGGCACTGCTGCCTGGTCAAGCATGGCTTCCTGCCCTAGTTCTAGCTTTTCTGCTCCCCTTGGATATTTGTCAAGGCCTTTCAGCTCATGTCAAGGCTGTGTGGCTGCCACGAACAGAAACCCCTTCTTTCCGGAGTGTGTTTTGAACTATACTATGGCTGGATCCTCCTGCCCAGCACAACGTGCTAATCTCCCTTGTGCTGGAAGGAGCAGTTGTGGGAAAGCAAGCCAGCTGGAAGTCAGCTCATCTAAAACCTCCTCACAAGGCTCCAGCCATCCTGGGCCTCCATCGGGGGCAGCAGGCAGGCAGCTCCCACAGGCAGGGAGCAACAGGCAGGAGCTGCAAGGGAGGACTCCCAGAGCAGCACTTGCCCAAGTAGCGACCCGAATGTATGGACTTCTGAAAGCCAATCACCAAGAAAGCAGAATTTTTCAAGAGCCCTTCTCCAAAGAATTCAGATGACAGTTCCCCGAGGAGCACCGCTCATATTGGAGAAGGCAGGGACCACCAAGCCATGGCTACAGCCCTGTTTTACCATTTTTGGTTCAGAGGCAGGCAGGATCCAAGTACACCGGCTTTCTGGGATCTACACGGGAATCCACAAGATAAGAGGTGTTATATCACAGTGGCACTAGGGACAGAGAGGGGCAATGGCCTGTCCCCTCCCCCTCAAAGTCACCGCTGGTATTGGACACGCTTTGACCCAGAGCCGTCCTGCCAGGTTCTGTTCAAAGGCTGATGGTTTTACAGAGCAGGCATCCCTAGTTGCTGCTGGGTGCACTCACCTGGAACCGGGGGTCAGTGTCGCTCTCTCCAATGTGCTGCAGCAGCTCCCCGCTGGTCTGGCCCACGAGGCCAGCAGCCTGCAGGAGATTCTGGCGAGGCTGCAAGGAACAAGGCATAATCAACACTGGGCCTGTGAGCAAACCCTAAAACGCCACTCAATGGTTTCCCTCAGCTTCCCCCTTCTTCTTGGCCCCACAGCCCCTCCTGCCTCCCACCTCAGCGCTGGCAGGCTGTGCTGTTTTCAGTAGGTCTGAGACGGCGCTGGCCAGGTTTTTGGCTGCCTGCAGAAGCTGCCGCCCATTCCCTCCCTCATCTTCCATCAGTGCAGCCAGCAGCTTCACGCCCTTGGACATCTCCGTCAGGTTGGAAGAGATGGTGGTGACGGCACAGCCCACAGCGGTATAGTCCGTGTCTGCTGGATCCCCTGCACAGGAAAGAGACAAGACAAGATGGGATGAGCTTCAAGTGATGCTCCAAGAGCATCTGCACACCTGTCACTGATGTGGTTTTCCTTTATGGGAGCAGGGGGAGAGATCCTCTGGCTCCTGAGCCTGAAAGGTTGTCACATCAGCTGAGATTCGGCAGGAGAGCCCGGGGAAAGGGAGCTGCACTGCGCCATGGCTGTGCCTCGAGCTATGGCACGGACTGGACAACACGCTCCTGGTCCAGATCACGGCCAGCTGGCCAAGGGCTGGGAGGAAGGATTAGGCTGTGACAGGCAGGGGTCTAAAAGCCAGGTGAGCTGTATGGGATGGCCAGCTCTACAGGGATATTAGCAGCCTTTAGGGCTGATTTGTTTCTAGCTGCGGGAGGCTGGCACCTCCAATCTGTGAGAGAGAGCAGGAGCCCTGTCCTATAACCAGACAACTGGGGCATCCCTCTTCTTCAACCTTCCACGTACCTGCAGTGAGGTTGACCACCGAGGCTGTGCCAGCGGTGATAGCATCCACTTGGGAGTGGATCTCATGCTTAGACTCATCCATTTTGTTTTTGCGCCAAGCTTTGGATGCCTGGAATGGGGAGAACAAGATCAGGAGATGGTGGCAGAGGTGGTGGGTAGCAGCACACATGCTCATACAGAGGAACACAAGGAAGAGGATATAAGTAAAACACAAGGAAGACCTGTGACCACCCAAAACTTGCCAGTCCATTCTGACCAAGCAACATGGCCAAATGTCCCCTCCATATCTGCCTGAAGGGTGGGATACTGTGGGACAAGCTCAGTCACTCTGCTCCTGCATTTAGTTAATCAGAATCAAACAGGAGGATTGGCCTTGGCCAAGTGGTTTGAGAGAGAGAATGCTACTCCTCAAAGTGGAAAACCACTTTAACCAGCCCGCATGATAAGGTTATTTTATGATAAGGTGTGATTTTCTCTCGTGGCTGAGCACAGCCACAACTTGATGCAAGTGTGAATGTGTGGGATCAAGGCACTGGTTTGGGATGATCCTGGGAATTCTGGCTAACAAAAAGAAAAACTCCAGGTGCTGTTTACAAGAAAATATGAACAAAAGGGGAATGCCGAAAAGTGTCGCGTGACAAGTCCCAAAATCAAACTCTGTGTGTGCAGATTCATTTTCTCCTTCACCGCCCAGACTTGGTGACGCCATCTCCTTTCATGCAGCAGATCTTCCAGGAGCTGCTGGCACT
The DNA here is from genome assembly GCA_013396775.1 of Cephalopterus ornatus. NCBI lineage: Eukaryota > Metazoa > Chordata > Aves > Passeriformes > Cotingidae > Cephalopterus > Cephalopterus ornatus. The sequence continues at coordinate 13,238 of VZRE01014438.1, read as the reverse complement.
TCTCCTGGGAATGTGACCAGCCTCCCCCAGCCAACCTAACAACCTCCAGCAAGGTCCACCTCCAGCACACCGCATCCACCCGGCACTCACAGCATCCTGCCCGAGGGGTGGCAAGGTCTCGAAGTCGTCCAGCGTGGCCTGGGCTGCGTGCACAGCCTGCATGCTTGAGTTGATGGTGCCAGTCAGGGCTTGCTGGGCTGAGGTCTGCAAACACAGAGACAGACTGAGGTATGCTGAAGGCTGGAAATCTAGGCTTAAATAATTTGCTCCCCTGCAATGCGCCATTGATGACAGTGCTCTAGGTAGGTCTCCACAAAGTGGGGTACACTTAGCAAGAAGGGGGACTCACTCTGCAACTCCCACCGGGAAATGCCAAATCCCACCGTAAGTACAAGCAAGCCTCACAGTTAACCAGCTGGGCTCTGCTGCAAACCACAGCACTAGTGGGGTTGTCCAGGCACAATCTGAAGGAGAGGCTGCAGCTGCCAGCCAGGGGAAAATGTTTGGAGTGTAGCTCAAGTTTGCAGAGAGGGTGCAGGAGTATGCCAGCTCAGTCAGGTCAGCAAGCCCATGACGCCAGCAACTCAGAGGACCCCCTGCTTCCTAAGAAGGCAATGCCTGGCCATGGACCCAAATGAGTGGGTCTACATGAGCCCAACAGGCACCTCTCAGAGTTTGCGTCCTGTGGTGAGCACAGGGAGAGCTTACCAGGGGAGGCATGTGTCCTCGGTGCATCTGGCCACTGGTGATTTGCAGTTGAGGCTGTGGCATCGTGCCCACCTGGAAGTTTTCTGGCCCTCCAGCCCCCGTCCGCATGATGGCTGGCAAGGCCACTGAGCCCAGCTCCGCCTTGCCTACACGGTTAAACTGCTGCTGCAAGACTGTCGACCTGAAATGGGAAGAAATACCAGGTGAAGCAATGCCCATGGGCACAGAACCACAGAGAGCCGGCACCAAAGGACTGGCAGCTCTTCCTCCAGATACGCTGTGCTGCAAGTTTGGCTGGAGCCCACTCTCATTCAACTTCTGCTTGGCAACTGTCTTGCTCTTGGAAGACTTACTTCTTTGGAGACACAGAGTCTTCCAGCATGGTGGACTCCTCATCCCCTTCCAGTCCAAAGTGGTCTTTGCTCTTTTTCTGTGGAGAGAAAGAGCAGGTGTGTCAGAGAGCACATACCTCCAAACCTTCCCCTCCTCCTGCAGCCCAGACACTGTACCAGATCTGCAGGGCTCCCCTGCCCTGTCTCTAGCTCTTCAGCAGTACCATGTGCCAATGGCTATCTAGAAGCAGCTGGAAGAGGCACCCTGCACCCCTCTCCAGTGAGAAGCCAGTTATCAGTGCCCTCCTCAGCACAGCCTCACCTTTTTCAGGATGATATCTATGTAGCCAGCAATTAGCTGGGCGATCTGTTCCCCCTCCGTCGTCTGCACTGAGTAGTAACCATCCTGGTAATCTCCAAAATCCTGCAACAGCAGGGCACAGGGTAGCACCGAAGCACGGCACTAGTGGCTACCCTGAGCCCCTCTGGTATGCGTTAAGCATCTGAGCACCAGCCTCCGAAACAAGAGCTGGGAGAGGCCCCAGAGGACAGCAGGGCTCTGCCACCACGGGGCAATACGCGAGAGAGGGGTTAAGTGAGAGCAGCCCCCCACGGGGGCACCAAGAGGGAGGGAGTGCGGAGGAACAAGTGCTGGTCCCTACCAGGGTGAAGCTCTTAGGTGAGGCTGCCCAACGCTTGATGTTGGTCAGGCTCCATTCCTGAATCACTTCCTTGGTTTTCTCATCCACGCGCATCACACACTCCTTGGTGATCCCCAGCAGCCGTGGCACCAGCTTGTTCTTCCCCTTCATCTTCTCCTGTGGGCCACAACACAAGGGCTGTGGGCTACCCCCAGGACAGATCCACTCAGGCAGAGACCTTTGAGGCCTGCTGTGGCTACCAAACACCCTCAAAGCCATGCTTTCCAGTGGTGACAACCACCATATGGAGCTTGATAAGGAGAAAAAGCATGAACCAAGGAGTAGAAAGGCATTGCACAGGGAAAGGCATGGAGGAGAGGTGGACAGTGGAGATGTAAGGAAAACTAGAGCAACATGTGTTGAGGGGTAGTAGCTGGAGGTGCAACAGATACAGGCATGCTGAGAAAGAGGAATTTTGGTTGGTGAGAAGTGGGACCAGGGGGGCTGCTGCTCTACCTTGACCAAGAAGAAGGAGACTCCATAGGTCTTGAGGGAACGAGCAAGTTTCACATAGCGAACTTTGGCCTCGATCTCGCTCATGTTCCCGCAGTTCTTGTGGGCCTGCGACAGCGAAGACAGAACATTGCACTAGGATCGAGAGTCCTGTTTGTGCCACCATTCCACAGCCTTTTCAGGCTCTCCCTGCCCCACCAGCATCCCCTGCCCCTGCTACAGCATCCCTCTGTTCTCTGGTATATCTCAGGAGCTGCCTTGTCTGCCCACCTACAGCTCCTGTTCCTGTTTCCCTCCCACCAGATTGCTACATGCTGCCTTTCACGACAGGAGCAGCCTCAGCCTTTAGTGAGGAGAAACAAAAAGCCCAGCTTTCAACATCCCTGCTGCACATACCGTGAAGATCTTGCGCTCCCCCTTCTGCTTGATGTACTCCTTAGGCAGGAAATCCTTGAGCCTGCCAAGAGACAGCCAAGCCAGTTGTTAGTAGCAGAGCTCAAAGCCAGTGTCTGTCTGTCTTCGACTGTGAGGAGGCCCAACCCAAAGCCTCAAACAAACCCCTGCCAGGGCGTGAGCTAGGAGTTTTTGGGAGCAGGAAGAATGTGGAAGAGGTTGTTGCAGCTATGAAAGCTGTCCTTGGAGTTGCCCTAGCTGAGAGTGGGGTTGAGGTGCTGAGGATGGAGCCCTTTGTGTGGCATCAGGGTGGACCATATGGTGGGCTGCGGACCCCTATATGGCTGCATGTCCCTGTAGGGGTGCCAGAGGGAGCAGGATGGCAGGATGGGGGGCTGGCACACCTCGCAGAGGGTGTGGATCTCCACACTTGGGCACTGTGATGTAAGGAGAAGAGGGGCTGCACCAGAGGCAACCAAATCCCTGGAGCCCCCCAAGGCGGTGTGATGCTGGGTGCTGCCAAGCCACTCCAGACACCTCAAGATAAAGCCCAGGGGCTCCTCAGGACACTCACTCCAGAAAGCCTGGCTTGTGCTTCTGCTCGTTGTGTGGCCCAAACTGGATCTGGCACTGGTGGCCAGCAAACTCACAGGCTTTGTCAAAGGAGACAGGGTGGGAACCGTTCAGGATGTCATCACGAGCCTGTGTGGGAATAGAAGACACTGCTATGAGCTGGGCAGCCATACAGCCCTGCCACTGCTCCCCTCCACACCAAGCATGAACTGTTTTCCAGAGTTAAAAGAACTTGCGCTGAAAAACAGGAGGATCTAGGACCAGGCTGTCCCCTACAGGGAACAGCATCAAGCCTGGGAGAGAAATAGCAGCAGGACTTCAGGATGGTTCCTACCAGACAGCTCACATGGAATTCCCTGAGGAGCTCTGGAGTACACAGAGGGCAGGGCTAGGATTGCCAGTGTTGCCAGTTACCCAGGAGATAACTAGGTATCCTGAAGTACCCCCTATGGTAGCTCCTCACAAAACTTTCAGCCACCAGCCAGCAGCTGGCACTTGGCAGTGGAGCCAGGTGCCCTGGGAAGCTATACCTGCACGTAGAGCAGGTTGAGCTGCACAGGATCTCTCGAGTCCACGTTCTGGTCAGAGTAGAAGAACTTGCGCCGCAGCAGCAGCGTTTCGTTGTCGTCGATGCCTTGCTCGCGCAGGGTCCGGCCATGGTCCAGCCAATTCACTGCAGGCAATGTCAAGGCATGAGCAGGGACAGGCACTCAGGCAGGGCTGGTCCCGGCCCTGGGGCTGCTCATGAGGAGCAAGGAATGGATGCCCACCTGGTGCATCCCGGCTCTCACCCCTCTGTTCTGGGCCCCCAGGCAGGAGACACTTCAGGAGGTATGGGTACACATTCCCTCATCATAGTCCTCGCCACTCCCCTGACTGGTTCTTCCCCTTGCAGGGTGTTCCCTGTTCCCCTTCCCACTGCCCTCAGCACAGGCTGACCCCATCCCCAGCACATCCAGGCACCTACACTCGTCATCTGTGTGCAACTTCTGCTTGAGCTTCTCCATCTTCTTCTCATCTCGCAGCAGGGTCTTGTCCTTCTTGAGAGTGCCAGTAACCTCCTCCTTCTTCTCTTCCATAATCTCCCGAACAAGCGAGTACTCATCATAGTTTGTGATGCCTGCAGGAAAGCAGAGAAACAAACTCAGCATGATTTTGCTGCCAAACACAAAGTGCAGAGCAATGCAGGGGTGCCCACCCCAGCGTCACGCACCCCTTGGACAACCATGCTGCCAGGCCATCTGCTGCAGAGCTGCTGCTGCTCCCCCAGTAGCCTGTCAGATGCTGCCATCTCTCCCCACCTCCCTTCTTCCCCCTGTTGCTGCCCTCTCCTCTCACCAATCCGAGCACAGATTGTCATGAGCATGTCTGTGACAGTTTTGGAGTCATCCACCATCACTGTTTTCACTGTCCCATCCAGCATGCGGATCTTCAGGGGCCGCTGCTTCTTCTTGTATTCCATGGTATCCTGTAGGCACAGCAGAGCACAGCTCCCAGTGGTGGAACCAGTGCAGGGAACCCACATTCCACCATCATGCCAACAGCTCCCAAATGCCCAGTGCAATCGTGGGGGAACACAGTGTGCTGCAGGACATGATGCAAGGCAGCAGGGCAGACACCCACACCATCTCCACACTGTGGGCACATCCAACTGTGCAGCCAAGGCAGGTACCAGCTCGAAGGATGTGGGATGGACACTTACCCCATTGCGGAGCATGTAGTAGTCCAGAGCCTTCCCAGCCTCCAGCCAGATCCCTTTCTTTGGGTCTTCATCCGAGAGGAACAGCCCAAAATCATTGGCTGAAAAACAGGTAAAGTCTCTGCCAGGGGAGTCCTAAGCAGGGCCACCAACATGCCAGTCTGTGCCCAGGGATGTGCATCAGTGCAGCCAGTGCATGAAGCACAGCAGCACTGTGAAAGCTGGAGCCTAAACCCAACAAGTGGGCCACAAAGCTGGCAAACAAGCTCCAAGATGCATGTTTTACCACAGTTATCTATGGAAAAAATCATCTGAAGCGTGCCCACACAATGCCCAACTTGGAACTGACAGACACCACAGAAGGAAGAGCTTGCAGTTGTGGCTGACAGCTCCCCGAAATATTCAGTGCAATGTGTAGTAGTGGTGAAAGCAAGGTAGTAAAGTCTTGGGTCAGCAGGAAGGGTGCTGGGAACTGGTTTATAAAATCCAGGCAATTGACACCTTGAGTACTTTGTGGTGGTGTGGTCTGCATTTCCCCAGGACTCAGAACAGTTTGAAAGGATGCAGAGAGAGCAAATTTAAATGATGAAACTTTGGTGTGAGGTACTAGAATTGCTGGGACTCCTCTGTGGACGAGGAGGCTGAGGGAGGATAGGGTGTCAGAGGTGGTGAATAATTGCCGTTCACCAAACCCTGCTCCCTCGGGGCTCATGAAAGTGCTGCTGCTGGAGCCCGGGCGCTGGCACCTAAGCTCAAACTGCATTTTTATGCTGCTTGAGGCCAGGGCCACGCCTGGCTGTGCCCTGGAAAGGTCCTTCTCCACCTCTGCAACAACTCTGCGCTGCAGGCTGTCTTGGTTGGCTATGTTTATAACTCGTCATCTTGTTGGCAGCTCTCTTTGGGGAGGGACAAATTCCTGAGCTGCCCTGCGCCTGCCTGGCTAACACGGCTGTTAGGATCCTACTAAACACGGAGCAAAAAAACCACGGAGGCTTGCCATTTTATTTTTAAAGTGAAAAAAACCAACAAAACCCCAAACTGTTTTCAAAGCAAATTCCAAGAGGATAACTAAAGCACTGAAAACTGAGCAGCTTGCCCCAGATCCATAGGCTGGGTGGGGAAAGGCACTTCCTGAGACAGAGCAACAGCAGAGCTGGAAACTTATATTGAAGCTCCTCCAGCCCAAAGGTGACAAAAAAACAGGGCAGCTCAAAAATGGAGCCAGAGTGCCAGTGTTTAAGGAGAATAAAGAGAAACAAAAGCTGCCAAAGAAGACAGGAGAAGAAAAGCTGTGAGAAACTGAAAAGGAACCGGGGAGTAAGAAGTTCCCTATATGGCTTTCGCCTTGCTGGTTTTTTATAAACAGGCTGGCTCACGCCCAGGAGCAGGAAATGCAATGCTCCTTCCAACACCAGTATAGCCCTGCATCCACAAACATCCAGTCCCTCTGTGAAACTGAAAGCCATGGTCTGCTGGACTGATGACCAGCCGGGTATGGTGCGAGAAGGCATTTCCTTTCATCCTCAAGGAATCTGCAGCTCCCAGATGTCGCTGCGCTTCCCCTCCTCTTCCCACGACTCCTGACCTCCTCTCTGCTGTCTCTCCCCCCGTGGCACAGCTGCTTTCAGGGGTTGCAGGGACCCAGGAGAGCCTCCGAGACAGTGTCCCAAAGCTCCAACTCCCCCATCCGTAATGGGGACAGGTCACATCCGCGTGGGAGTGAGTCATGTCATGAGCCATAGGCTTAATTGGGAGCCCAGCAGCAGCAGGAAAGTGTTAGAGCTGAGAAGGCTTAGAAAGGTACTGGAGCACCAGCATCAGGTCTCGCAGAGAGCTGCTAGTGGGGGACAGACCCAGTGGAGACTATATGTCCCCCAAGAAAGGAAAAATTAACTTAAATGCTTATTAATGTTTGTAACCACCCTTGTAACTGTTTAAACCCACCTAGTCCTGGCTAGTGAGGATGAATGCAAGCAGGACAGAGGAGCAGAGACAGAAACGGCAGCAGGCTCAAACTGCTTCATGAATATTTCACTTCCAAATGTGGTTCCCTATCTACCAAAGGCCCAGATTTCTTCTGCGGTGTCGAGGAGGGAGCCTGAGAAGCTCAGACCAGGCACGAGGACTTGGACTTTGCTCCCCCCACCCCACCTCTTCTCTGGGAAAGCGCCAAAGAAGCACAGACAGAAAAGGGAGACCAGTGAAACGCCAAAGGAACGGCAGCCAGTCCCATCATGGACTTACGCTGTCCCATCTGGGCCTCGGGCACCCGCTCACGGATCATGCGGCAGGCATCATACACCATGGTAGAGGGCTCGAACTGCATCGTCTTCACCACATTGCCGATGCTGATCTTCAACGAGAGGGCAACCATGGTGGCGGCTGGGCTGTCCCCACTCCTGTGTCACCTGCCGGAGGACACAGATGGGTGAGCTCTGGCTGCTGACCCCTCCAGTGCACAGGGTCCTTCCTCCTCCTCCTCCAGCGGGACCCCTGCTCCCTGAAAACCAGGACCCAGATTCTACAGGCAAGCAAGGGCTGCACCCTGTGCTGGTGAGCCTGTGAGGGAGTCCCAGTTTCCAGATGCTGGGATCTCCAGCCAGCACTGGGACCCTTGCCTCCTCGTGCCAAGGTCCCAAAGCCAATTTTATTCACTTGCTGGAGTGACAGTAGCTGGTACCCAGCAGAGATGCTGCCAGAGAGGAGGAAGCGAGCATGTGGGAGAACACTAGATAAGAAACTGTGGAAGAGCATGATAGAAGGAGTTATAATTAAACCTATGATGACACAGAAGCCACAAGAGGAAAACCAAGCTTTGACCCAGAGCTGGCAGGCCCCTGCCCCAGCTACCAGAGCCCTCCATGTCACCAGCAGAGCGTGCTGAGCTGGCACCCTGAGCACAGAGGGACGGAAAAGCCTGAAACTGCTCAGGGAGGCAAGATAAGGGCACCAGGCACAGAACTCACATGTTAAATACAACTGCCTGTGGAAAGCACCACTCACACCCAGGGAGTGCTCAGAGATCAGGGTCTGTGGTAGCAGCTACTGGCACAAACCCAGGGTTGGGGAGCCTGTGCACAGGATGATGCATAGGAGGGAAAGGGACCAGCCACAGCAGGGGCACGCCAGAGCCGCACCATCTGAAACAGGAACCAAGCTGGGTCCAGTGTGAAGCATCAGCTTCATAGAATAGAATAGAATCAAAGAATCATCAAGGTTGGAAATGACCTTTAAGAACATCAAGTCCAATCGTCCACCTACCACTGTCACTGTAACCCCTAAACCACATCACTCAGTGCCAGATCTATATGCTTCTTAAACACCCCTCCAGGAATGGTGACTCTACCATCTCCCAGGGCAACCTATTCCAATGCCTGTCCACCCTAACAGTGAAAAAATTTTTTCTAGTATCTAATCTGAGTCTCACCTGTCTCAGTTTAAGGCCACTTCCTCTGGTCCTCTCACTGTAGGCACAGTAGAAGAGACAAGCTCCCACCTCACTACAATCTCCTTTAAGGGAGATGTATAGTTGAGGCTTGAAGGATTGCACAGAGCAGCCTCAGAGCGAGTGCTCCTCAACTGAGCTCGAAAAGACCAGATTTAATGACACCAAATCAGAACTGCGATATTCTTATAGCAGAGTAAAATCTGAAAGAAATAACCTAAGCAAAAGAAGGTTGCAAATAAATTCCCTGCTTGCCTGACGCAGCTTGTAAGAGCCTTTTCCTTTGGGTTACCCACTGTGCAGCAGCTTTTGGTGCTCTCCCAGCACTGAGCCGCATGCCTCAGGCTCCCTGCCTCGGGTCCTCTGCCCCCGCCCCACTGCTCCCTGCCCTTCTCAGCATTCCCAATCCCCATCTGACCCCAACCCGATGCTCTCCAGCAGTGACATGTGTTTTCCTCTCTCTTGGAGACTACTCATGGGGAGGCAGTCCCCCTGTTCTGCTGACCCAAGCTGCCTTGTCCTTAAACCCAGTGGTGGGAGGATACAGTGTGGGATGCACCACATCTGCATGTTCTCTTTCAGATTGATTTGCTCCTACAAGCTTCCTATTAAGGCTGTCAGGGAAAGCTTATCATGCATCCTCAGCCTGGCCTGGGAAGGTTCTTGGGCAAAATGTGCTGGCAGCCTTCCTTGTATTGCAGCAGCCCACAGTGAGTCTGTGCGTCCCTGCCCAGTGCTGCCAACTCTGGTCCCCCTGGAACGGGGTACATCAGTGGGGGCTGTTCCCAAACACCGACCTGAGCTGACTAGAGACCGAATCTGCACCCAGTTTTGGCCAGCAGCGAGTCAGAGGGCAGAGGCCCTGCTCCTGCAGAGCCATGGAGCCATACTGGTGGTGCAGGGTGGGAGGCAGGGACTGAGGAGCGTGCCGCCTCCGCCAGCACATGGAGCGGCTCCAGCTCTGCATTCCTGAGCCATTCTGCAATGTTTCTGCGGAGGCCCGTGGCCCCCACTGTCTCTGCTGCTGAGAAATGAAATGCATTTCGGGTCTGGAGCAAGGGAACCCACCAGCACAGGGAATGAGGTGGCAGAGGCACCCGCCTGTGCCATTGCCATCTATCCAGAAGCACCAGCAAAGCTGTGAGCTGAACAAACAAGGAACACCCCGTCATGGAAAGGGTTTTCCAAGTATTTTATATGCAGGGCGGGCTACTGCAGTCACCAGGCGAACTTCTCTACATCTAAAAATATTCTCAAGTTGAGCATAAAGCAGCTTTCCATCTCTCTGCAGGAAAATGAGAACATACCACCACCAGGACAAGGTCAGAGACCACAGAGGAAGGGGAGGGGAGGACGCCGGACAGTAGAGAGGAACTGAGAGGAGCCAGGCCATGCGCTGCCATTTCTGCATCCTCTTCTTGCCCTCCCAAAGCCACCCCAAATCCAGCACTGCACCAGAGATATGCCTAAGCACACCCTTCACAAGGGCCATCTTGCTTTCCAAGACGCCACAGGAAGATGGGGAAGGTGACTCACTCACTCTCAAACTCTTACAAAAACGACACAGCTGGGCAGAGAAGATGCTGATGACATCAAGGAAGACCTCAGAGGAAAGGTACATGGTTCACTTTAATTTCCATATTCTGTGAGAAAAGTTCAGGCTCCAGCAGCTGAACTTTGCTAACAGCAGTGTTTAAAGCCGAAATGTTCCCTTGCTGCATTAAGCACACCTCCTCAAACCCTGGGAAGATTTGTCAGCAAACGTGGCAATTAATCACACAAGGATTGCAAATCCTTTGCCTGCTCCAAGGGCACCAATGCAGGGCTCAACCCCTGAAGACCTCTCCCTGCCTGGAACTGTGTGGGGAAGAAAAAGCTGGACTAGACATAACAGATGAGACAGCGTGGGAGCCTGGCAGTGCAAACCAGACAAAAAAAGGAAAAGGACAGTGAAATTCAAGCTGTCCCCCCGGAAAGTAAAAAACCAAAAAACCCCAAACAAACCAAGTCTCGACGAACACACACTAGATTTCTGTGCTGTCTCACCTCCAGATCAAGCACACCCGTTCGCAATCAGTTGTCACTATGCGAAAGGCACCGGAGCAGCTGGATTAACACAATTCTGCATTTTGCATCACGTTGAGTGCAACCCTTTGAACCACAGGCACATTCCTGAGCTGATCCCAAAATGATGAGGCGGTGGGAGGGAGGCCTTGGTGGGGTCCCACTGCTTTCCCGAGCAGCTGTTGTGGCTTCCTCCCATCTCATCCCACACTAGGTGAGCACAACCAAGGCAGTAGTGGAGGTGCAAAGACAGGGTCAGCACAGGCAGGGTCAGTGCAGGCAGTGCCGTGCCGACCCAAGGAGCCACCGTGTCTCTGCTGGGCCACTGACAGCGAGTTTTCCGTCACGTGACGCAACTGCTATATTTGTGTCAGCCGAGTTCAGTGCTGCAGTAACGGCTACAGAGGAGGGTTTGTGTCTTAAAATGACCAAAAAAAAAAAAAAAAACAAAAAAA
>VZRE01014437.1:0-110873 GCA_013396775.1 Cephalopterus ornatus | reverse complement strand
AGTTGTCTTACTTGGTAGAGGCCATAAATCGAGGTTTTTGACGCTTGGTTAAAAACATCATGTTTTTTAACTTTGCTGCCTCTTAATTTTGTTTCTCAATTCTGAGATCAATTAAGGCCTCTCAAATTAAATCAGGTTTGTTCAGAAAACATAAAATTGAATAACTTACAAGAGAAAAAGAACAGTAATTTTTTTTCCATTACCAAACCCTTTTACACAGGTTGCAAATGGTTAATTTTTATCATTTCTTGAATAAATCACCACTGTATTTATAGACAGCTGCTGAGCAGTTTTCCTATTGTGTTATAGTGTCTTTCATTTATAATGTGACCAGCCTTCAGAAGTGTGTTGCATCAGAAGCTCATAATATTTTCAAAATGAAATCATATTTTGGAGATTGTCAAATGCCATTACCCAGTAATAATAGAATGAAAAAATTTTGAAATGACTATACTATTCACAGTTTATATTGCATGATTTATTACAAGTCATACAGAACAGCAATTAAACTCTGTATTTATTCTCTCAATTTATTCAAGAAATGTTCTTTCAAAAACACATTTGCTCTTTCTATTAATCAATTTAACTTGAGTTAATGTTTTAAGTAAGTTATTTTATAAACATGAGGCTAAACCCTACTTGGAAAGTTATGTTTTCCCAGAACTATACAATTACTGTTACAGAATTTCTCTTTCTTTATATTCTTCTATTTTCTTTTTTTTTATTTCGATAAAGAATGCTATCATTAAATCATTTAAAAAAACCAAACACACAACTCCCCCCCCCAAAAAAACCCAAACCCATGCTCTTCCAGCTTTGATGAACTAAAATTAATAATTTTTAATATTTTTGACTGAAAATTGATTAAGTGTTGGAAATTCATTAGCAACACTTCAGAATAATTTATGTAAGTATTTAACCATAAACTATAAAAAATTCTTTAGTTTCTAAAAAAGAAAATTTTTTCATTTGAATTTTTAAAAAATAAATGCTCTTCATGACTAACTAATTCAGTAGAAACCAAACTGAAACAAACCTAGAATAACCAACAAATTCCTAATAATATTGCAAACTGATCTTATTGTTTATACCATTGCTCAGAAACAGGGTAAATGGTACATTTCTACTTGTCTCACATTATCTCCACACAGTTTCTTTGTTAAAGAAGAAAGGGGAGAAATTTTCTCTTTTAAAGGAAAGAGAAAATTTAGTTTGACTCCATCAATGGCACAGAGTGACATTAACCTGTTACCCGATTACCACCTGCCATCATTCACCACCCATTTAGTTGCAGGACAGCTTGCAACTGAACAATTGCCCTTTATAGGTCCTGTGCTTGATTTTTACCTACAGGCTCTCAACCTGTGCATAGCTCTTACTAAGAGGCAGCTCTTCGCAATCTTTACATTCCTTAACATAGAGAGTAAAATCTCTGCCCCTCCTTCCTGGCTATCTCTTCTGAAAACCTTGTAACCCTCAGCTGCAGTGCTCCAGTCATTAACTCACGCCACCGTGCTCCTGACAGCAATTAACTCACAGTTTTCTAATGTCACCATGGTTCCAAACTCCTCCTGCTCATCACCCATGCTGCGTGCACCAGCGTAGAGGCACTTCAGCAGGGCTGTTGTCCTCTTCACCTTTTTGGAGAAGCCCAGTCCTTTGTGATGATTTACAGGTGTTTCCCTGCTGTCTGCTAAAGTGCTGCTGTTTCCTTGTTCCTTACTGATGTCCAGTAGTGCACCTCCTTCTCGGGGGGAAGAATTAGATTCTTAGCAGAATCTAGCATCTGCTTTCTGGTTATAGAACAGTTTTGGTAACATCCTATATGACAAAAGAGAATGACTGGTTCTTTTTTTTAAACAGTAACTCCTTCCCAGCTTTAGGGACAGACTCTTAATTTTCTGTTGACTATAGGATGGTTTATCATCAAGAGAAATTCACACAGAAGAGATTCCATAAATATGTAACATCCAGATAACTTCCTTCAGCATGTGACATCCTGAAACCTACACCTCTTACACAGATAATAGAAACTAAAAGAAAATGATGCATTCACAATATCATTCATAAGAATGTGAAATTTTTATCAGAGATTCTGTGTCTTGAAAGTCTCCTGCAATTTTCAAGTCTCCTTTTAAAAATTTTTAATTATAAAAACATGGTAGAAGCTTGTGGACAGTTGAAGAAATAGGTTTTAGGCCAAAAACATGTCTAATTAGATACCAGGTTTGCACACATACTCCTTACTCTATTTTCCTTTTGTTCTACTTATCCTTTTTATAACAAAGTGACATTCTGTTTAGATCAAAGTTTTAGAAGCTGTGTGTTTACATTAAATATTTAAATCAGTCTGTATCAAGCAAACTCGACCTTCCATTTTACTGAACATCTACAATTTAAATGGAGTTGCTGGTGCTCAATGTCTTTGAAAAAAGTATTATATATTGGATTAGGCATTCATATGAGGGATTTGAATTAATAATGATTGACTGTTATTGACTTTCCCCCTTTCTCTAGTACTTACGATTTACATTTTTATTGTAAATTTGATATTGCAACTGATATTGCAGATTCTGTTACATTGCAACAGAACCATCTTCTCAATTTTTATTCCCAAAAATATTGTATATCAGTACCTGCATTTATGAACTTTTTGCATACTTTTATCTTCTTGTGATAGTTATACTTAGTATTTCTTATTTGTTGAAGAATTTATGCATTTAATTTGTCTGAGAAATCAGAAAAATGTTTTATCAAAAACTTTGTTTCAGAAACTGCAACAGAATGATTACCAAAACATTTTAATGCATTAGTACTGTGGTCCTTTAACTTCTAATCCAAACTTGAACACTAAGTGCATTTTCTAGAAAAGCTGATCTCTACCCAAAGACAAATAACAAAAATGTTATGTAACCCTTCATGCAGTGATTAATGTGTACTTGAATCCAGTATGAAATAATCGTGTTATAAGGACAATAGTACCAGAATAGAGGAGGGAAATGAAAACACAAAAACATTTTCTGAAAAAAGTATCTAAAAATTCTGAGACACAAATACATAGAAATGGAATATAAAGGACAGCCAGAATAAGTGCTTTCACAATTTTTTTATTCCAGTGGCAATAAAATAACAGAAAATAATGGGAAATTACTTGGTCTGATTTCTATTTCCATATATACACAGTATATAAAAAACTTTGTTTCAGCTACATAAAAATTAAAGTTTTAGGAAAGTTCTGACTTTTTGATTTCTCTGTCTTTAGAGAAAATGTTTTGATCTGAGCAGTTAGAGAGGCACTATTACAAAGTAAGCAATCAGAAAAATGTAGATTTCTAGATGTCTGACTCTATATTCACATCTCCTGTTCTATATGTTTATTCTGTGCCTACTATTATAGCAAATCACTGACTGGTGCTAATTGCAGGTACTTAATGAACAGCAGAGTGCAGTTCTAACTATAAGTAAAAAGAAAGTTGCTTGAGATACAGAAAAAAAATCCCAAGCCAACTGTCGCGGTCAGGGTTGGTCAAAACACGACATGTCTTCTTCAGAAAACTGGACCTTTATTGCAAACGCTGCCGCGACTTATATACACTTTATTATCTACACATGTCCATGCACCATTGGTTTTCAGTAACATAAATAATTCACAATTGGACACGTACACTGCGCATGTCAGACAACTATGATTCAGCAAGACAGAGAGGAAATCCACTCTGTGTCACAGCCTTCCCTTCCGTGTCTGCCACCTTGCCAGGGTGCAGAGGTTCCATCTTTAGTTCCTACTGTTTCCAGAGACCCCAGACCAGCTGGGGCCCCCCACAGCCAACCAACCAAATAAACAAAAAAAAACCCCAAACCCAAAAAACTAAGAAAAAAGATTTAAAAGGAAATAAAGGAATAAATCAAATTGAGGTCTAAGTGACACAAGAATTTAAGAAAAGGTTCGTGAAATATTGCAAAAGATGAAGTGTAAGAAGACAAACTAGGCTATACTTCTATTTCTATGTGGGCATGGGGGTATTCCCTGTAATAAAATTTATGGTGCCCATATTGGCACTGTACTCTTGACAAAGAGAAACCTATATTTTACATTTACGGTCCTTAAACCATATTTCACTTTGTCTTTAGAGTATCATAAATACTATCTTAATAGATATATTGCATATAATTGAAGAAACAGTGGTTCTGTCAAAAGGGATAAATTCCTGCTTTCAGCTCTCTTTTTAGTTGATTTCCCAAGTTAAATATGCTGTCAGAGAGAGTGTTCATGTAACTTATATTCCTATAAATATGAGTCAGTCTTAAGAAAAGGATGCTTTTGTATTAGACTGAACCTTTACTATCTGTTCCGTCATCATTAGTGACTCCAGTTCTGTAATCACCTGTACTGAAGGTCAGGCAGAAATCCAACACAGCGACTATGGAAATTTCATCTCATTCTCTATGAGATGACCAAAATTCTTATCACAATCAATTCTATTTCTATACCCTTGTTAGGCATTAAAATTGCCAAAACTGATAACATTTGGGATCAACAGTCAGAATCTATAGTGCTGTCATGGTTTTAGGAATGGTGCTCTTCAGTGTAGTACCCCCACTAACACCACGGCACCGCTCACTCCCCCTCCCCCTCCAACTGGAAGCACAAAAGGCAAATATCACGTGTTGAGATAGGAACAATTTCCTGGAAAGAGCAATGAGATAAGAAAATGAACAGTAACAACAACAATATTAATAACACAGCAAAGTCCACAACAATAAAATATCAATCGTCTCTTTCCTACCACGTTTTCTCCTAACTGGACAGAGAGTTCTTCTCTCTGGAAGTGAGAGAGAGTCCCTTTCCCCTGCCCTCAGCAACGACGTGAGGTGGTATCAAATAACATGAGGGTCCTGGCCACACTCCCTCCTGGCTTTTGCAATAAATTACCCTGTCCTGGCTGAAACTAGGACAAGTAGACAGTAATCATTTTGTTTTCTTACTAATTAAAATAAAAATAAGGAAAGGATACGCATAAGGTACTGGTGATTGAGAGTTTGTGTGACAATGGAATAATATTCGAAACAGTCTACAATTCCAGAGTTTATTTATTTAATCAATACAGACCAATGCTTCTAATTGTACTAAAATTGCACAACTCCTCCTTTTATTATTGGTACCACAGATGTCGGTCTCATTCATGCTGATGTTCTTAATATATTTTATTTCTCTTTTATCAATGCAAAACAACACTCTGCATATTTCTTCTCAATCAGGTTTGGTAACTATGGGAAAAAAAAAAAAAAATAGCCAAACTGTTTTAGACCTAGTGATCTGGAAAAGCAGCTCTTCTTATTCATGGAATATATTTTGGCAACAGTAAAGTTTCAAAATACTGATATAAGAAACAAAATATTTTCATTTTAGCATGATTAATCTAACACCTAAAATTAATCTAATTACCTAAAATTAACTTAATAATTAATGGAAAAATTATTAATTTAATATTTCATAAAGACAGGGAAAATCTCACATGGGTCTGAGGAACAAGACTCACTTCACACCAAGTGATCAAAAGTTAGTTGATACAACATTTATGCAAACTATTTTATTTTGTAGTGTAAAGCTGATAGGCATATGTAAAAGTTTCTATATAAGAAAAAAAGGTGTTACCAAATAACAATAACTAAATAATGGGAAATAACAGAAAGATATGGATACCTAATGCTTCCTTGCTTCATCCACTTCTCACCAGATAATGAATAGAACCATAAGAGTTTAACAGTTTATTTGATAAATGTAGATGATGAACATAAATGTAAATTGAGTAAAATACAAATTATTTGGGAAAAAATGCTAAAGTCGATAGGAAAAATACAACATTTTCCTATTATTTCTTGAGCATTTATTTTTGCTGGCTATACAGCCAGCAAGACGAATGAAATGAGAGTGCACTGAAATAATCCTTGATTACCAGTGGTATAAATGATTTTCACAGTTAAAAATGGTGGACCTTCAATGTAAAGGTGATAGGTCAAATTTCATGAGAAGAAAAGTCATTCCTGCACTACAAGGACTTCCTTAAATGGGAAGAAAACTTTCTCTTCATCCACCTGGCATCCTGTAACAAACTATGTAGTGACTCATGGGTAAATCCATCTCTTATACTGCGAGATACCTTGGGACAGAATGATAGTAAAGTCAAAAAGGCAGAAAGCTTCTTTTTAAAAATGTGTTTTCTTGACTTCTGGCATACTCATCACAGCCTCTTTTTGCCACCTAATTGATTTCCTTTGTTTCTAATATCCAGGTGAAAGATCTGAAACATATATCTGTGCCTTTGGGCTGACGGTCTTGAAGAATGTTTGCTCATGATACTGCAAGACGTATGTAAGAGCACCACAGAGGATATCAGGGATTAGTTCTGCATATTTAACCAAAACTCAGCAGGGTTTGTTAGAGCCTGATCTACATCATCAAGGGATGGTTCTAATTATGCTACTAGCTGTGGTCAACTGCAGTCACCATCTATATGATTAGATTGTGTGCTCCCTCCACACGAATTTAGCTGTATCCCCATAGGAGATTTCTATTCTCTTAGATATGGTAGCATTAAAACTTTTTGGAGCATATATTTTCAGAAACAACTTGACCTTTAATCTTCAAGATATCTTTTTCTTCAGATGTAGATTAGTCTTCTTTTAAAACTCATCACTGATGTTTTTCCAGATGTTCAAGAAGTACCTAGTAAATTTTTTGTCACAAATAATTTTTACTTTATGATTTTCTTATTTCTTAAGGAATAAAACCAACATAGAAATAGTTAAAAACATAAATAATATAAATTATTTTCTATAGATTATTCATAAATATATCTAAAGATATGGATATATTTTTCATATGCGTATTTTAATAAATAGGTTAAAATTAACTACTTACTAACATATTTTTAATAATGATAATGTTATATATTTTTCACACTTCTTATTCAGCTGATGAAGGATACTTAGTTTGAAGATTTCTGAGCAGCAGATCTGTGGATTAACTGTTTCCAGGACACCTTTTGAATGTCTGACATGCACTCAAAAATTTAAAACAATGGTGTTACTGGTATCCTTGGAGTTTCCAGAACTGGGAATTCAAGAGATAGGAGTATTCTCCCCCATGAATAGTGGTTTTCTAAATTATTCAAATAATTTACAGTTGCAGGTTTCTGATGTGTTTACTGGTTTTGTTGGCTTTAGCTTATTGTTTGGCTTTTTTTTTGGTTGGGTTGGATTTTCCATAGAGTTATTGTAACATATAAGAATAGACTTCTTAATTCCCTCTACGTACACATTTGTCAGTCTTTGCTATTTCTTGCACTACATTATTCCTCATTTTAATTTTTATTACTTCTGCTTCACCTCTAATTTTCATTTACACTACTAGGCATTCCATTACTTCCAAATTCAGCAGCAGTAATTTCTCACATGTATTTTGAGAAACTGCTAACTATAATCTAGAAGTTACAAAAAGAAATGTCAATAAGTAAATGAGTATAAACTTGAAGAAAATATATCTTTTATATAAAAATTATTTTGTGCTTCATTTTCTACAGAAAATGAAGTTGTTTTCTTTAAGAATCCTAGATAGTCAGAAAAATACTTTGTTGTACTCACTCCTTAATATTTTCATGACAATAATACCCCAAAGCTGCAACAAAAAATGAAGATTTTACTGGGCTGGATGACATGTAAATATATATGAAACCATAGATTTGTCCTTTAAGAGATCAGATTCAGGCCAGATATTGCAAATTTTGATGAGCTTAAAGAGCAATGAGATTGTATTAGTCTTCAACTAGCAAGAGAATTACACAGGATAAAAGTAATGCTTGGAAAACAATGTAAACATTTGTACTCTTCAGAGTACATTGGAACAATGACATTGTATCATTGCAAATACTTCACACATTTGTCAAAAACTGCAAAAAATGAAAACTAATATTTATTCTGTTTCCATTGAAAAGATGACCATAACAAGAACGAAAGTACAGTTCAAAGTGAGATTAATGATTCTGAAATAACATTGGGCTAAACACCACAAACACCATTATGGTTTTTGCTTCTTTGAATCATGTTTTTCTTTTAAACACAGATTAAATTCCAAACACAGTTTCAGCTGTTGTTACAGTCTGGCAGGTTTTTTTTTTGAAAGAGGAAATCTTTAAGGTCAGATGAATCAGAATGTCTAATAGTTTTCTAACTGAAAATTATGAAAGCATTCAAATGGGGCAAAATATGGCAACTGATGGAAAAAAATCTAAATGAAAAAATATGTAACCCCTACCAAAAAGTCTCCAAAATGACTGCTTTAAGTGTATACAGTGGAGAATAAAAATATTTTAGATTCGGAATTCAAGGTACAGATCTGTGTTAGAAGAAAAAGATTTTTAGATTGATTGTTCATCTCCATGTGCCTTAGCATAGCTTCTAGGAGGATCTGTTCTGTGATCTTCCCAGCACCTCAGAGGTGAGGCTGACAAGTCAGTAGTTCCAAGTGTTTTTCTCCCTACCCTTTTTAAAGATGGATGCAATATTTCCCTTTTTCCAGTCATTTTGGACTTTACTTGAATGTCATGTCTTTTCAAATATCATGGAGACTGGCTTGGCAGCTACATCAGCCAATTCCCTCAGGACTCTGGGATGCGTCTTGTTGGGTCCCATAGATTAATGTACCTTCAGGTTCCCCAGGTGTTCATTAACCTGATCTTTACTTACTGTGGGAAGGACTTTGTTCCCTCAGTCCCCATCCTGCTGTCTACACACTTGAGAATTGTGCAGAAGCAATCAGTCAAAATAACTAAAAGTAATGCATTGAATGATTGAATGATATTTGGACAATGGAATTTGGGGAAAAGAAAAACAGTGATGTTTTATAAAGATTAGAAAGAATCCCACCCCTCTAAAACTTAGAACATAATTGTTGAGATCCATTTAGCCATGTCATCATTCTGCCAAGACTGAGGAAGTACATGCCAAACCCACAAGATTTTGTTCAGAGGATTTGGGTTTCTGTCTGTTGGTGGAATGCACAGGGCAGAGTTAAACCTAACTTTTATTTCAATAGGGGGATAGTCAGAAAGTGTCTAAGTTAACTAATAAGAAATGCTGATAAAAAGGTTATAAAAGGGTGTCTTTAGTCCTTTGCTATATCTCCAGAAGAAAGGTATCATTGGAGCAATTCATAGTCTTTACAGTCACCCAGTGATAGGACCCATTTCCATCTTTAAATCAGCTTTTCAATGGTTACCACACTTGTTCAGACTACAGGAGAATTTGGATTATTTTTTATCTTTTGATTAAGTTGATATGATCTCATCTTCTATCTCCCAAATATTCTAAATATTTCAGTAGCCCAAGGATATCTGCAGGCATCAACATAGTACACAGTAGTACAGGATGGCATGCGGAAAATGATGTTTAACTGTCTTTGTTGATGTGGTCTGGAAATCAGCTTTTCCACTCTGAAGGGAGGTGTGATATTTTGCAACCATTTCTGTGAATGACCTTTCCAGGTAGCATCCAGAACTGCTCACCCATCCCATTTCTCTTCTTGCAAAGGGAGCTCTCTGCCACCTTAGTCCAGGTCTACACCTCCTCAGAAAAGAAAGCTTCCCCTTCAAACAAAGAAACTTAAGTTTCTCCAAAATTCTGTGAAGTCTTGGCTTTACATGAGTGCAGTACTTCCCTCGACCTCTCCTTCTTCCCTTTTCATTGCATACTCAGTGGGAAGACCAGTGAAGAAGCACATAAATGACTTTGTTAAGAAACTCACTTGCAAGGGAATATTGATGCTCCATTCCTTCCTGAAATGTGTATTTAAATATCTGATGATATATATGCACTGGGTTGACGGCTAAAACCCACGTGTCCTTATTTCAGAGTGAGGTGTCTAATTATAATGCTATATAGTAACTTTTTTTGCTAGTTAAATGAATATTGAATTAGTCTTTCTTCAGAAAGAATAAAAATAAGCACTCTTCCCACTCTCTCACTGCTTTGGGATGTTAGTTTACAATTTAGAATATACATCTGGCAAAAAGAGGATTTCTCTAGGCAAATCATCTGCTTCTCCAGATGCTTTCTAACCTGGATTAAAGGAGTCCAGAGAGGTGGAAATGAGGCATTTCACATTCCTACATTTATAACCTATGTATAGTCCAAACTAACAGTGATCCCTGAAAAAAATGGACGAGATCAATTTTTGGAAACAAAATTGTCAAAACAATGCTTCAACCTGATCCCACTTAGGCAGACTTCGATCTCTCAAGTTTCTTCCTGCAGTGCAAATGGTGAGATAAATGTTGAGTGGGATAGAAATTGGACTGGAAACAGACAGGACTTCTATGATCTGTGATATAGTGTTCAATTGCCACCCAGTTGATAGAGACAGCCCAGTACTGGGGTAGCACAGTTTTACTTTATTAATTATCCTCACCAAGGTCATGGATGACACCAAACTCGGGTCATCTGTCAATATCCAAGAGATCACTTGAACATAAATTATTCTATATTCAGATTCTGTGAGTCCAAAAAAGAATGAATGATGACATAGTCTTAATGTAGGGTCTGACACAATTATTTTTAATTGGCAACTACTGCATCTAGAAATCCAGAGGAATAAAATTATTTTCACTATTAATCAATAAATTATCTGATTTATAAGAAAATAGCACATTTACTATCATTAATATAAATTAATACATCAGTCCTATAGTGCAAAAAAAAATAGCCTGACTTACAGTTTATTTCTGTTACTCAGTAGTCCTACAGATCAGTAGGATGTCCTATAGACCTAAGCAAATGTGACACTTCTCAAAAAAAAAAAAAAGTGCCTTGGAAAGTAAGAACAACTATTCTACTGTCTTTTAGCATGGCTTAATTGCTTGTATGTTTTCCTAATAAAATGTTAGATATTTTAAACTAAATCTTCCCATTAATTACTTCAGGTTTCAGTAGGTGAAAAATTACAATGAATTCTACTCCTGAAATCTGAATTTTCAGTTCACCATGTGGAGAAATTGGAAGGTGTTAGAGAACTTCTCACTGAAGAGTTCGAAAGTGGTACATGTTCCTTTTTATTCTTCTAGAATTCAAAATTAGAATTCAACTTTCTAATTGGAATTTTAACCTTGAAGTTCTTCCATGTCAAGGAACTATGTAAACATTATAAACTTTGTTATTCAAAATAGATTTTTAAAATACTATGTTAAAACTTCTAAAGACAGCAATTCTTTAAAGATTGAAACTTCAGCATGATTAATATCTAGTTCTATCAGTGAATCTTTCTTTTGTGAAAAAAGTACAGTTTCTATTACCTATGAAATGTAGTTTATATGGGTATTTTATTCAATTGAATCATGAGTTCAGATCTGTGGATTTACTACAGTCTCGTTAAACAGGAAGAAATCACCAAACAGATGCTCTGAGCCATCTGATCTGCTGGAAAAATGTTAGCAATTCAGAAACACCTAAAGGCAGATAATAATCCAAGCATTTTTAACAATAGCAAATAATTCCATATCTGATTAAATGCAGCAGGGGCACGTCTTTCAGATTTCCAGCATGTGTAATTTCAAACACAACAAATTAGATAAAACAAAGACATTCTGATGAGCAGAAATAATTTATATGTCAGAGGCTTTTTCCACTGTGTCTTTGAAATTCAGATAAATGGCCATGTAAAACTGTGCTGCTGGGATGTTATGCATCCATCTGACAATACATGGGTTATAGAAATGTAAGCCTTATGAAGAAAATCACAGAAATTAAACCTGTGGTATGTTAACAGAAAAAAAAATCTAATTAAAACATAAGAATTTTTGTGATTTCAAAGACTTAATTAGTATTATTGTGATTGCTGTCATAAGAGATAGAATCAGATATTACACTTTTACCTTATTGTGTTGGCAAAGTTGACTGCTAAATTACATGTATTCTTTGGGCTATTTCCTGGAGTGCTAGAGTTTTAAAAAGCAGTTGGGCCATTTGTGATGTATTCATTAATTTGACTAAGGTCCATGGGAATGCAATTTTTTTTCATAAAATCAACTAAAAACCCTAAACAATAGAACTAAAACACTAAAAAAACCCCCAATGTAACTATTGCTTGATTTCTATAGCTATTAAAATATATCAGAGCTAATATATACAGCTAAAATAAAAGATAATTTTCTTCATACTTAAAATAAAAACAGGACTCACTACTACACAAATGTCAAAATTATTTTTAATTTTCTCTCTGTAAGTAGGAGATCAACTGTGTGACAAAACAGTCAGCTTATGTCCTTTGCTGTCTATACTTGGAGCAACCTAGTGGTTCAGAATCTTTACAAGAAATCTGCTTCCTGACACTTAGTTTATTCAGAAAAGTTTGCAAAGCTTTTGTAAACAATTTAAAATTTCAGTTGATTCCATTCAAAATTCTGTACCTCTTGAAATTCTTCTATCCCTGAGAGGAATGTGTTTTTCTTTCTTTTTTTTTCTTTAAGGAAGTTTTGCAGCATGCTATTGCAAAGCGTCAGCTGTAAGATTCTTCTGTACCAGTAAGCATGACTGTAGTAATGATTCATTTCATTACTACGCATAGCTCTATTTCTGGACATTCTTAGTCTTCTGAAGTAAATATAGATACAGCATCGTTGCTACTGGAAAAGAATCAATAAAATGTTTAAGCTAAAAAGCACATTAACAGTCTTCCTTAATAATATTTCAGCGAACATATTCGTAGGAAAAAGTTTCGTCATAAAAGAAGGTAGTTAGAGCCAACATCATAAATATAGTTCACTACCATCAGTGATGCTAAAAAAGGCAAGGATCAAAGTGAAAATGAAAAGAACACATAAAGTTTCTACCTAGTGTTCAGAAGAAAGGAGAATTTTTAGGTCAGACCATGCCCCCAAAAATGGCTCAGACCCAGAAATTTTCAGACTTGGAAAGTATTTAGGAGATCTTCCAAAAAACAGGAATCCAATTTTGTGAAAAACATTAAGATGTCGAAAAACTTAAACTTAAAAAAAAATATTTTAAGAAGAAATATATGGGACAGTCTCACCTTTTGAAAAGTGTGGCTATGCGTCACATGACAAACGTGTGGAAAAAAAATGGATAGAAATTTTTTCTCCTATTTTTTTCAGATGTGCACGTATACATATGCCTGTAAAATATTAAGGTTATTTTAATTAATTCAGTTTTTCAGTACAGGAATCTCATCTTTTGTTTTTCCCTCTAACAGATATTGGCAGCTAAAAGTCATCAAAAAATAAGACATATTTTCTGCGGTTCTGGTGTCTGCATAATCAAAGGGCACCTTGGTATATGAAAGGTATTATTTACTTCTACTTTACTGCTAATGCTCAGAACTACATTTTTAACTACTGATTTCTCTTTTTAGGTTAGCAGGCACAGAAGCTCAAAAAACATACATATTCTGTTTTATATGAGCAAGCAGTCATGTCACACGCTAGACCACTGCTAGCTGTTTGATTTAAATATGTAGATCCAAAATATGTAATGGTAAAGGTAGTCTGCTTTCATTTTGGTAGGCATAATGAATCACACAAATAAGGCATAAGAATGAAAGTTCTAAGACAATTGTAAAATTTCATCCATAAAGTCATATTTATTTCCTAAAATAAACTACCCCCTGACAGGATCATCCCAATGGATACTACAACATTTAATTTACCTAGTTTGCAAATAATTTAAACATCTTCATCCTGATCAAATTTGAACATTGTTTGGGATTCATAGTGTTCAAGACCGAATGTGATCAGACAAAAGACTCTCTCAGAAAAGAAAAAGTGAGGAAGACTGAAAAGCAGGGATTAGAAAACAGACTGGCAAACAAACAGAAATACAATGAAAGGACAATGAAAGGACAGTGTCAGTTCAAAACAGATTTTAAACTTTAGGTATAGAGAAACAATCATGTCAGAAAAATATCAGTTTTGGTCTCACTATGGATACATTTTTATGCTCAATATTTTTTTATGAGTTATGCAGAGTGTAAGCAGATCCATTTGTTTACCAAGCTACATGTGATACATTTTCTGACCTCAAAAATTAAATATTTTGACTTTCTAAAAAATAATCCAACTCTTCTGTATTTCAAAAGGGCATTAAAAGTCCATAGTGTCTACACAAAAAGGTGGAAAGAACTGGCACCACCTTTATCATCAACTAAGTTTTCAAACAAATATGATCTTACCTGCTGACTAACTTCAGCATGCAGTTAGCATCAAAACATTATGAAGTAAGATGGAAAGAAATATCAAGAGAACATCTGAATTATTAGACAAGAGATCAGAGAAGAAATTTCTATGAATTTTTATAAGGTCAAGTTCAAGGTCCTCCAAATTTTCGAAATTGTCGGGGGAATTCCAAGTACAAATACAGTCTGACCGAAGAATGGATTAAAATGGAATGGAATGAGGAGAAGGACTTGGGGTGTGGGGATGGTGGATGAGAAACTCAGCATAACCTAGCAAAGAGCACTTGCAGCCCAGAAAGCCAACCATGTTCCAGGCTGCATCAAAAGAAGTGTGCCAGAGGGGAGTGATTCTTCCCCTCTGATCTACTCTCATGTGACCCTACCAGGAATACTACCAGGAGTGCTCTGGCTATAGGGCCCCCAAAGCTGAAAGGACGTGAACCAGTTGGCGTGAATCCAGAGGAGGGTCACGAAGATGATCAGAGGGCTGGAGCACCTCTCCTATGAAGACAGGCTGAGAGTTGAAATTGCTCAGCCTGGAGGAGTGACAGTATAGCAGCCTTCCAGTACCTAAAAGGGGTCTACAAGAAAGCTGGAGAAGGACTTTTTACAAGGACACATTGTGATGGGACAGGGGGATATGGATGTAAACCTAAAAAGGATAGATTAGATATTGGGAAGACATTCCTTACTGCGCGGGTGGTGAGGAAATGGAATAGGTTGCCCAGAGAAGTGGTGGGTGTACCATTCCTGGAAATATTCAAGGCCAGGTCGGATACAGCTTTGAGCAACCTGATCTAGTGGAAGGCATCCTTGCTCATGGCAGAAAAATTGTAACTAGATGATCTTTAAGGCCCCTTCCAGCACACACTGTTCTACAATTCTGTGAAATGATGTTCTGATATATGAAGTTTTATCATATATAAACGCATACTTCTATATATTACTTAGCAACTAACAAGAGGAAGTATTCATTAAAAGAATGTCACTCAGACAAAGAGCAAGTAGAAACATTACCATGAGAATGCACATGCATTCTATACAGTAACAACCTTTGCTCAATAGCTGCTGTTTCTTCGGCAACAGATGCCTATGTTTCTATAAAATGCCAGCAACATTTTTCTGTGTGTCCATGACATGGCACTTTAGAATACGATTCTTAGTTCTTATATAAGTCTTATTTATCAAAATAGTATAAACCTCATAAATACCTTTATTCAGCCTTTCTTTACAAGTGTCTGAGCTAGTTCAGGTAGTTTGTTTAAGCACCATGTCATTGCAGTCCAAGTGTCACGGCAGTGCTGTTATCCAGCTTCCAGGGACTGCCTCATTTGCTACTTGGAGTACTCTGCTTCCATGTTTACACTGATCGATGTGCCTGAGATATATAATTTGTGTATGGTTTGGTCCACACAATCTGCATTTTCTCAACTTCTATATAGACATTACACTCAGAGATGCACCTTAATTTAGACAGGATACAATGTATGCTACACTCATGTATTCACAACCACCTATTCCCTCAGTAATACAGCAATGTAGTTCTAAAAAGCAATTTATTAAAGCCTTACATAAGAAAAAAACATAAGCAAATAAATATTCAACAAACCTATTCCTGTGATCCAGTCTTATGCAATGCAACTGTCCTTTGGGAATTATGAAGTATTTTTCATGCATTCACTCACTTTTGATTACAATGTTTTTCAGTAGAGATCCCTTCCTTTACACCTTAGACCTTTTTAACAACAAACAACTTCCCATCTGAAAAAAAGACAAGAAAAATTAGTTTAAAGAACTACATGACTATACCCCAGACACCTACACCTGATAGTGTAATATAACTTGAAATGGAAGTAGAGCTAAAAAGACAAACATGCTCATCTTGCATTCATCAATAAACTTTATAATGAAGAACAGTTTTTATTTATAATAGATTAATTATTCTAGCTTGCCAAGAAAGATATCTTCCTTAAAAGGTGATAAAATGAGGACATTTAATGGAAAGCCACTGAAACAGTTTCTATATTGCTGATATTGCTAGTAAGAACATGTATGGTACACTTATCTTTCACAGTGAACTTCCTGTCTCCACTATGTTGTATGCTGAAAGTTTTAAAAGGTCAGTTTATCTCCATGCTCATTTGTTTCCATTCTCATTTATTTCTTTCTTTTATGCTTTGCAAAAAGAGTCTTCACATGTTTTCCTTATTTATTTTCTTAGCATCATCACTTTCACAAAGAAAAAGTCAAGTGGCAAGATGGTAAAAAAACAAAGGTGATCAGAGTGCAACATTGTCTAAGACTGGTAAAATATAAGTCTCTGTTAAGGTAACAAAAGACTTAAAAATGGTATTCAGTTGGCACGATGTCTAGAAAAATTAAAGAATTGGGGTTTTTTTAATCATTCTGCAATAATTCCCTTTTGTACCACTCCTTGATCTTCTCCCACTATAAGTCCTCCATGGGTTGCAGTTCTGACAGGAGCTGGTTCTGGGTCTCCATGGGCTGCAGCTTTCACCAGGGCACATCCACCTGCTCTGGTGTGAGGTCTTTCATGGGCTGCAAGATGATATCTGCTCCAGCATGGTCCTCCATGGGCTGCAGGGAAATCTCTGTTCTGACGGCTGAAGCGGCTCTACCCCTTTCTTCTTCTTTGACCTTGGTGTGTACAGGGCCGTTTCTCTCACATTTGTTTTTTTTTCACACTCTCACAGCTGTTTCTTAAAAATTTTATCACAGAAGAATTGGAAGTACTGCTTGAGGTCAACTGTGTCCTGCAGTAGGTTGGTTGGATCTGACTTTAACCAGATGCGCCTGGGATGAGGCATCCCTTGTCCTCTTTTCACAGACACCACCCCTGAACTGCTGCCACTGCCAACACTTGGAAACATAAACCCAATACAATGATGGAGAAAAAGACCATAGTACAGCAACAAACTTTGCTGAGGGTTCTGCCTACTTCAGTGGAGTCAGGCCTTCTACAGAGCTTTCCTTATTCCTATCACTTTGTTTTTAGACTAAATTATATGTAACCCAGAGAAGGGATGAACAGTAGTACAGTTATTCAGCTTCAATTAGGAGCTCTCAAGTAATCACGGAAAAGTTCCTGCGCATTAAAATACAAACCATCCCTGAATTCAGCAGTACACAACAAATACTATCCATGTGAAAATTTGTCTTTTTCCAAGTCTTGCATTTCTGATAATTGGGTATCAAAGTTATAGGTCTGTCTGCACTCACTTGAAAATGACTCAACCATTCTTTTCAGGTAAAGAAGTTCATCTTCCTGTGAACTACATAGAGAAAGGATCCTGCATACAAAATAAGTTCATACCATCAACAGAAACAGAAAAGAAACTATTGTGAGGACTGAGCAGGAGGTTATAACAATAATATCAGATTCCACAGAGTTCACTCATCATTCTTTCTACATACTAAGAACTAGACTGGGCTGCACTGAAAGATCATAGGTGATTTTTTCTGTCCCGTTAATAAAGCTTTAATTATGAAGCGAGCATGCCTGATTTATATTTAATTAGCTGATTTTAATTCTTTCAATCAAGACTCAATGAGGTGACTAGAGGTTTTAAATAAGCTTCTTAAGTAAAAAGAAAGGTTGCTAGATGTTTGTTATTGGTAAGAATACAGAGTTTTAACATACATTTCAGTCATGCACAGTTGTTGGACCCCAAAAGATAATATCTGCAGAGAGAGATTTGAGCGGTCTTTGCAGAAGGCCATGGGCTACAGAAGCTGGGAAAACCCCTCTTCATTGACCTCATCCCTGTGGATTTTTCCGCAGCAGGATGTGGAGAAACTCCTTGCATGATATTATCACATGCCCTGCCCAAGCCACAGAGTCTACATCCTGATCTCATCAAACCTTTGCAGAAGATCTATTGTACCTTATCTCTCCCTTTATGTTCCCTGAATCCTTGCATTCTATAGGCCCAAATACCTGTCCCTCCCCTGCAAAATCCCCTTAGATATGGGGGGCTTCTCCCCATGAGGTAACTCTTAAGACTCCAGAGTTGTTACTCTAGGGTTTTTCCCTTATGTCACCCCCTGAAATCCCTTATTTGTAATAAATTGTACTAGTTACAACCTCCTGTTGAATATATAAACCCTAAACCCTTTAAATATGAACTTGTAAGTCCAATAAAGAATTCCAGTTTCTTGCCTCCCCTGGGATCATCTTAGCATTATTGACCTCTGCACACAGTAAGATTTGTTATGCATCATAATGGATGAGAGTCAATGCAAGTTTGACTCAGTCATCTAAATGCTTTTTTCAAATATGAGCAACTCAGATAAGTTGCCTGGGAAAAGGTGTCTAGAGATATTTGAGATTGTGTTTGACAGGATCTACAGGAGACTTGTGCCCTTCTGGGCTTCCAGCTGAAGTCTGGTACTTTCAAAGGAAATAGAAGCTTACCTTTTGTTAACAAGGCCTGAATCTAAACAGAAGTCAGAGCCTTGAGTGAATCAGTTCCCCAAAAGGCAGAGTTCATGTCAGTTGCTTAAACACAAACATAAGGTGCCATTGTAACAGCAGCAGAATATTCAAGCCACCTGTACATATATGTCAAATATGATACAAGAAATAGAGATCACACTGGGGATATGCATAACATTTTGTGTCTGCAGTTACAGACCAGATAAGAACGACTTGTGAACATTAAGTACTGCTACGTGTGTATGTGATAAACTGTGGTTTGATGAACCATCTCATGCAAAGCAATTTAGCTCATTTTATAATACACATTACCTGACTAGTCACTTCAAATTCCCCACTTAATTAGCTGCACTGTATGTACCAGTGAGATCAACCAGCTGAGGAAATACTTTCAAACCCTTCACCATTTGGGTCTTTGAGGAGATGGGCAAGGCATCCCTATGCAAAGGGTAAATTACTTATTTTAGCTAACAATGCCACTTTAAAGCATACTTTGAGTGATATGAAACATCACCTAGGGTGAGACTTTATCAATAACTGCAGAATTTGTCCAGTTAGATGTATTTCTACTATCAATTAGCTAAGATACGTTTAAGTGAAATTAGGTCAGCTCTTAGAGGTGCTGTTGGGGAGTCTGGGTTCTAAAGCTTTTTTCATCTCATGATACTGTTCATTTGTGCTGCACTATTGCTAGTTAAGGTTAGATTTGAATCTTCCTTTCCACTGTTTTCTTCTCTCTATACTTCTACACAGCCATTCTTCATAAGCTTATGTTCTATGCAGAACTTATTTCTTCTATCTGGTCTGGAGCTAAATCACACACATCAAATGCAGGTGATCCTGCATTCTGTTCTAATTACTGTGGCCTTCGATATTGCTTTAATCTAATTTATACTCTCTCTAAATTACTTTTTGTGCAAGGTCAGCCCTTTCTCAGTAGTTTTTATTTTACTACCTTACTTGGCCAGGTACATGCTGGGCATTATCCTCTGAATAGTAATGCCTTGCACTAGCTACACAAAGCATATCCATAGATCATGAGGTGCAACAAATCTTTCATTAATAACTTGCATTATGAACTAGACCATTAATTCTAGCAAAAATTTAGGTGTCTCAGTCTTCAGCCAAATTCCTTATAAAACCATCCAAACTGACTTTTTTCCTGGTTTTGTTGTTGTTGTTTGTTTGTTCTTGTTTGTTCTTGTTGGGTTTTGTTTGTTTGTTTTTATTTTGTTGTTGTTTTTGTTTGGTTGGTTTTTGTTTTTTGTTTGTTCATTTTTGTTTCATTGGTTGTTTATTTAATGATGTTTCCTATCAAAATTTATGAAGAAAGTCGTCTTTCAGAAATGGAGAAAGTATGTTAAGTACATTGTTTCCTAGGAAATCTTTAAAAATAATATTTTAAAGGAATCAGTGCTAGGATTATTTTCAGTTTTACAGGGAAATCTTCACTGTCGTTCTTTTAATATTAAAAGTATTTTCATTACCATACTCACATTTCCTAAATGAAACTTCAGACAGACTTGGCATTTGTGTGTCTATGTGTTAAGTTGTTTGGAAGCCACCAAAACAAGATCAGAGGGATGGAGCATCATTCCTATGAGAAAATTGAGATTGTCAGCCTGGAAAAACGAAGGCTCTGGGGAGACCTAATTGCAACCTTTCAGTACCAGAAGGCAGCCTACAGAAAAGATGGAGAGAAACTTTTTACAAGGACATGTATTGATAGGATGATCTATTCTTTAGATTAGATATTAGGAAGAAATTCTTTACTTTGAGGGTAGTGAGGCACTGGCATATGTTGCCCAGAGTTGTTGGTGCCCCATCCCACGAAGTGTTGAAGACCAGGGTGGATGGGGCTGTGAGGAGCATGGGCTAGTGGAAGATGTCCCTTCCCATGGCAGGGGGGTTGGAACTTTAATATCCTTCCCAACCAAAACAATTTATAATTCTACAATTCTGCTTAAATCTGTTAATGCTTAAATAAATTGAGTGACAATAATGGAACAACAGAAGAGACAATCAGCCTTCAGAAGAACCAGATGCTAATGCAGGAAAGTGAATGGGGCTTAATGGAATTATGGCAAAGGATTTATGTCCCTGATATTAACACAGTATGATCTTAAGAACTGTGAATAAAAGCAAATCCCAGGATATCAGGGGTGAAAACATTTAATCCTTAGGCTTCTCTTCTAAGTAATTTAAAAATTCTACTTTCTTTTGTATTGTCTCATGTAAATTGCTCAAAAAGAACAACTGATTTTCAATATTCTAAAAGATGCTTGGGAATAGTAAAGACATTTATTTTCAACTAAGATCTCTCTGTTGGCTCTGTAGTTTTCATTCAAAGATGTTCCTTATTTAATCTATTAAAAGATGATATCAGCAAGACAGACTCCATAAGAACTGTGAGTTTCAAAATCTGTTAGACCTAGAGAGCTCATTAGGGGCACTCAATTTTATGTATATGCCCTGATGCAAAATAATAGAGGAAGAACAAATGCCTCAGTCTTTTATTTTGGACAGCGTAGGAAGCCTGCTCAATAACCTACACTGTACCAGCCACAAATCTGTGTTCTATTCTAATTAAAAAACACAGAAAAATCAGGTACTCAGAAGTAGGAATTAGAATGAAACCTATCTTAATGTTCTTCAAGGGCCAGTGTCTGTTTAAAACCTCGTCAGCTTTCTTTTTCCTACTCATTTTCTAAGTAGGCATGTATCATGAATAATAATACTGTCAAAGTTCCATGGTGCCTGAAAAACTTGAAGTGAAAATGTCACAGAGAAACATATTGCCAGACTGTGAAAAAAGTCAATATCCTCAGAACATAATTTGGGAAGAAACAAATCCAAGCAAGTGACA
This sequence comes from Cephalopterus ornatus, assembly GCA_013396775.1. Classification (NCBI taxonomy): domain Eukaryota; kingdom Metazoa; phylum Chordata; class Aves; order Passeriformes; family Cotingidae; genus Cephalopterus; species Cephalopterus ornatus. The sequence goes on along the minus strand of VZRE01014437.1, from coordinate 89,312 downwards.
CAAACTCTCTCTGTCAGTCCTGAAGGCCTTGGGAGCAGCGTAACAGAGAACTCTTGGAAACAATGAGGACAGGACCTCATTTTCATAGAAACTCTTTATGGTTCAACTTTTAAAAGATTACTTTTAAGGATTCTTGACTATTTTAAAAAAAGGTAGTTTAAGTAACAGATATCTTTGATAACAACACATACTGTACCACCTACTAAGAATCCAAAAAGAAATCAGTACTCTTACTGCGTTCTAAAATACTATTTTATACCTACACTATTAGTTTTGTTTATTGAATATTTCATGTTATTCTTTGATCCTTATGTCATAAATTCCTGAAGTCGAGCACGGACAACTTGTTTCTTTGATGTCCTTATCCACCTATAGAGTAACAAGCTAGCATTTCAAGTCACCAACAACCTGTATTTTCCAATCTAATTCATAAAGTCAGAATCTTGTGTCTATATAAGTGACTCAGTAAAAAGATCAGCATTTCGTTTTGCAGCAGGTGCCGACTTTATTGATTCAATTGATTTATCTGTACCTGTGCACTGAAAGTAATATGAATGCCCTGCTACATTGTTAAAGTTTTAATTTTGAGAGTGAAGAGTAATGTGATAGTTAACTCCACATACTGCTTAATGCACTTTGGAAATTGCATGCAAACTACAAGGCTGTGTAACAGAATCTCAAGAAGAGAGAAAAAGAATAGAGGTGAATCTATTATTGTTCAGGTTTCTTGTCATCCAAATTTTGGAGGTTATTTAGGGGTTCTTACGATTCATGAGTTTTATATCCCAATCAAGTACACACTCCATACTTTAATATATTCTTGTACCTGTGTTTCAACTACGTTAATTTACGAAGACATAGGCTGTTCATTTCATCTAGTCTATTTAGAATAAGTCAATTTTAATTTGTATGAATCAGATCTTTAATAATGAGATTCTCCTCGACATGTCTTTTTGGTTTCCCTATGGTCCTGTAGTGCCTGACAAGGATATTTTTGGAAATTATGATTTAACTAAATATTCCCTGAAGAGTTGCTATATAAAGCAAAGTCATATAAGCAACTGTTAGCCATTTAAAATCAATACTTTTCGAAGGCATAATTTCCAGCATTCTCATCAAAGTCCTGAGAGAAGGCTTTGATTTAGCATGGATTATAATGTGGGATGAAAAGCTAAACTTCATTGTTTTTCTCACGGTCTCCAGAACTGTTCCAAATTATGATCTGTCTTTGCTTTTTCTTTGTTTCTAGTGAACATTGTCCTTTTACCTTGTATCTTACTATTTCTCCACCTATTTTGTAACGTCGTCTTTATACTGATATATTTTTTTTTCAAAAAATAGACAAATATAGTCTGAAATGCTAAATGAAGAATATTGTATAAATTTTTCTTTAATGTATAAACGCAAACAATATAAGTAAAAATCAAAACCTAACTGAAAAGAAAAAGGAAATTTATTATTTTAAAATACATTTTGGGCATATTTTTGTAATACACTATGGCTTTCTGCTAAGGAAAATTCTGTTTTAATCTAATATCAGCATTTGTCATTTTCTCATTGTTAACTTCTGTTCTCCTTTGAAATTAATGGTCCTAATTCCAGAGACACTAAACTAGAAGGACCACCAAAAGTAAAGGAAATTCTGAAGAAAGTGAATTAACCTCTTTGAAGTTGAAGTCTGGAAAAACTTGCCTATTAGGCAGTTGTCGGATTCCTTTTTAACAGTCTTGTGTTGGAGAACTGGCAGATTCCTTTGTGCATAACAGTTTGTACTCCTTCGCAAACCTGGGTTTCATTTTGCTGAACCCTTGACACAGGATTTCCTGACAATGAAGACTTAAAGAGATTAGTCACTTAAAAAGAAAATATCTTCTGTTTCAAATCTTCTTTCTTCAAACGTGATTGAAAAACCATAGATTATTGTCTTATAATCATTTTGAATAATGCTACTCACTTTTTCATCTGCACTATTCATTAAACAGGCCTGCTTTTCCTTGTCTACCTGCTGCTTTAGCTTTTCCAGGATCACTGCAGTCTATCAATTCAAACAGAAGATCGCAACATCACATTCACTGGGGATGTTGTTCCTACTTAGAGCAGGTGAAAAATGTAAATGAACTCATATGTTAACTAAAAAGGTGCAGAATACATTCAAGATCCACATTGACATATCAACATCCACAGTGTTGTATGAACAGACACAAGTCTCAACTATTAGAGGAAAACTCTAATGCAAAACCAATGAACTAGAGATATTTGCCAGCTTCTTACATTCCTCCCTATAAAATGTTGTTACCTTTACTCCTGTGCTGTGGGTGTATAGAGGTGCAAAGGACAGCAGCCAGATGGGATACTGTTGAACCTTATGTATCTTAATAAGCAACGGATCTCGTATATCAACTGCTAAATAAGAGAGGTTATAAATAAGACTGGAATAATGGACAATAAGGTCTAGGATTGTGGAGAGTTCTCAATATCAGGAAATTACCTGATGGCACGAAAAAACTGTCCAGATTAATGCTGTTTTTGTTGTATTTGCATCATTACATGGTGGTGACGTGAGCAGACTACAGGTAAATATGCAGTTCCTAGTGCAAAAAGGGAATTTCTATACATAGATTTTGTAAAGAATTAAATATTTTAGTATAAGCATTTGAATAATAGAAGTGTGATCCATCCGAACTGCCACAGAGATGAATGTAAGATCTTTGTATGCAGACATCTCTGAGATAGTTACTGAGTTTCCTAGAAGTCAGAGAGAAATGGGGACATCTGGGAAATAATTCAGGTCAGTTTAAAAAAAAATGTTTGAACCAGGTCAGAGTGATTGTCACCTAAGCATAGCCTCATTTTACATAAGCCTTTCTTGAATGATTATTTTAAATAAAGTTCTATTGGCTAGAGAGCAGAGAGGGGAGAAGACTGGTTTGATTTCTGTGACCCCTCCATTCCACTATTCCCCAAAATCTCTTGAAATTGTCAGCAATCTATAGTAATTTTTCATTACTTACTCAAAGGATAAGGGACATTCTTACTGTGCTAGGGTTTATTTGTATCTGAAAGAGATCCAGAATAAACTGTGGCTGGGTCAGGAGGAAATTTCAGTAATATTTGACCATAATTTTATATTAGAACCAACACAGATACACAATCTTTTGTTTTCACAGTTTCCTTAAATCAGGATTTGACATCTACAGAATTTTGTGAAGCATGTTTATATGTTACAATTTTTCTTGCATCAGTTTCTTTATTCTGACAATCCACTGCTCATCACTTTTGGGGGTGCTTTTTTGAGGCTTTAAAAAAGAAGTCTTAATGTCTTAAGAACAACTTAAAGCCTCTAAAAGTATTGAAATGCTAAGGGCTGTAATCTTCAGCAGTTGAAAATAGTACCAATGAACATGTGGACGATGACAGCCACAAGATAATCTTATGTCCAAGAGCTGAATATTTATTCAGCTTGCCAAAGGAGATTCTGAATTGGCAGCTTTTCTAGTCAAGTGCAGGTGTTTTCCCCTCTGCCCACGGCTGTTGTGCATGACAGATGGACCAATAATGCAAAAAGGCAAATTCTGAACTTCGAATTCGAGAGTGTTTGATGAAGATTTCCAAACAGGAAAGCAGTTTGTTTGTGTTATTTTCATTATCTGCAATTGCTTTATTATTCCATTTAAAGATTTTAAGTGAGGAAATATGTTATGTTGCAATAGACTCAAAAGAGGGACTTTCCAAACACTGAGTAGCTGTTGTGCAAGACCACTTTGCTCAAATCAAGATGTATGCCATCTGGCAGGTGTCTTGTATCTATCATTGGCGATGACCATCAAAATAAAGACTTTTTTGGAGCAAATATATGATATAATTGTTTGGGATTTAGAGGTGTTATATTTCACAGATGCTTTATTGGCTCTTGTAATTTTATCAGCCCAAATTCTGAGATTTCATCCCAAATAGAGTTTACAAAAAATTGTTTTATTTAATACATGTGAAAGAAACTGTGACTAATTTAGTAACACTTCTGTGGGTCAGAGTCTTCTTATGGATTTTTTTCACATTCTTAATGACTGATTTTTTCCTTCTTTTTTTTTTTTCACCTCTCTCCAGTGTCAATGTAGAAGACTTTCTTTTCCGTCTTTCTAATCAGCTCTGAGAGACAGTTGGAAATATTATAACTAAAGGTCTCATTGAAAGTTTCTGGCTATGGACTGGCCCCATGGGGTAAAAAAAAAGGAGTTAACAATTTTGAATTAAATATCCAAAACTTTATATGTTATTTTTCAACTATTATCTGTTCTTTAATGAACTAAATGAGCATAAAATTTGTATTAGCTAACTGCTCTCCGAAAGTATTTATTAATTGCAATCTTCAGAAGAATATTTTGACTGCAGTGAAATCTCATGTTACCTCACACTCCCATTTCTTTAGTATTCATTGATTGAACTTCCCTGATATCTAAGTTGTCCATGCCTTCTGAATACACAAACTTCTTTGGTGTGTGGCAAGAGAGATGTCAGAAGTCAGGCACAACAGGTATAAAATGAAACCATTTTCTTTCCTTCTTTCCTTCCTTCCTTCCTTCCTTCCTTCCTTCCTTCCTTCCCTCCCTCCTTCTCTACCTTACACACAGAAGTTCACAAAGAAAGTTCTTCTCCCTTGCCATGATTCCTTTTGCTATGTTTTGTCTCTGTATTTGGTTTTTCTTGTTGCATAGCAGATTCTATGAAAACATAGGTAAGACATATTGAAATCAAGAGCTCTCTGTCCCAGACTTTCTATGTATCCCTGGCTGAACTGATGTTGCTGTTTCTTGTTTTGCCATAATGAGTTTGTCATACTTTTTCTTGCTGATCCAACTGATTTGTTTTATTCTGCTGGTAACATTTTAAGTGCATAGATCTTACATATTGGGCTTGTCCCACCAGTGTCCTGCATGGGAAAGCTGTAAGAAATATTGGAGGTCTGTTTTCACACTTAAAAAAGACTGGAACCCCAAGTATGAGCTCCCCGGGATCATCCTATGCAATCTGCCCCTGACCCCAACCCACCATGTTACCACAAAAATCATTCTTACAGAAATAGAGGAAGGAATCTATTTCAGCATGAGTTTCAGCTGTGGAAGAGCAAATGCATGTGCCAGCATATGCTGAGGGTCGACTGTGTAAAATACTACTTGGCAGAAACAGCCCTGGGCCTCCTGGTGGATATCAAGTTGAACATGAGCCAGTAATGTGTCCTGGTTGCAGATAAGGCTGATGATATCCTGGGCTGCATTAGAAGTGTTGCTAGCAGGATGAGTGAGGTGATCCTTTCCCAGCACTGGTGAGACCTACCTGGAGTTCTGTGTCCAGTTCTGGACTTCCCAGTACAAGAGAGATGCGTGTATACTGGAGACAACCCAGCACATGGCTACTAAGATGACTAAGTAGGGGGATAGGGGCAAAGGTTGAGAGAACTGGCACTGTTTAGTCTGAATAAGAGAAGATTCATAGGATATCTTGTTAATGCATATAAATACCTGAATGGAGGGTGTAAAGAACACAGAGCCAGGTTTTTTTCAGTGGTGACAGGATCAGAGGCAATCAGGACAAACTGAATACACAAGGTTCTGTCTGAACACCAGGAATCACTTTTTTACTATGTGGGTGACTCAGCACTGGAACAGGCTGCCAAGAGAGGTTGTGGAGTCTCCTTCCTTGAACATATTCAAAAGTCATCTGGATATGGTACTGTGCAACCAGCTCTGGATGGTCCTCCTTGAACAAGGAGGTCTGTTCTAACTATTGTAATTTTATGATTCTATGGTTCTAGGCATGTTGAAATAGTAAATAATATTAAATCATGAACATTGTCAGTTTATGTCTGACAAATGGTTCCCTTGATCCCAAAGTTATGGAACATTACCCTCATCGGAAAATATTTTTTAAAAAATGTACACATATTATTCATTTTGACAATCAAGATATTGAATACAGATTCTATGATTCTATGATTCTATGATTCTATGAAAGAGAAAAGATTTGTACGTGCACCCTTTGAAATCATGTACCTCAAAGAAGAATGCAAAATCTGTATGATCTTTATAACATATCTGCATATATGACATGCAGCTAATTCCTTAAGAAAATATGTGGTCATTTTCTTGCTCCTCTCATATCTGAAGACACTTCATAAAAACACCAGAGTTGGAAATCCGTTAGAAGGTTGTTTGGGTTTTTTTTGTCTCTGTGTTCACCTGTACTAGTATATGACATCAACTATATTATTGTGTTAGTAGGATAAAAATAAATGTATGTGACCATATTTTTCTGCTTCTCACATCAGACAGAGACAGAATACAAGCTATACTTAAATACCAAAATCCTGCTCCTCTTGAAAGATTTTTTAGTGTTAGTAATAAAGACATTGCTTCTGATCAGTCGTTTTGCTATTCTTGTAAAGTGATTCAACAGAATCAAGAACAAAGTGAAATATCCCAGAAGAAATCTCAGTAACACTTTACTTTCACTGTCTTGATTGTTAGATGAAATGTTTTGAAGTGATTTTTAATCCTTTAATGTTCTAGAATTAAAATCTTCTTTCACACTAACTTGTTAGTAAAATTTTTACACAGTAAAATTCTGTGCAGAGTAAATAAAATTTGAATTCCTATCCATGCATTGTCACAGCTCGCAGGGAGCACGGGACTCAGTCCACTCAGGGAAGAGTGACTAAAGCCAGGCTAGCTGAGCTGTGGCAATAGAGGAGACTGTGGTACTATGACGCAGTGAGGAAGGAATCACACACACACGCACAGCACCATGGGTGAAGGGAGTGAACCTTTAGTAACATGGCGACAGCCCCTTTTATAGGGTCTGCCAGAGAACAACCTAGAAAGGAGGAGGGAGTTGCCTGATAAGGTAATTGAGGGTGATATACAATACATATAAGGATGTAGGGGGAGGAGAGCTCTCCATATTAGGTAAATGGGGGAGGTACACAGGACAAACACAGTATGAGGGGAGTTACAATTATATAGGGAATATGAATAGGGATTGGAATTGGGGCTTGAACAATAGAATGGATTAATTTGTAATAGACAGGCCAAGTCCAGAAAAGTGTAAAGTCTCCTATTAAGTCACACGTAGTTGTCTTCTTGATGGGATCCATCCAGGGTGCTCTTGAATTTAGTGTAGAGATCCTTTTCCTTTTCTGTAAAACCATCTCCCACAATACATTTTCTATTTTCATTAACAGAACAAAAGAACACGTCGCAAATTCGTTTAGCACGATGCTCACAAGCAAATACTGACCTTCTCCAACAGTTGCCTCGTTTCAAACGTAAAGTATCACCAAGGAAAAAAGAACAATTTGGAGCTGTTTTCTAGAAATGAATACAATGTTTATCTTCATCTACTTAATAATTTCTTGTTTTCATTCTCACTGAGAAATACTGATTTTTATTACTACCCATCTCATGATGCCCCCAGACATGGGTACTGTGTTTGACTTTCTTCCTTCAGTGCTTTGAGAAGAACATTTCTTTCATCATTCTTCACATCTTGCAGCTTCTGACTGCACCGTGTCCTTTTCCTTCCTGTTTCCTCACATCTGTTTTCTTAAGCTCTCAATTTTATTAAGGCTTCTCATGTTCTCAACTGTCTTTAGTCTTTGTCTTCTACATCCTTCTTTGACTTCCTTTTCCACATTCCATAACTCTGTAAAGAAATTATTGGTAACTTCAATTTATCACTGTTTCCTATAATCCTTTTGCTATACATATTCATTTCATATTATTTTCTCTTTTTGCAGGACCACTTGAACAACTTCTGCTGATATAAATGTCTGCTAAGGGTATGCCAAAAGCAAAAGAACTGCTTTGTTTGTTTTGTTTGGACAACATAGATTCCCAAGTAGACACATTTGATATTGTCAAGGGGAGTTCTCTGTTAGTTTATTTTTTTTTCCCATGGTAAACTGTGTCTCATAGTTGGTATATTTATATATTTCTCACATTACATAATTTATATCCATAATACCTGATCATAGAGTGGCCAACTAGGGATGGTCTAGCTTCCATCTAAAAATAAAGTGAAAAAAAAAAGAATATTTTTTCTGGAAAAGGCTTTGATTTCTTTTACTTTGGCCATAGGGTATTTGACTTCACTTAGTTGTGAAATTTACTGTTTTAATAAGCAAAAGTTGCGTGACTAAAAGACTAATATCAACTGAAACATAAACCAACACAACTAGCCTATTATTCATGATAAAGTGATTTGAGTGAAAAATTCCATCAGTACTAGCATTAGGATATAAAATTAAAGTGATGTAAAGACTTAAACAATAATGTGTTTGAACTATGCATGCTGTGAATACACCTCAGGATACACAATAAACCTGAAGTCAGGCATGCTGATATATACTGCTGATATAGAACTAGAAAGCACGAGTAACTATATAGATCAATGTAAAAATTATCACAAAAAAGAAAAAATACTATTTTGTAGTCCAATCAATAAAATATTGAATTTTAATCTGGAAGATTAGTCAAAAAGAACCAGATAAAAATTAAAACAGTGATTCAACGACAATGATATATGAATAAAAATTTTAGGAAATAATATAGGGAATACGACACTGAAGACTAAAAAGAAAATTACTTATAAAGTCAATAATATTTTACATTCTATATAGTACAGCAATATTATTAGTTACCCAATCCTCTGTGTTTCAAATTGAGAAAAAAATTACAAGTTATAAAAGAAAACACATAGACTGTAAATGATTTTCGTCAGAACAAAGAATGAATATATTCAAAATATGAATGCGCTTGGAAGCATCATGACAGTGAAGCTTAAGTGCATCTATTGAGATTACAGCTTCAATTCTTTTGATGAACTACTGCATTTAGTTTGATGTAGAATATGAAAGGAGGAAAAGAAGGGCTAGAACTCTATGTAATCACAGTTCTTTGTGGTAAAAATGGAGAATGACATTGCCGATCAAAAGGTGTGAAGAAACAAGCTGAAAAAGGCTACTAAATCTCAAGAAAATAAACAGGCATTGACAGATTCTTGAAGAGTCCAAAGACAGTCAATCAAGAAAGACAATAGTAAAAATGTGATCTTGCGGCATATTTTAGACTGAAAAGGCCACATGTAAAATGATGAATACCCCATTGTGGCATCTCTAAACTGAGGATTATCATATGACTAAAGAATTAATCACTTGTTCATGTTCTCTTTATATTGAAAGAATCCATATAATAATTGTGTATCCTTGGTGAATTTAGCCTTTTGGATTTAATTAATATACAGATCCTTCACAAAAATTTCCATGCATGATTCTAGGGGGTGTTCCTACAGCACTTTTACCTCTAGCAGACAGTGCTCTTACTCACTAAACCTCCAAGGGCTCTTCAGATGCATGATTCCAAGCACCTGTGTAGTAAATTGTGGTCAAAATTAATTTCTATAATCCCTTAGAACGATTTTGATGCTGTCCTTTGCCCACTTTACACATACACTTCCAGTATTTTTCAAGGTGTTATGGCTATAAAAGCGTGTACTTCAGAATGCTCAGTCTAGACAAGCAGACACCTCTGAGCAGTCATGCATGATAATGCCAGTTTAGAGTAGCTTGTTCTCTTCATCCTCATTTTGGAGATGCCACAAGGGGGAAGCTGAGTTGAGCACCATGTATTTTTATACAAACGTTATATGACACTTAAAATTCTGGTTGTCAGTTAGTTAGAAGCCTACCTGCAAACCAACATGCAAAAATATGAAAGTTAATGGAATAGAAAATGGAACTGCAGGACACTAATGCAGAAAAGGCCCATATTTAACATTCTGTTCTCATCCCCTCCAATACCACAGGATTTTACATCTAATTTTTAATTACAAATCTCAAATGTAAAATTGCACAAAATCAATTGAAATACAAAGGTACAACCCTTTAAAAGGCATTATATTTTCATTCCTAGGTAATATTTCGTAATACATTCAGTTAATTGCTTTGTTTACATTTTACATGCTGTGCAAGTAGTGAGTAAAACCACAGACACAAAAGAAATATATTAAATTTCATTTTGTTATACCTCTTTTCAAAACTGCAACATTATGGCATATAGGCTAACCTGAATGTGTGCTGCAAACTGTTAAAGATCTATTTTTCTTGACATTGCATGAGGACTTCATGAGGTAACACTGACCACCTCAAGTGTCTAAATTAATGTCGACTGATTAAAAATCTACTTACAGCTACCATCAATAAATCCAGATACCATCCAAAAAAAAAATTAAAATTTGAAAATCTTAAGAAGGGCACTATTCTTCTCTCTCTTTGGCTATCATTTTAAATTGATTAGTGTTAAAGAAACATATGGAAATTTAAGGAGTTACCACAAGCAAAATTGTGATAAATGGAAATAAGCCAAGAAAAAAGGTCAAAGAAAAAGCGAAAGAATAAACTGTGGAGATTAATCAGTTAGTGAGAGACACAGTCAAGTGCACACTGAAGTGATAAGTGAAACTTCTTATTAACTGTGATCATTTCCCAGTCATAAAGTGGAGTTTTTTAATGGACTAATCACTTTTCCAAAAGTCTTTATTGGATTCTTTTTCTGAAGCTTGTCTAAACTGTAACTTTAAAATTATATTTTTTTGAGGACCATCCTGAGAAGGTATGATCATTACTCATTTTGAAAGGAAGATACAGAAGCGTTTCTAGTGCCTAAAAGAATACAGAACAAACATAAAAAATTATATTGTAAAGAGCACACTAAATATTGCACTTCTTAGTTTTGTATCCGTATTATAGTTAGTATATCTGAAACATGATAGTAGTCATATTCTGAAGTAAATGAAATATTATCTTAGCAAAATAAAGGGGTTTTGGCTGCCAATTAATGAGGTACTTTACATCACAGCAAAATGGAAATGAGAGAAAATTACAGATCTACTCCATGGGGGTAGTCCCTGGTGCAGGCAGAGAACATGAGAAAATAAGTTATCAGTACAATGATTGTCTCATTTGGAAAGCTTCAGTCAAAAAGCAGCAGGCTGTCATTTGGGCAAGATCTTTGTCACTGTAACTTGCATTTCTATACATTTACGTTGCAGGTGTTTGAATTTAAGCCTCAGTTTCATTAGTGACTTCTTACATATGCCAGCTTTAATGAGAAGTTTCAGTGGGTAATTACTTAATTTCTGTAGTGAGGAACAGCATAAAAGGGTGAAAAGCGGCCTAAGGGGCATTCCAGGTCTGTCGGAGAGGGTATCTTCAGCTCTTAGACAGCACCATGGGATGACAAACAGTAACAGCATACTGGGTTTCATCAAAAAGAGTGTGACCAGCAAATCAGAGGGCAATTGTTTCCCTTCACACAGCACTTGCAAAGCTCTATCTGAAGAACCAGATCACCTTTTGAGCCACACTGTACATACAAAACAGGTACTGATATTTTGAGGAAAGTCCAGGGAACAGCTACCAAAGTAGTAAGGGAGGACACAGCATGTGCCACAGCAAGAAGCTGAAGGAACTGATCCAACCTTGAAATTAAACCTGCCTTCAGCAGGAGGTCAGACCAGATGACTTTTGGAGTTCTCTTCCAGGATGAATTTTATTGTGATCCTATGATTTGTAGAATCAAAATCAAATTTCAGAGCTTTGTGGGCCCTGCAGAAAAGAATAAATAGTACCTTGGAGACAATATATGCATCTGAACTCATTCAGGAATCTGTCTACAGGGCAAATCTCTCTTTTATAGGCAAACATTACCATTTTAGGGAGACTGCAAGTACTGCATTTTGTGTAGTTTGTGCCTATAATATACTTATCGTACAAATCAGTTAGGCATACCAAAGCAGACAGTTCTCCTGTGATTCTCACCATTGACAAGTGCTCATATATTCCTCAACTGACATTCCTTGTGGCCCTTATTTCCTCTGTGTCACTCATTTTCTTATCCAGCTTAACCATGCTGGCAACTTTGACAAGTCCGAGTGCACACAGTCCAAAGCTAACAAGTGAAGCTTATCAGAAGTTACCCTTTTTTTTGTGCCTCTGATCACAGAACTTGAACTTTGTTCCATTTATCTTTTATCAAAACAAACTTTAAAATCCTTTGAAGTGCAGCAGCCTCAAGAGTGCCAGTATCAGCCTTTCTCAATCACACAGGGCTACAGCTATTTTCTCACTGCTTCTTTGTGCATGGTGTGGGAAAGCACTGCTTGAATGAGACAAATAGAAAAATGTTACAATATCCCTTTACAGCAAAATCATAAAAAAAGGAAGAGTCTGCTGAGACTCTTGCACTTGAAAGGATGTCCTTGAATGATTTAAGAATAGTCTGACATATTATGGATATAGTGCAATTCAAAGATGAATTAAGTTAGGTACTTAATGCAAGCTGTGTCAGAACTGTGAACAGACTTTTTGGCTGAAATCTCCTGTCTCATTTGGAGCGTTCTTGCTATTTAAAATTGCATATAAAGGATAATATTTTCTTCTATTTAGTGTTTCTTCTTTCAGAATGTGTTGTCAGGCAATATCTGTACTTCCAAGGTGAGGGAGGACTGCTCACTACTTTTCACAGCATTCAGCATCTTAAAGAATTGGACAGTGCGCTACTGGAAATGTTCTTTATTTTGATGAAGGGGAAAAAATTATAATCATGCACGCAGAAGATGAATCATGTCTGCAAATATTTAATACACAAAAAATCAAAGCAGAATCATATTATGGGTATTTAGAGTAGTGTATACAACCCAAAAAAAAACCCCACCCAGATGACGCAGGCTGATAAAGGTACTGAGGGGGAAAAAAAAGAATAACAACACTGATTGGCAATCTGTGACATGCCAAGTGAACAGTGTGAGTGCAGGAAACAGTGTGTGCTTTTTAGAGAAAATTTGCTATGCAGATGTAAACCTTCCAGTCAAGAAGGATTGAAAGCATAGATGTCAGACACTGATGCAGAGAGCACCACTTAGGGCTACTATCTAGTCTGGAAAATAATGGTTAGAAGAAAGCAATGAAGAGAACATTTATACACAATCTCAGAGGCCTTAGGACAATAAAATAATTGTTTAATATACACTACCAGATATTTTCCTAGTTTGGCATCATATTTATCTATTAGATGAGTATTTTTGTAGATTGAGCTATAGTGGAAATTATACTAAGAGATGTCAAGGAGTATTGTGAAATGAGTTATAGAGGAAGTCTGTAAATACTATTCATAACAAATGGCTCATAACAGGATGAAACATAATGCAGTATTTTGTGCAGTCATTTGAGAGAGACAAATGAATTTTAATCAAGACTATTACACATATTCTCTTACTCCTGTTCTTGTTAAGAAAATACTTTATGCTTTTCATTTATTGCTCATTTTTTAAATTCTTACTTTCTCTGTTTATCTCCAACTTTTCCCAGACACTAAAGTCACAAATATTTATAATTCTTTATCTGATCACACACTTGGATTTTAACTCTGTGCTGAATTCAATGGGTCAACAGGTATAAGCCATTAACCTATGTATCTAAACATATAAATGAAAGAAAAATTTCACTAAAGAAATACAAGAGTATGCAGAATATTTTCAGGGCACATTGAGGAATAAAATGAAAAAATGAAACATTTTCTTCTGCTTTGCACTATGCAACAATTATCATTTTTCTGTTTAACTTTATTAAACACTTATTAATCAATTTCACCAGGCTGTAATGAAGACATTCCAATGAATATGAAGGACTATGTGAATCCAATTTTTTATTGCAAAAATTCAAAGCATATTGTAGAAGGATAGATGAAGAACATTTTTCTCTGCATCAATAGCAGAACTGCAAGCACTGTAACCAGAAGGATCACTATAGAATTTTTCACCAAGAAGAAGTCTGCACAGGCTTTTCAGGGTTATCAAATATGTGCACTCTAAAGTTCTGTCCCTTGATTCCTGTCACAGAATGCTGTGAGTACAGGTTTTGTCAGATTTTAAGAGATGGCATAGAATGATTTTGTGTCCCACTACTTCCCAGGAACAGTTTCTTTTCTAAGTACTGTTAGACCCAATAGAGGTAGAATTAAACTTCTGGATATATTAGCAGAAATTTGAATGCATACAGTAAAATCTTGAAAACCAATTTTATCAGTTACTTCTCTTAGGAGTTATTCAGTTTTCTTTGTTTGTTTGTTTGTTTGTTCCCTGACAATGCATTTAAATATTGATAGCTTGTGTTTTAGTGAGAGCTATGTATAAATTATAGATAGAGCATTTTGGAAGCCTACTATTAGAATTTTATTTTAACAAAACATGAATATGAAACATCTATGAGTTTACATTTTATATTCTGAATTGAGTAGCTATTCTATCATAGGCAGTGACAATTGGTGATGTACCTAGCTAGCTAAAGAGTCAAACAATTCATACAGCAAAGTAAAATAACAAGACAAAAGCAGCAATCAAAATTTTTACATTTATTCAAAACTTTTCCCTATTTTTACATTTTAGCAAGCAAACATTGGCTACACAGTTCTCTTATTCTATTGGTTAGATAATTCCCTTACTTCTAATGCTAATTAGTCCACACGTCCAGTCTTTCTCATCTTTTCAGTCAGTGGGTTTCTTGAGAAGGTGGGCTGTGAGTTGGTGGTTGCAATCTCCCCCTGCTGGAATTACCTTTTACCCAGTCCAATCTAATTTCAGCAAGGTCGCTGAGTTGGCTTTCCTTGTGGCCCATAAACTCTGCATTCTTTTTGTCCATTGTCAGTGATACATTCCTCTTTCCCAGCTTTGCTAACCTCCCCCTATGCCTGAGGTAACACCCAGACAAGAGCACCACCTTTATTGTATCTCAAGTTCCCATCATGGTGGTTTAGTTTACAGACCAAGTCCCAGGAGGCATTTTCAGAGGGCAGCTTCAGTGGTTGCAAATGCCATCTATCCCCTAACGTGGGGTGATCTTTCTTTGACTGGTGATATGCATATAAGCAGTTGCTTCTTTACACAGTTCACCACAGTGGGAATTTTTGTCTGGATGCATTAACCAGGATGTGCTAAGCAGGTTTCAAAAAGACTAGTCTGCTATAAATAATTTTAAGGCAAATAGCATCCCGGGGCAACCAATAATTCCAGAAGAATATGTATCTCCAAATATGCAATCAATTCAAGGGAAATGTTAAACTCTTTGCTTGGCCAGTGTAGAATAATTAAGTCACATTAACATTGTGACTTCTGCAGTATTTAAGGGGTGGTGTTAATTAGTCTCAAAAAGGGAGGCTATGATTTCCTCATTGAGCACAGTCTTTCCTCTACATTTGCAGGATAATTTTCCCTGTGGCACTATTTGCATCTCCTTCTATTCTAGTTCTTTCCTTTATTCTCTTTATCCTCATCTGTAAGGTCACTGAAGTAGTAGATTATTTTGTACATCTTCAGCTCTATTCAATAAATAATGAAAGTCAGAAAATGGACTTTCTTTTATATCCATTTGCTGAAGTCTATAAATATTAAGTTTTATTATAGGAATTTGCAGACATTTTTAAGATTATAGAGAGAGAAAAGAAAGAGTATCTGCAGTCTGTCAGAGTAACTCATACATAATCAGAACTGAATACTGAATGAAATGAGTGAAATCTGTACACTGCCTATTGTCATTACCTATAATATGCTCCTCAATTGTCTTATTGCTTTCAGAAAGGAGGATAAATGGCTTAAATGACTGATAATGCAATGCAGAAACTTGAAATGCTGGCTGACTAACTTGGACATCAAAAAATGGCGTATAAGATGGTTCCACAGTTGCCTTGAGATATCATACAAAGTTGCGGGGGCGCCGGTGGTGGTGGTGTGTTCCAGTTAGCCATTGTTTATTAGTGCAATTACAGTTTTAAAAGACTGAGATGAAAAAGTCAAATGTTAACTTTCAGCAAGTGCTGCCATTTACTAACAATAAATCCACACGGACTCTGTTCAGGAGTCTACCCCCATATTCTTATATCCCAGAAAACTCCCAGGCAGAACTGCTTTGTATATCTGCTGGCTTTATGACCAAAGGTCAAGTCTGAAAGCTGAACCTTAAGGATTTTAAAAAAATCTGCTCTGGGGAACTTAACACCTTAATATTTAGGTCTCATTCATGAATTAAAATTTAAACTTGGGTCAAAAGTTTACATCTGAGTCAAGCATGTGCACCATGGAGAACAGGGTTCACTGCCACTGGTCATGTTGTGTTTCTTGCATCCTTCATTATCCATTTTAAGTAACAATGCATACTACAACTCTTCCTGTTGCCTCAAGTGTCGTAGATTCTAATAAAAATAGAATTAGAATGTATAGATCTGTTAATAGCTTAAGTATATGATTACCTAATCCTCAAGAAGCTTGGGACCTGGGTAAAATCAGATAGAGGGATAGCAATGAAAAGAGAGAATAAGTATTCAATGTATGTAGAAAATATATTTATGTAGCAAATTTCAAGTGTGATGTAGGGTGGAAAATTAACAAAGAAATAGCAAGGTGTAGAGTATGACAGACAAAGTATGATCTTTCATTTTGCAGAAAGAAGTTCCAGCTTAGTATTTGTCTCAACAAAGCAAAGTATAAATTTTAAGGAATTCTTAGAAGTTACCCTAGAATAGCGTGTGCAAAAATTAATTTTTAATTCTGTGCCTATCTGTAAATAATGTTGTTTTAATACTCATAAATATATTCAACAGTCTATTTTACCAACATGTACCTTTGATGGTGCATCCTCCCCCTCACCCCTTACAGACTGCACTATGATCTGAACAATGCTCATTAGGTCTTGGCCTTGACAACACTCAGTCTGAGCTCCTCTGAGCTTATCAGAAATACTGTTTGTTCCTAGACAGTGTTGTGATGTCTAATGAGCGCCTTGCTTTTCTAATGGAAAAGTTTCTCTCGGAAACTTTTTGCCTGAATAACATTTTTTGTTCTCTCATTTTTAAAGTGTAAGAATTAAAAGTATGTCTGAGGTGAAAGGTTGTTATGACTAAAGCTCACTTTCTTGTGACCCTATAAACAATGGCCCAAAATGAGATCCATCGAGCTCTCCTGCACTGCAACGGGCTGCGACTAGCAACCTCCCTCTGAGCTGGGACACCTCTCAGAGTCAGCACCTTTCATGTTCTCTATTTCTTGGGGCATCCCAACTGATGGATCCTGGGCTGATATTTCACTCCTTGAGACTCAATCCTTTGCCTGTTGAAAAGAATACAAAAACATTTGAAGTGAGCATTTCACAGAACTTGAGGGAAATGTTTCACAGATCCCTTGTACAGACTCTTTATATCTGTGTGCATAGACTATACCAAATGTGTTAGGGATACTATTTTCTTAAATTCTTAAGTACTTTAGATTTATAAATAACTTACTGTTATATTATAGCAAATAATACATTGATCCAAGTTAAATTAATGGAATCATAGCATTATAGAATCAGATGGGTTGGAAAGGACCTCTGAGATCATCAAGTCCGACCCTTGATCCGCTACCACCACAGTTACTAGACCATGGCACTAAGTGCCACATCAAATCTCTTCTTAAATACCTCCAGGGACGAAGAATCCACCACCTCCCTGGGCAACCCATTCCAATGCTTGATTACCCTCTCTGTAAAGAATTTCTTCGTAATATCCAACTTCAACCTCCCCTGGCAAAGCTTGAGACCATAGCTTAAGTGTTCAGAGTTAAGGTATAAGTTAAGTGCTGTTAGGTTAAGTCTTAAGTTAATGCTATTAAGTGTTAAGCCATAAGTTACAGGTTAAATTAACAGGCCTTTGGGCTGTATTCCTTTTTGTCCTTATACCTTCTGTCCTTTTGTCTCACCCCCCACGACAACCACAGCCTCCACATACACGGTCTTGCATTTATTTTGGTCCAGACTGATATTGAGTTTAGATTTTTGTGTGCATTTCCTGGGTGTATTTTAACTGTTAGTAAGTAGTAGAGTAAACCTTGACACGAATTCTGTTGTGCTGTTACCTTTATGTTAAACCATCTTTCTCTGATACCTTTGCTGGTGATTTTTGAGAGACCATAAAACACTTGCTTCATGACAGTACTGTGAACACTTTGTAGATGTAAATTAATAAACTTGTATTCTTCTAATATGACCACTTTGGAATTTTTTATTAGGACCAAGTAGAAACCCCACAAAAGAAAATCATTACCCCAGCAAAGGGAGGGTTTATGACTTGTACTAGCACCCTAAGGAAATTAAAAGGAATTAAAAGGAGTTAAAAGGAAGCCTCTTCCACTGATGAAGAGGCTTACTGAAGGTAACATAGGAGAGCACTGCAAAGCCAAGAATAAGGTCGATATCTTTTTCACCTAAGCAGTTGTTTCATCCACTGTTTCACCCAAAGAGCAGGGTTTAAAAATTCTCTGAATTTTAGATTGTACTTTATTTCTAAAATCAAAATATCAGGAACAAGATTCAGGGAGAAATACTCAATAGAAAGAGCATGATAAGCAGTAATGATCTCTGGTATTTAATAGAGTTTTAAATATCTTTTGTTCTAAAAAATTTGTTCAAAACAAACAAGGGACAGAAGCCATTTAATGCAGTTCCATTCTTGCAGAATCACCGTCTTGGTAAATCTGTTTTGTATTTAATTAAATGATTGCATATTACAGTAAAAAATCAAAAGTAATTGTAATTTGATTAACATTAAATTAATGGCCTGAGGGAATTCACCTTTGTATAGACTATAGTATTATTAAGAGAAAAATTATTTTCAAAAAATGCTTTATTTACTAAGCATAGAAAATGTGAAAATATCTCATACAATTAGATGATCAAGGACAGAGTAGTATTACATTGAACTGCAAAGCAAGTCAAGTGGGATATGCAATAATATCAATCCAGTAACATAAACCCACTGTTGCTAGGAGCTTTGATATCAGCCAGAAATATGCTGAGAAAATTAATTAGAGAAAAATCGTTACTGAAGACTTAATGTCACTGATCTTCATTACCTATCATCCAAAAAAGGGCTCACATAATTTGATAAATTTTATTATTAATATGGAAACATAAATTACTGTTTGCATAATAATGATATATTTCAGCAGTTGCTGTCAGTATCCTTAAAAAATTAGTTACAACCTGGAAATGTAGCAAATTATGGAAATCACTACCTAAATTAAGCTAATTTGCAAAGAAGAGTTAATATTCATGTTTTCCACCCTGGTTTGTTCCTTTTCAATGGGAATGTTACATAAATATTTACCTTATTTGGATATGCTTCTTGTTTGTTTCATTTGCTTATGTTGACATACTTGCAGTAATTTTATAATAACTCCATCTCCAAGGTCTCTTTTGCTGCCTTAGAACAAGATTTTATAGCTATTCAAAGTAACAAAAGAAATAAATCTTATTTCCCCTTTCTTCAGAAAACTTGACCCCGCTGACATAGTAGAAAGTCACCACGGACATGCAGCGGGTCTGCAGCATGCTCAGCCTATTTCAGCATAATAAACTAGATTGTGAGTGATAATCATGTAGCCATGTGATCTGCCAAAACAAGAAGCAAGACAGTAGGAACAGTATACAGGAGATTTGTTTTTCTTTTGTATATTCCATTCTACTTTTTGAACGAAATAGTCATTATCATCTCTCAGAAACTGCAATCTGTGCTAACACTGCACAACATTGTCAGTATATATCCAAGTTATTCTGTGCTCTCTCCAAGAGGATAATGTTACACAATCCTAGAAAAAAAAAATTAGAAGTCATCTAGTGTCTTCCTTGGAAGTCTTCAAGTCCAAACTCCTAATCAAAACAAGGCTAACTGGAAAATTAAATGAGGTTGTTAAAGGATGTCCAGAGGAGTTTTGAAAACCTCCAAGAATGGAAAGATTGAAAACTCTTTGAACAACCTGTTCCATGACTTAACAACTCTGGTTATGAAATTCTCCTTACATTCAGCAGGAATTTCCAACAGCTTGTGTTTGTTGTCTCTGGTACTACCCCTGTGAACCTCTAAGGTGAACCTGGCACCATCTTCTCCAAGAATCCCCCTCCTTAGGCCATGGAAGACTGAAATTAGATCTGTCCAGAAGTTGCAAGTGGAAGCAGGATACAAGGGCAACACTAGGGGAGGCAGAGGTATTTGTGTCACAGGCAAGTGTCCAGTCCCACAGTACCCCAGCAAGGCAAGCAGAAAAAATCTGGTGATGGTAACCAAGTTCAGCAACAATCCAAGTAACCAAACAGGTCCCTGGTGATAAATCAGGCCTGAAGTAATCCCAGGAAGTTCAGTTCACAATTCAAGGTCGGGATAGATCTGGAAATAATTAGCCAGCCTTAGACAACATACAGCAATTGCCAGACAAGTCCACTGTGATGAGACAAGTCTGAAGTCAAACCTGGAAAATCTGTGGGTTGCCCTTAGTGACTGGATCAAGGATGTGTATAGCCAGCCTTAACATCTGTAAGACTGCTGCAACATAGCTCAGGCCAGGACCTTACACAAAACCTCAGCTTAAAATCAGCTTCCACACAAAGGAAGAGAGAAGCATCTGATGAAGCTTCTTAGCAGAGATATTTCAGGCAGCTAGTCCACTGATGTTTCTTCCAGACTTCTCTCGAAGACCTCTAAGGAGGTCAGCTGAGGCTCCTCTAGTAGTCCTTGTTATCAGGGTGTTTACAGCGTTTCACACCACCACATGAATTTACCAGCTCACAGTTCCACTCCCTTGTGTATTTCTACACTTTTTGTTTGTTATGCAGTGAAAACATTTTGAGAGAAAGTTTTTGGTTTTTTTCCCCACGAGGATGTGATATCACACAATTTAAAAAGGAGCTGACCTTACGCAAAACATAGATAACTTACCACAAGTTATTCTGGTTGTATGTACAGATTATAGCTATTACCTGCAAATGCACTTATGAATTGATGATTTCCACGTGTGTTTCCTTCTTTCTTCCTAGAAGACCAGTACTGAGTGTGAGGCATGAGCCTACTCATGCACCCTTATCCCAGTGTAATTGTTTAATACTACACTTGATAGACAAATATTTATGAAAACACACTAAAGTGTATGCTCTTCCACACGGCAAAATTTTATATTGTTGAGAAAAGAAGTGCTGATTATCTGAATGTTAATCTTTTATCCTTCTCCGCACAACTGGAGGTTCCAGTGTCACATCTGCCCATCTTGAACCACTCAGGAGCTCATTTTCTTTCACAGTATAGTAAGATTTCATGTTGCTAAGCTAAACGTTAGACCAGTAGGAGTGTTTATCCCATTAGACAGAACTGGCATTCATTTCACAGAGATTTATACGGTTTTTGTAAACTAGATGTCTTGCAACATACTGAAAAGGTGAAGAGTGGTGTCCAACTTTTACACAATTTTGCCCTCTCAGGGCCAAACTCTAAACATCACTGTTTCATGCAAAAAGGTAGGCATACTCTTCCCAATTAAAAGACTCGAGGCAGGGAGTACACCTGGATGCTTTTACTGCCTTGTCATGTTTGTTGGTTTTTTAAAAAAACAGCAAGAACTTCCATTTTTAAGAGTTTTTCTTAAAAGAACAGAAAGACTGTCTATTAACTCCCCTTTAAAGTGAAAAATTTCTAGAGAAAACTCTCCGTCTAGACGTTTCAAAGCTGCTGCAATATTGGAAATTATGGAAAAAATTATCTTCTTAGGTCATGAACTGTATAAAATCATGCTATTAAAAATAATAATTCTTTTGTTTTGTGGGATGTTACTACCTATAACAGGATTCTCCACTTTTAATCTAGAAGAAATGCCACTTAAATAAAAAGGAAGATCCTTGTACTACGTGACTGGTAATGCACTCAGGGTATGCCCAGATACTTTTCTTTTTCCTTCTGTCAGATCTTCTCACTGGCCTTTGGTTGTTATTTTAAATACATACACACACACACATACACAAAAATAAACAACTTGTGTTAAGGTAGCATTCATTATTTTTAGATACATTTTATAAATGTATATATAGTCATTGTAATGTAGTAAATGATCACACAGCATCTGACACCATAAGTCAGATATCAGAAAGTATTTTCTGTGGGTAGAAAATGAGAGAAAACTGTGTCATAATCTGATTTTATTCTACAGTAGTGGATCTTCCTGATGATGTTTGATGACAAACACAAGAGTGACGAGATGTCTCAGTGCCAAATGGAATGCATACACATGTATGTGTTATTAAACTTACATAACAGGAAAAAAAGAAGACATCTGTGTTTAAAAGCACCAGGCAAATGGATTTTTAAGGTACTTTCTTACAAGTATTAGATATGTAGATTGTAGATCGCAAATTTTACATTTTACATGTACATAAATGTTTCTTCATCTCTTTATAGACATATGCATTTTTAAAGATTTGTATACATGCAGTAAATTTCCTAGTTAATGAGCAGCAAGCACTAATATTGACTCTTTTTTTTCAGAGAAGTGTTGTTTAACATTATGAAGTCTTCACTACATCCAAAAAACAAATGTATAACTGGGATACAGTGGTATTTCAGTCATTATAACCGAGCTTTGCTGTGGTGTGAATACCAGATTATGAGAGATTAATTTTAAACTATTCATCAGCTCTACAGTCTCCCTCTTCATTAGAAATAACTTTTGCCACTAGCTGATTAGCGTTACTTTCCATATTATTCCTGTAATGCACACAGGCTATCAGAATTACAGTGTATCAGCTGACAAAAGTTTAAGTTTCTTCCCAGTAACGTTTATGAAGTATCAGGCTTCTGAGCTCCTGATGGAGACTTAAATAGAAGTCTCTTGATCATTCATTTCTGAACTATGGATGTTGCACTGAGAGGAATTATTCTCTAAGTTTCCTTGTAGGTAGTCAGTGCTCTTTCATCATAAATACATATTGTCAGTAGTGGATTGACACGGACATCATTTATGAAAGCAGATGTTTACACACATGCACAAGCAAACAAGTCAAAATAGAAATTATAGTCCTTCAGGACTTGACATTTTGCATTTAAACAAGTTCACCAGGGTCTCCTGAAGAAACTAAAAAGGAAATGTAATGAAAACACATAATATGCTTCCTTCTTTCATATTATAAAAAATAAACTGGTGAATAAATTAGTTAATGAAATAGGTAGGCCTATAACTCGAAAAGTAGTCAGTAGCATTTTACACTTTCAAAATGTGCATGTATGAGAGAAGAAAATATTATTTCTATTTTGCTTTTAGATTTCAGAGAATTCTCAATCAGATTTTTTACTTGCTTTTCAGCCATACTAATAGCCTCTGTGCTACATTACAAGTAATTTTTTTCAATTAGTAATTGATTAATTAGAAATCATACATTAGGGTGGACAAGCCAAAAAAAATTCCATGAAAAACATTCCTTAATGAAGCCATGTCCTTAGAAGAAGCGATGTTCAGTTTTGCACTTTTCTAGGCACTGTTTTAAAAATTCAAATATATAAAAAAATGGTTGATGTTCTTAATCATTATATTTAAATCTTTACTTAGATACTGTAAGACAAATTCAGCAACATAATGAATATAATGTTCAGATAATAACTAAAGGTTAAATTCTAACATTTGTATTGCATTGGAAATGCTCACATAAGCAAAAGAAATATTGATTCCTTCATTCAAAACTTGTCTTTCTTCTCTTACTTATTGGATGGGAAATAAAAAAATCTTGCTATTCCATTTTAATATATAATATTGCATCACCAAAAAGGCTGTAAAGAAGAATGAAAAAAGAAAGATATGTACTTTAGACTAGAGTTTTTCAGTATAACATTTTCAGATATGTTCTGATAAGAAGACTGAACAGTAGGAAGCAGCAATGCAATTGCAACAGTAACATTAGAAACATTGTTTGTCCAATCCTTTTGCAACTGAAGGTTTTTTCTACTCAAACAATAATACAGAAAAAGATATATTATTGATTTCACTGATTAATATTTTAAAACACTGTGGAAGTTTTTCTGAAAGTTGGATCCAAATAAGAGGAAAAGAAATTCTTAGCTTAACTCTCAAAGGCATTTGTTATGCAAGAGAGAGATAGGAGAATAAAAACATGGATCTAGTTGGAAGAATGAGGAGCAAACTGCATTGCAGAGCTTAC
Source organism: Cephalopterus ornatus (assembly GCA_013396775.1). Classification (NCBI taxonomy): domain Eukaryota; kingdom Metazoa; phylum Chordata; class Aves; order Passeriformes; family Cotingidae; genus Cephalopterus; species Cephalopterus ornatus. The sequence continues at coordinate 65,212 of VZRE01014437.1, read as the reverse complement.
ATGATATGCTTCATGAGAGAGAAGGGGTGGAAACACAGACAAAAAGACAGCTAATCTTGAGTTGAGGACAGGAGCACTAAACGTAAAGAAAATCATCATAGGGAATAGAAAAAGTGTTTTCACTTCAGAACAAAAGTACTGAAGACTGCAAAGTTGTTCCCATTCAGTTTAATTCGCTGCAATTATTTTTATATCTTAAGCTTGTAAATACTGCTGACAGATTAGTGAATCCTTTTGCAGATAGCCAAGCATAATTGCTCATCTTTCTAAATTTACAGACAGCTCCCACAGGCTAAATATTATTAATAACTCAATGCAGACAGCAATTTCAGGTGTGGGTGGCTTCTTTCTTCACTCTGGGTTGAATCCCTGCTGATACTTCAAAATAACTGTTCACGTGCCAAAGATTTCCCAGTTTTTTCGGGTTTGTTTTTGGTTTTTGTTTGTTTTGTTGGTTGCTTTTGTTCTGTGAAATAAGCTAAGGTAGCCAAATGTGCAGTGATATTGCCGTGTCACTTCCTTGAAGATCATGAATTCTTTGTTCTCCCAAAACCACCTGCTTCAATCTGTAGCAGGCTACTGAAATAAGAACATTTTACCTGATAGATCTGTTTACAGAAATCTATTAACTTAGTCTCATACATATCCAACCTAAACAGATAGCATCTAGAAAGGCATGTCAATACAGTCTAACTTTTTTCTGCAGTCAGAGATACTCCCAGGTCACCACACTAACTTCTGGTTTAACATTTCAAAGAAAAAAAAAGGCAGAAAGTAAGGAAAGCATGACAACCAACCAACTAGACAAATGTCAGAGGGAATTTCATGTTGCAGCTTCTTTTTCTCTCAGTGCAAGAATGCAAATGAATTGCAATACTAGAAGGTTGGCTTGGGAAGTTTTACTGATAAGAATCCTCTACAGCTGACATTTCAAAGTGTTAATTGTCTATGGTTAATTCACTGTTTATTTCTACAAGTGACAAAGGAAAAATATTTAGTGTCAAAGGAAATACTACGGCTTTCTTGAAAAATAATAAAAGTAGTGTCTTTATATAGGTTTTTGAAGAAAGAATTGTATCTGGAAGCTGTAACAGAGAAAGGGAGGTACTGAAGCGAATCTTTAAATGGTAAAAAGTAGTGCTGTTCAACAAATATAAACCATCTGATATAAACTATCTAAAATATTTGCAGAGAAAACTTCCTTATGAACGCCACTTGTACATAAATGAAAGATCAAAAAGATTGCATTTATTTAAGCTTACTATTTTTCAGGAAAACAAACAACAAAACAAAACAAAAACAACAAAAAAAGGCCTCTGATATCTATGGTGAATAGATATCTAAGAACCAAGTCATAATCTAATATCAGGTTTCATAGGTGGCAATAAGGAACTAGAATGAATCACATCTCAGTAAAATGGATAGAAGAGAAATATCTAAAGGTTATTAAACATTCACAACTTTAGAAAAGAAACTCCATGTTTAACAGTACAAACAACTAACTGATGCATGGTGTCCTAGCATGAAAAAAAATCAGCAGATCAGTTCTGTATGTAAGAAATACAGAGATCAACTACTGACATGAAACTGAGGACCTTTTCTCCAAGTGCAACTGTATTCACTGGTGAAAGTGTGATTTGGTCTGTCCAGGTATCAAATGAGAACAATATCTGTATTCTTCTCTAGCCTCTAGAAAAAGCCTAAATTAGAACCAAAACAAGCACAAGATGGCTTTGGAGCTGTACTTATACTCTTAGCTTCAGTATAGGATCACATTTAAATCCATAGAGTGAAGGGCTTATGTTATGTTCTGTCATTATTATAATCAAGAACACAGTAATGCTCATTCTAAATTTTTCAATTAACACAGAGCTTAATTTGTTCATGCACTGCTTCTGTTTATTTTGTTTTTCTGAATCTGCATAGCTCAGGTCCTGAGAGCAAAAAGTACTCTTGAAAATTCTTCTTAGTAAAAAAGCCTGTTCAATGTATTTTATACTGTTTAAGAAAACTCTGGAGACTAAAAACATTTTATTCTTAAAAGCACTTGCAATATGCTTGCCTGGTATCATTTTGTCCAGATTCATCCAAGCAGAGAATCTATTTCCCCATGAAGATGAGAGACTGGCTAAATGTCATCAAATATGAAAGCATTGGACTTCATCTGTGGTGACTTTGGTGATTCTTTGAAGAGCTACTTAATCCGTTTTTGTGGGGCATCTTTGTGCCGTGTCCTTGCTCTTGGGCATGCTGATGTAGGTACTTTATTGTTGTGCTGCTAGTGCAAGTGAAATGAGTCCTTCCTCAGTCATAGAGTGAAGACAGACAGAGAACTGCTCTGGATGTTGAAATGAAAACAAACTAATTTTGCACAGTTATCCTCTGAAGCCCAAATATACCTGACTTCTACTCAAAATTCTTTCCTTTGAGAAAACTCTAAGTCATGGAAAGGAGGGTAAAGCCTTAAGTTACCACAGATGGGCTGTACAATACAGTGGTTGTTCTGTGTTAGACAAGTTCTCCCCATAGAGTCTTGAAACAATATTATATGGCTGAGATTAGATTAAAAACTTTTTACCAGTTAGCTAGGACCTACAGGTAGCTGAACAACAGCAATCTGTATCATTTTAATGTGGATGTGAGATACAGAAATCAATGAGATATAGTAAAATAACTAAACCCAGGGTAACTGCCATTGGCTAATAAGATTCTGCCTGTACATAGCAGACTGCCATCACAGATCTGGTTACACAGCTAAATAGTCTTAATATTTCTAGCGGTACTCGAGTTTTTGGCTATTCCTTGGCCCCCAGGGAATTGTAAAAACTCAAGGGCATTTGTTTAATATTTCCTCTGAAAGAATTTTCTTTCATTTAGGTTGTGACCTTACTGTGCCTATCAATGCCTTTGTCACATATTTGACTGCTTTTGGAATCAACAGGCACAAAAAAAGATTTCCATTGTGCTTGGTTTGAGTTTGATTTTTTCTTTTAGCTTAATAAGTGTCTTAAAAGGTCTAGATGTATTAAAACAAAGGTTTAAAAATTTCTATAGCATATCAGCCTCAACTTCAATACTCTAGATGACAGTTTATCTGCTACACAAACATCCTTACTATTTATTGAAGTGTCTAGTGTATTTTATTTTTAAATATGATGAAGTTAGATACATATTTGCTCTGTATACATAAGTATTCAGTAACAAGATCTTGGCAGAAGTTAAACTACATTGACCAAAAATAGTGGTATTTTCTGAAAATTCTTTACTGTTTCACTTCAGACAAATTTAGAATACCATTTAAATTATAATGTGATAATTTATATAAAACATTAAAGTATTAATATTTTTTGTATAAAATGTTCAAAAATACCTACAGGCACACAGTGTGAGTGTTTCAGTGGTTTATACCTCTGTGTGGTGTTTGGAGATACATACATAATTTAGTAAAAGAAACAGAGAGCTTTATTTTACCTATCTGATTTACCATGATGCTATGGATATTGTTTTGTCTTCCAGTACAGAAAAGAGTGCCACAAGCTGAAATAACTTCTTCAACTCCAGCTGTGGTGTTTTGACCCTGGCTGGATGAGAGCTCCCCACTAAAGCTACTCTATCACTTCCCACCTCAGCTGGACAGGGGAGAGGAACTAAAAGACTCATGGGTTGAAATAAAGGCAGTGGGAGACCACTCACCCATTACCATCATGGGCAAAATAGAGTCAGCTTGGGGAAATTAATTGAATTTATTACAAGTCTAAATCAGAGTAGGATAACAAGAAGTAAACCAAATCCTAAAAACACCTTCCTTCCAACTCTCCCTCCTTCCTGGGCATAATGTTATTCCCAGTTTTCTACTTCCTTCCTCCTAGTGGCATGGGGAGACAGGGAAGGGGGATTATAGTCAGTTCATTATGTTGTTTCTGCCTTCCTCCTTTTAAAGAAAGGAGTCCTTGACCTGCTCCAGCGCGTGTTCTCTCTCACAGGAGATAGTCTTCCATGAATTTCTCCAACATGAGTCCTCCCCATGGGCTACAGGAACTGTTCCAGCATGAACTCCTTCCATGGAGTGCAGTCCTCCAGGAACAGGCTGCTCTAGAGTGTGTCCCCACGGGGTCACAAGTCCTGACAGCAAACCTGCTCCAACATGGGCTCCTCTCTCCGCGGGGCCACAGGATCCTGCTGCAGTGTGGTCACAGTCTCCTTTGGGGCATCCACCTGCTCCAGGGTGGGGCTCCTCTATGGGCTGCATGTGGATCTCTGCTCCCCCATTTCTTCTATGTGTTTGAACTATCAACTGAATAATAAATTAAAGTGAAATGTGTCAATTTAAAATGAGTTGTGCATTGCTAAAACTAGAAAAAACCCGTAATAGATGTTTTCTATAGTAATCAGATTTGGAGTTATGAATTCAAGGCTGTCTTTACTGGTATTACAATATTATCAAAAAGCTTAAAAATGAGACTGAGATGCTACAGTGACAAGCAACATAAAGAAAACAGTTTTTTCATCAACACTTTGCTGTATCAGTGCAAATACATTAAAAAAGAAAGAAGAAAAATATACTTTGTCCCAATTTTGCTAGAAAACTGACATAAAGAATTATATTTTCTACACTTAGGGGGGCAGAATCCTATACACTTGTTCCACTCCAACTGTAAATCAAAACAATGGTTTTATGGAATTAATTTAATAAAAATTTTGTGGAAAAAATGAGATGTTATTTTTGAAATATCTGATTAAAGTATGCCCACATTTAAAGAATAATGATATTAGAAATAATTTTGCAGACTGAATTATGTCTACACAACTATGCACACTTTTCTATATAAGTGATTTTAAATGATAATATCATAATTAAGCATGTGTTTATAGGACAGAAGTACAGTTTCATCTGTCAAGTGCTCTACTTACAAGAGTTTTATTTTAATCATCCTGTTTTGTTAACTCAATAGAAATAAGACTTTTAAATTGAAAAGGATATGGCTACTTTTTAACATGGCTACTCATTTTGTATAAATTACAATCTGAATCTTTCTCCTTCTTTCTGGAATAATGAAAATTACTTAATATTTCTCATAAGAGTGCATATTTTAAAGCTGCAGTTAGCAATGTCCAGTATTCATAGAGCTTCAGAGAAGATCTAAAGTCTCATTGCAAGTGGAAATGCAGGTGGGTGTGATTACATTCCCAGAAAACCTATAGAAGCAGAATTTAAAGGACTAGTTAGTAAAATTCCAAGCTTTTCTTTTTGAAGGAGTTACAAAAGAAGAAATTAAAATACATGGCAGCAAGAATTGTTGCCTGTATTAGGCATAACTGGCAGGATTTGGGTATCAGGGAGCTCGCCTGGATAGGAGGAGGTCAGGGACTGCCCTGTGCTGATGACAAGTGCAGCCAACTGCAACGAACAACACTGACCCATCATGTACCAAAAGTGGAACCCTTGAGAAGAGGCCCTGATATCTCCGCAAAAACATATTTAAGAAGTGGTGGTACCCGCTGAAGGCCTAAAGACAACACATGTGAGAAGATACAGGTGTAGGTATCGTGTGAGGAGACACCAAAAGAGAAACAAAGGCGATCATGGGAGAAGAGGCATGAGGATGCACATGAGAACACACTACATGACATACAAGAGGAGAAGTGCCTCTGAGGAAACTTTAGTTCATTGGGAACCACACCAGAGCTGATATACCCTGAAAGGGATTGAAGCCTCTGTGTGCTGTATACCAGTGCAGTGGAAACAAAATAGAAGAAAAGAAAGGGGAAAGAAAAAGAGTAAGGAGCAAAGAATGGCAGGACATAACTGCTGTGCAGGGCAGAGAAGAGGGGGAGAATCACCTCCCTTGGCCTGCTGGCCACCCCTCTTTTGATGTAGCCCAGAATGCATTTGCCCTTCTGGGCTAGAAACTCACATTTCTGTGTCATATCCAAGTTTTTGTCCAACAGAACCTTCAAGTCCTTCTCCACAGGGATCCTCTCAATTTATTCTTCTCACGGTTTGTACTCATGTCAAGGATTGCCACAACCTACTTGAACTTGGACATATTGAACTCCTTAATTCTCTCATGGATCCAATTCTCAAGTTTGTCCAGGTCCCCCTGGATGGCATCCCTTCCTTCTCTTGTGTCAACTGCACTGCTCAGCTTTGTGTCATCTGCAAACCTGCTGAGGGTGCTTTTGATCTCACTATGTCTTGGTACAGGTATTGAAGAACACTGGTCCCAAGACGGACTCCTGAGGGACATTACTTATCACTGGCTTCCATCTGGACACAGAGCTGTTGACCACAAACCTGTGGCTGTGTCCATCCATCAGATTCCTTATCCAATAAGTGGTCTACCCTTCAAATCCATATCTTTCCAATTCAGAGAAGTGTCAAAGGCCTTACAGAGGTCTAAGTAGATGACATTGGTCAGTCTGTCCTTGTTGGCCATTGCCATCACCCCATCATAGGGAGCCAGCAGATTGGTCAGGCACTATTTGCCCTCAGTAAAGGTATTTTGGTTGTCTTGGATCACCTTCTTGTCTTGCATGTTAGCTTTGCCAGCATTTGTTTCAGTGAGCAACCTCAATCATGACGCAAGTCATTAAGCTGCGAGAAACACAGAATATGGAAAAAAAGGATGCACAGTTTTATATTCTCTCAGTGTATAGCTGACTTTGATTTATTAGGTTAATATACTAATCAGGAAACTCCATAATATTAGTTGAAAATGGTCAGAGGCAAAATAAGTAGACATTCTCAAAACAAGTGTATCATAATCATAATAATTTTGGCAGGCTTAAATTTTAAATAGAGAAATAGTGAAACCGTTTGGCAGTTGACTTAAAAAAGTCACTAAATTGTTTTCTAAAGAAAATGGCAGATCTTAGAAACATGAATTAGAAAAGTGGTCGTTTCTGACTGCAACTCGAGCATTGTGGCTTACAAAGCATAGCACTACTTCATGTAAATGCAGATTAAATCTAGACAGTTCTGCTTCCCTGAAGTCCTACAAAAATGTTGAATATTTTCATAAGAAAGAAGGTAAACCTCAAAAGACATATCTGAAGCAGAATTGTGGTGACAGTTCTGAAATGGTGGAGGCTAAGCTAAGAAATACATAACAGTAACACAATTTTCCTTATTAAATAAAATGACAAGTAGATGAGATAATAGCTACAGTAACATTGCAAATTTTTTTACTGTCCTAAAGAACATTATGACTGCTGTTCCTGACCTTAGTAACTCTTGTTGGTGGAGTTGTTTCTCTGGAAATAAAGAAAAATAAATGTATCTATCAGTAATCAAAATCCATTCTGTTCTCACTGTGTAAATCCCTCCAGTTTAGAGCTGGGAGGAAATTGCAATATCTATATTCGCATCTTAAATGTGGGTAAGTAGAAGGGACTTAAATTATTAGAACTGTCAGTCTAGCACTTCTCACAGATAATACTCATAAAAAAAAAAACCAACAAAATTTTCAGGAAACGTACTCATGGGTTATATTTTCAAACTCATTTACATCTTAAATTTCTATTAATTATTGGTGCTTGAGATTGAAAGGGTGATTAAGACTCTCTTTGAAGCCTGTACATAGTTAATGTTAATGTATGTTATGTAATCTATTATTTTAAAATCTCGTAAGTATTTCTTATCACAATAATTGATTGCTGCAATCTTAAAGCTGCAAATACAGTATTTGCATCAAAAGAAAACTCCAGTTTGTTACATGACTGAAGAAGAAATTAAACTGCTTTGTTGCAAGGACACTAAAAAATATTTTTTTTCTATTTTGAACACAATTAAACATCAGATCCATCATGTGATTTCTGTATTTTCAATCTGTATTTTGCAACATGTGTCAGATTATCTTGTTAAACTGGAGGGTAAGAGCCTCTTCACTATCTCTCCTGCTGTCAGATTGAGTGACTTGGCTTGAGGACTGATGCTTTTAGCCAATGTAGTTGATGAGAATGAAAAAGAATTACTATTGACTTTCCTCCAGAAGCAATCACGATTGTCCACATTTATCTTCCAAACTTGAAGTTATCTTCAGTAGACTGATACAAAATGATCAGAGTATATCAGTATGTAGCAATTATTAACAAAACAGCCATTTTAAAGACTGTGTTTTAAAATGCAAAAATCTATGAGTCTTGTTCACTGGGCACAGCCTTCATTCTGAAAGTAGACCCACTATACCACAAAACGCTGCTGGGTTTTCAACACTGGTGAAAAATCAAGTCACTTGCAAGTGCTTGGTTTTAGAATTTCTATTTGCAAATGTAGCTCCCATCTCATGAACTGAAAGTGAGCATCCTTCAGCTGAGATTCTACAAACATATATATGTCCTAAGAACCCCAGGAAATTGAAATATTATGGGAATAGACACAATTATTTTGCCTTTCTGAGAGTGGTACTTCTCAAAGTGTTCTAATTTTATTGCTTAATGATATTTTTTACCATGTTTTTGGGAATTGTAGTGCAACTTCCAGAATCTGAATTTAGGCCCATTTTTGCAAGTTGTGGCTCTTTTACTCTTTTCCTTAAAGAGTTATGACACACACGCACTTCTGTGAAGACACCTCTAAATTTTTTATAGTGAAAAGACATCCAGTATTTGCCAGAAGAATTTTCACAATTCAAAACATAAGAGCTCATTGGACTGAAAGTGAATTGATAAAAGAGAAAAACAATCTTCAAAACAACTTTACAGAGAGTAAATTGGATTGCTCAGTTCACATTTTGTATTGTAAGTAGTAGTAAAGGATACGTGATAAAGCAAAACAGTTCAACTGGAATGAAGAAAAAAACTGATATGACCTTGATTCACTTTTCAAAAAGTCAGATATTAATTTAAGAAAAGTTGATTATTGATTTAAAGATGGTGTGGAATTATTTTAACAGATCTGGTGTCCCTTAAAGTCATGTTACCTTCAGAATGTTTTTTGTGTTTTTCACTGAAAGAAGCAAACTAAAATTAATTCAATTTTGAAATTATGGAGCAAATATCCTGAAACATTTTGATACAAACCTTTAGAATAACCAGAGTTCTTTGAGATGCTGTAAAATTTATTACTGTGATTTGCATTTTTTCTTTAATATTCCTTTTCAGAAATTTGATCATACTTTAATTCAAAATCTTTAAACATGCTAATAGAGAAATTCCTTAGTAAAAGTAACAGAGAAGTCACTTTAAATATATAGTTGTTCAGACTTGTTTTCTCGTGAAGTTACTCCACATTTCATTGAAGGAAATATAGAGGAAATTCAGAAGGCTCATAGTGCTCATAAAGCTCATAGATACATAGGGATACGAAATTATTTTTCGTCCACACTTAAATACATTAATAGTTCAGCTTTCTGCAAGAGCCTGTAGTATCAGAAATGACTGGTTCAACTTGTTCACAAGTTCTTCTGTATAAGAAAGCTGACTAGGGTAAAACTTACACAGAGCTATATTGTACTCCATGCCTCTAACAAAAAGAAAGGAAACTCTTTGAAGCTGTCTTTGCAGGTGATTTTTCAGTGGCTTGCTATTGACACTGATACGGATGTGCTACTTTTTGTTTTCATTTTAGAGAGGAAAAGACAGGTAAAAAGAAAACCATCACAGTTTCATATTGTTGAAACAGCACCTCGCAGGGTCTTGGTTCTACTCTTCCAGTTCTTTCCCACTTAACCTGGACAAGGGCAGAAGTTAGCAGAGGCTGGAGACCGCTCTGTAAAGTGATTTTAAATGTAGCCATACTGTTCCAGGCTGTTCGCTAATCTGAAATTATGGATGTGGGCTACATTGTGCTAGTTGGTCATCAGACATTCCCTGTCACATTTAACTTACAGATTTACAAATGCAGACTCAAGTTTCTCATATTTCAAGAATGCTAGCACTTAACTCTCTCCTTTATTTGTCAACAGATGTCAAGAGGAATCCATACTAGCAATTCCCTGTCAGAGGTAAAACTACCCCCTTCCGCAGCTCCTGCCGTCACTGGTGTGGTTTGATTCCAGCGTGGAATCGATTTGGTACTCCTACTGTTAATCTCGCAGGGTCTACCTTCCAGCTCTGCACTCTGCAATGAAACTAAGCAATGCTAAATTTATAATTTGTGTAAACGAGGCTGCAGAGAAATTTGTTATATCCTTTGTCGTCTTCTTTTTTTCTGCCTGCCTTAAGGAAGCTGAATTCTATTCATCTAACTGTGCTAGCCCTTCTTTTGGCATTTTGATTTTTTGCAGTTGCTTAATGCCTCTTTAGGCAGCAAAATCTTCTCATCCTTTCTTTCTGTTTAGAGCCTGCTGGTTTTCTGCTCCCGCTGCAAATGACTGGAGTTTTGCCATTGACTAAAACAGAAGTTGATGTATGCCCAAAAAGAGATTAATTCTTGCAGAAGATATTTTTAACAGTTTAGTTTGTCAGAATCTGTCAGTCAACTTCATGTTTTTGTATTAAGTCTAAATTAATTTTTAATTAAAAAGAAATAGCTGATGTTCATCTGCTTAATTACATTTCAAGTTGTAATATTTTATTTATATATAAAACATTTCTCAAAAGATGCAAGCTGTTCTTGTAACGTAAACTCTTTAGTCAGTAAAATTTAATCTTTTTCTATTTGTTTCCACTCATGGAAATGGTTCCATATTCATACTAAGGGATGATGATACCTCAGCAAGTATATAAATCTCACAGTACTTTGACCTATCTGCAAAACTGAAAAGTCTGAATAAAATTTGACTAAACATCTGTGGGAACTGACCTTCTCACGTACTACATGTATATTTTTATGATGACAGCTGTAATTATTCCTGAGATAAAGCCATTAGAAAATTGCCATTTTGCATTGTGTACAAGAATAAACCTTTCTGCATTATAACTCTTACCAGTGTGTGCTAAGGATAATGCCAAAGTTTTACCTGAACCTATATTTGCTTTCAACTAGGGTTGAGAATACCCATTAACTCTGTCCTCATAACTGATTTCTACTTATTATTGCAGAAATATAATGTGGCACAGTAAAAGTCATACAGCATGAATACACAGATTGAGTAGTTAAAATATGGAGAGAACATGTTTAGCATTCTAAATACATATTTAGAATACATTCTTCACTGATTTGCTCTGATTTCATCATGACTACTCTGAATATAAGACAAAGCAGAATTTAGCTGTTGAGTTTAACCATCACTCGCTTGACAGCAGTAGTCAAAAAGCCTAATTAGAGTTTCACAGAGAAGGTGAGAGGGGTGTAACATGGTGGAAGAGCAGCACTCTTTGAATTTCACATTAAAGCTTGTTTTTTTGCATCCCATAACTGCAATACACCTGCTTGAAGCATGGTTCTGAAATTTTCATACAGTATATGTATATAGTCTTTCACTGTACCAGAGATCATTCTTTTAGGCATTTTTAATATTCATGCTTGCAGTTTTGATTCTCTTGACTAGTTTGAATATGCTATAGTACAGAAGGCTATTAAGCCAATGTATGGAAAACACACATACACACACATAATTCTGGTGTGAGTATATTGATATAATTTACAAAAGAAACCACAGTTAAAGTCAAACTTTTGCTCCATACTGAAGCGAAGCAAGGCCCTGAAGAGTTAACTCAGAGTAATAGGTCTTGCTAATGAAAATAAAATCCAGGGAGTAGCAGAAGATGATACCATGTACCGTAGGAATGCATACACACCTACCTAAAAGACATAGAGTAGAGAACATAGAAGATAAGGGGCGAAATAGGGGCTTGAGTCCAAAAGTCTTATAAAACCTGCCATGGAGTCAGCAGAATCGAGAGAAAGTTGAAAAGTTCACTGAGGATGAGGAGAGAAGACGACCTCTACCGAGGCCGAAGTAACAGGATCTCCCACCAAAAATCACCCCAAAAGAAAGACTCTGCCCCGACTCCGCCCCAACTCCACCTGTTATGAATATTATAATCTGATGTTGCAATTATATGAATATGCATGTAAAGATGTTGTAATCACACACAGAAACTGTATATATTCCTTGGTTTGTACCAAGCACTTTGGAGCTCTTTGTCCAGCGCGAGCTGGGGGTTCCCCAACGTTGCTAAATAAATACCTTGCTGCTTAAAGACAAAACTCATCTCTAAGCAGTTATTCTGTGCTGTTTTCGGCATCAATACTAAAGAAAAAAATCAAGTGAAACCTTTATTAGCAAAACTGATCCTAAAGTTCCATGTCTCTTTTCTTTTATCTAGTACATGAGTCATTCCATCTTTTCCCTTTCTTATCTCTCCCTGTTTTACATTTTTTAGTGTCATTTTCAGAAATTTCCCATCCAACCATTGTATTTACTAGGCTAATCAAATACTACAAGAATGGTAAATAGTGAGTGGCAATACACTGTTGTGGACTTTCTAGGAAAGGATGAGCTCAATAACAATCAAATCACCAGCACTCAATGATGAACTGAAAGTCTCCAAGAAGAACACTCATAGATATAACATAGCCCGGTCTTATAAAGTTTTACATAGTAGCTGCTCACACTGTTACCTTTGTAAAGGCAGATGACTGACTCTGGCTGGATTTTTTTTTTTCCAAAACTGATATGGATCTCATAGCAATCAATCATGGTAGAGCTTAGATGATGCTGACCAAGCACGAAGGGCATTGTGAGTCAGCACTAGATTTATACATACACACCAGCTCTTTGAAGCTTGGACAAATCTTATCCCTAAAAGACTTGCTGCTTACTTTGTCTCTCAAAAACTTTGAGATTGTACATTACAATATTTAAATTATTCTTCTGTATTTGTTGTAGGAAGAAGCCTATCTGAAAGCATTGCTCAAACAATGAAGACCTGACTATATCTGCCAGTATCTGATTAGATTACTACTGCAATCTACAGAGAAGCATAAATGAGTTTTCCTGTGGAACTCTTGCCAAATTTACATTCTTCTCAATCAATTGGGAGAGAAGTTACAGGAAAATTGTCACAGAGGTAATAATAACAATTTGGCGTTATATAATCAGAAAGCAAGAGAGATCAGTTTGATGCTACCTAATTTATGACTAAATTGACAGCTTATGTCCACAACCTAATTTGAAAAAAACCCCATCATACAAAAACCAAACATAAAATCCCACTGAGACAGTAGCCCTGTATAGGGCAACATATCCATATGACATTTGATACCTTACTGAAGTCTAAGTCCAAGACGAAACAACTACACATAAGAGCCAGACCTCCATCCAGGACTGGGACACATCACACAGTTGAAGCAAGTGTTCCATTCTGCTTGTACCATGGTACTCTTCACAAGTGAAGAGGAGAGGCATTTGATTCACATTAATGTGAAGTGTACGAGTAGAATAACATGATGAGACTTACAAAGATTAACAGAGGCAAGCACAAAGTACTGCACCTACAGAGGAATAAACAAATGCACCTGCACATTCTGGGGAGAACCAGTTGCAAAGTTCAGAAAAGGCCCTGATGGTCTTGATAGGCAACAAGCTGAACATGAGTAAGCAATGTACACTTGTGATAAAGAAGGCCAACAGCATCCTGGGTTCTCTCACCATCAATGTAGACAGCAAGTGCAGGGGAGTGATTCTTCCTGTCACTGCTGGTGAGATTCCATCAGAGTTCTGCATCTGGTTCTGGCCTCCCCAGCAAAGACATGGACAAACTGGTACAAGGCCAAAAAAAAAATCCTGATGATGATTAACTGATTGGAACATCTTTCATAGCAAAAGCAACAGAAGAGTTGAGAATGCTTAGTCCAAGGAGGAGAAGGCTCCGGGAGAATCTCATGACTGTATGAAAATATCTGACTACGGGAAGCCAAAACCTGAAGCCAGACTCCTCTCAGTGGTGATCAATGAGAGAAGAAGGGACAAAAGACACAAATAAAACCCCCAACATTTCCATTTAAACATAACAAAAACCTTCTTTTACTGTGAGGAATTTGAGCCTTAGAACACATTGCCCAGGCAAGCTTTGGAGTGTTTATTCTTGGAGATATTCAAGACCTGACTCAACACAACCCTGAGCAATCTATTATAGTTAAGCCTGCTCTGAGTAGTGGGGTTGGACCTCGGTGATCTCCAGAGATTCCTTCCAGCTTCAAAGATTTTGTGATTCTCTGATCAGAAATAAAAATAGATTTTCATCTCAAACAGGAACTGCTATCCACTCACTTTGCCTATCCTGCTTAGTAAATAACTTTTAAGTTATACATCACAGTGTAGTGTGGCCTGGATTTTGCAGCTGCCCTACACAAAAGCTTCAATGACAGTATTCCATAAATAATATTTCCAGAAACAGTGTTTTAGAAGTGTTTCTTTTTCATATATTAGTTTGTTTTTCTTAAACTGTTTCCTTAAGAATTCTCTTAGTTTTGAAGTCATGCCTGGAGGAATGTGAAATTTAATAATTCGTCTTGCAAAATTGTGTCAGATTGTATTTCTTATGAAATTCAATTACTCGCAAATAAAATAAGATTCTGATTCCTGCGCAATTTATACCTCTGTCTAGTACAGGACTTTACAAATTTGTTTTGTTTACAGATATAGTGGCAGAGTGCTGTCAAACAACAAACATATGAAGGTTGAGTTTAGGTGTACGGACAGCTCCTGTGCATGCTGCTTTGTGAACAAAATGTACAGGAAGAATTTCCCTCTAACATCTGCTATCTCCACTAGTTTTGCAACAGTATTGACAGTAGCACGAGAAATGCTAATCCATTAATCACAAGGCTTCTATGTAGATTGAGTCAATTTATACAAACTCAGGACTTTTGTTTTCAAGAAAAAAAAAAGTCAATCATATAATCTTTTGTTTCTGCATAGGCATTGAAACAAAAGCTACAAAAACATACAGCAAATACCCTCTCTTGCAAATATTGGTAAGTCTTTTTATCTATACCTTACCAAATGACCTTTGGCTCTACTTGTACACAAGCCCTCAAGTGAGAAATTACATAACTAGCTCATGTTGTTATTGACAAATTATCCATAATGTCAGATGACATTCCCCAAAACAAGAAAAAAAATTTAAATATGCTCTGAATAGGAGACCTAGAAACAAAATGATACAAAGACAAAAGGCAAGACTAAAAGCAATGTATTAAAAACTCCTTTCAAACTTAGTCTACACATTATATAATTTCTCTGGTTACCTTATTGTTCTTAACATAATTATCATACAGCCTTTTCTTCTGCTCCCACTGACAAACCAAACAATGGTATTTTTAATAATGGGAATAGGTTTGTCTGCTTTTTCTATTGTCTAAGTACATCATAGCAGGTGTTGTCCTCATTATGCTCCCTTTAAAAATCTGTCTACTCTAGGTGATTCTTAGCAAACCTCAGATGTGGATACTTACCATCTTCTTCATTTCTTGCTTTGAACAGGATGTGTCAGGACATAATTTCCTTCTCTAGTTTAAAGAAACTGGGCTGACAAAATAATATTCACACTATCTTACACTAAAAAAAAACAAACATAAAAACCCAAAGCTAAAGGTATGTTCACATTCTCAGCATATAAAGAGAGCAGGAATATTGTAGGAGTCTAATTGAACCTTCATATTTTTTTGTAGTCTGATAACAGTGTCTGATTTAAGGTATCCTCCATAATGAAATAGCATATTTTGAGAAGTATTCCAAGAAGTCCTTTGCAGAGTCAATGTAGTTAGATCAAGCCTTTGGGAAGACTTTCTTATTGAGTTTATGGCAGCCGTATTTATATCAGCAAATAAAAATAGGGAAGAAAACAGGGAAAAAAACAGCATGAAAAAAAGACTAGTATATCTCCCACTCAAAAAAACCCCAACCTAACTCAAACCAAACCAAATCAAACAAACCCAGAACATTAAAATAACTAGGAGAAAGTCTTTCTGACACACCATCTTCCAAATATCCCTTGATCTTTGTCTTACAGAATGCTTTTGTGTCTAGATCAAAACTGTGCAAAAGAATGCTCTAACATTTAAACAGTATGAAACCAAATTTGTGTTCTGGAGCTCTTTAGTTTTCAAGAATGCATACAGTGTCATGGGCCTGGGCTCCAAGTCAAGGCATCCAAACTCACACCCAGTGTTATTTTACTGGCAAAGTTGTTGCAGTTTTCCTGAGATTTTGCAGTTTATATGCTTCTGACAACTAACAAGGGGGTTCTCGAGATGTAGAGCATTCTTATTAAAAAGATCTCTTACTTGACCCTTACCTAACCTCTGGGTCTCCTTTTAATGAGTTTGAGTACTTTCAAAATAAATCTTTCAAACTAAAGGTTGACTCTGTTATATGTTTCATTCGTCAAAAAAAATCCCAAAACTTTTCTTCTAAGGAAGAATCGAGAATGTGAAGCTAAGAAAGAAACCTCTCATATTTAGGATTCTAATTAGGTTTCTGGTCTCTATTTTTTTATTTAATGCAGCTTACAGTTATCTCCATTCTAAAATGTTCTTGTTTCATAATGCTAAACATTCTTATGCTGCAGTAATGAGCAGAGATAATATTGTTAACATGGTCAACAAAAGAAAACCTTTCTCAGCAATTAAAAATCAGATATTCCTAAGACATTGAACCTGTTTGAAAAATAATAATTAATATTTGAATTGAGTTTCTCCCTATTGGGGGATTGACTACTTTTTTTCACTACTTTTTCACTACTTTTACCACGTGTTCCGTTAATTTTGCTTAGATTAAAATAGAATAACCACATGCTTATTAATTTTATCCTTCATTTCCTTGGTTTATATACACAATCTGATGAGATATACCAGTATGTCAGCAGACAAAAGGAATCATTCATAAAAATAATTCTTATTGAAAAATTTCCATGTATGAAGAAAATTTTATTTTTAAAATTTAAAAACTAGATTTTTTTTTAAATTGTATTAGACTATCACTTGGAACAGAAGTGACAACAATACCAAAATAACCTCCTAAGAGAAAGACATGCCTGCTTGTTGAAAAAAAGAAATTGGGAAATTCTTTTTCATTTTTTTTTATGGAGCTAATTTGTATAACTGAAAAGTCAGTGGAGCAGAAGTATCTCTTCAGAAGTGGTTTGAAGTAAGCTTTCTGTCTTCTGGACAGCAATAATGTGAATGAACACTGAATATATATGACCAGCATCAAATCATAATATGTGAACTGAGGCATAATCAGCACCTGAAAAAAAAATCAAAATATGGAGGAAAAACGTATTGAGAAAAATACAAATCTGTTTATCCTGATAAAGTACAAGATAAAAGTATCTCCATTTTGAGCAATTTCTTTATAGTTTTCCTTAAATTCTATCCACAGTAAATCAAATGTACAAAATTTCTCTCAAGAGAATATATGCAGAATCGTATCAATTTTAATCAAAAGACACACATTTTCCTCCTGCACCCCTGTATGCGCCCTCTGAAAACTCAGAATTATCTTCCTATTGGCCAGCTTCTGACTGGTCTCAAAATGCCTGGGAACTTTGCCTTGGGGTGACTCCAATTCAAAGAAGTATAAAGCCAGAAACCTACAGCTCTGGTGGGAGATTAAAAGATTTTTTATTTGAGCTTGGCAAACTTGTTTTGTTGGTACACACTAAGGCTTTTTATACCTCTGTGTTGTTTCTGCATATTTGATAAGAGATGGAGTATTAAGATTGTTTGTTGTTTTATAGCAACTCTGATAAGCAATTTCCTTTCTACTTTCTTATTCAGACCTTCAAACCACCTCATAGCTTTCTATTGGATTGAAACAAAACTAAAAATGTTTTCAGAAACAGAAAGATGCTGCATGTTTGCCCTCTAGAAATGGAGAACTTGGTACACAGTCTCCTCAGGGAAACAGTCTTATTTGGTTAATGTCATTTTTAGTGACTCAGAAACAATTTAAAAAACAAACATGAACTGTTTAAAACATTATCACTCCTAACTTGAGACAAAACAGTTATTAGAGCTATACTGAGCTTGGATTTGTTTTTATTGAAATTGGTGTTCTTAATTGAGGAAAACTGCTATTTCATATGTTTTGAGATGTGACAGGTATCAGAAAAATACTGCATATTGGACCATTATTTCAACAAACCAGTGGTTGTACCCATACACAGATTAATGGACTTAACATTGTTTCCCTATTTAAACATGAAAATCCCTCAGCAAACCTTATTAAATTGGTTGGATATAAGACAACGTGAAAGAAGTGATTGGGGCAGGGAAGAAAGGCTAATCCATTGAGGAGGAATAATTTGAAAATGTAAAAGATATAGAAACATGATAAGAATCCAGAATTCCTTAGGGTTTATATGACTATATTTCTGAAGTTTGCTTGTCACTACTTTTCCTGGAAAAACACTTTAAGGATTTATTTTTTCATCGAGAGAGCAATGTCAGTCTGAACTAACAGTGCACAAGTGACACTCCAGCAATGAAACAAAGAGGTTATGTGAAATCACATTCCTTCCATAAACAAAAAGGATCCTTCCTTGCATCTGACTAGTCTTGGAATATTTTCATTCCCACCTTATTTGATTTTTTTTTTTTTTTTTCCTGACTCCAGCTGTGTAAATCCCTGCAGTACAGACTTATGGCTTAGACTTCAAAGTTTTGCTGGAAATTTATTTTACATCATTCCTCTCTCCCATCCAAAACCAGATCTCTTTTCTGTGTGGGTGAAGAAGGAAAATTAGGAGAATAATTTGTCTGAAAAATTGTGCTTTACACTTACACTATATGCAAGGGATGACAGGCTTCTGCAGATTACTAAAGACTGGCACAAGTGCTGTGGATGCCTAGAGCGCCATTGCCATGTGACAGTGGGAGATTGACACTGGGACCAGAAGAAATGCAGCTCAAATATTACCAGTGATGCCACTATGATTTTTGAAACGACGTGAGGAGGAAAAAAAGGGTGCCCAGAACTCATAAGAAATGTCAGACAACCAGAGATTTTGAGAAGATGATACATAAACAGAGCTCTGAGACAAATGGTGTTCTAGTTCAAAGCTGAGCCTATCGTGTTTTCCTGCCTTAAAAGCTTAGCCTTTATATTGCCAAATGTGTTAAAACCAACATGAATTTCTTTCATATGGATAGAAAAATGTATCAATGTCAAAACTGCCAGTGGCAATTTCAAAAAGTTTACCTTCCAGTTTTTTCAATAAGAATTATTTACCTTCCAGTCCCCTATTCCCAAATTTTTCATAGATCAGGAATTTATCTACTGGTGATTTAAGCTTGACTGCACTCACTATGTTGCTGATTATTAACCTCTACTGTTCAAGGAAGATTTTGACAGAATTCAGAATACCAATCTCAGTTTGTATATGTATGTTTTTGTCCCTCCTTAAATCTTTTTTCCAATTCCTTCTTAAAAATGTATTCTTCTCATCTGCTTTATTTTTTCATCTAGGCCATACTTATGATTATATTATTCCACAGTAAAATTTGAAATTATGTATTTCAAGAGAAGATAAACATGTTTACTGTTGTCAAAGCGATAAAGCAGAGAAGCAGAATGGGACACTGAGAAATCACCTTCTTAAATGTTTTGTCTAAGAAGAATATGCAGTCCTATTTCTTATTGTAAGGCACAGACATTGGATAATGCTGAGCACAAACTAGTGAGATCAGACGTTCAAAAAGTGGGATGCTCAATGTTGAACTGAAAATTATTCTCTAAAAACTTGGAAGTGTCCACATTTTTAAAGTTTAGAATTACTTTTGTTTTCAATGTGTTCCATAAAAGAACCCTTTTCATTAAATATCATAACAAAGAATGCATTCAAACCAGTAATAAATAATACCTCTGTAAGGTAATTTTGTTGAACACAGGGCCAAATTGCGATGCATGATGATGAAAATAATTCTGTAATTTTAGGGCAAATATCTAGATGAGAGTTGTTTAGAAAGTGTGTTAAAAATGAAAAGAGGAGGTCTCATTTTAAACTTTAAAATTTAAACTTTCTAGTCTGCCTCTAAAGGGGGTAAATGTTGAGTGGTACCATTAAGGCAGTCTATGGTTAATCTCAGTCCATAATTTTCCCCTAAACCTTTAAAAATTGTTATGAAGTCTGAATATTATTTTTTATTTCTGGGGAATGCAGAAAAAAATATTTTTATTAGAAAAACTCTTAACTGCCTGGTATCCTGTTTGACAGGTGAAGCTGTCACTGCCACAGCAGTGTAATTACAGTAATTTACAATATTGCACCAGCACATGCATTCAGAGGACTTTTATTTTAGTGTAACTCCCACCCAGTTGCTCAGTCCCTTACCCTTCTTAGTGAGGCAGATGTGCAAATAAAAAGAACATGGAAGCTCATTAAGTTCAGATAAAGACAGTGAAGCTGCTTACAGAATTGACTTAGTCTAAACTAGTTTATTTATTGATTATTCAGGGAAGGTTCAGAATTGACATTAGAAAGCATTTCTTTACAGAGAGGATGGTCAAACAATGGAACAGTGTCCCTAGAAAGGTGGTCAATGCCCTAAACCTGTCAGTGTTTAAGAGGCATTTGGATAATACCCTTAAAAACATGCTTTAATTTGTGGACAACCCTGAATCAAACAGGGATGATGTGATCAAATTATAGTTGTACGTCACTTCTAACTGAAAATATTCTATTCTACTCTACTCTACTCTAATCTATTAAAATAGATTAATGTACTGAGAAACAAGACAAAAATTAAAAAAAAAAAATCTATCCTCCCCCCAAGCTCAACTTCGCTCCTTTGATATCAGTAACTCTCCCTACCCTCTTTCAAGTGGCATAGATGGGATGGGGAGATTATGGTCAGTACTCAGTGGTTACTCTCTCTCCCTTCTTCCTTCTCACACTTCCTCTTCTCTGCCATGGGGTCCTACCTAGGCTGCAGGGGGAATTATCACCTTTGGCTCCTGTAGCATCTCCTTTTCCTCCTTGGACCTCGATGTTCCCTCTGCAATTTCTTACTCTTTTTCTTCTCTTCTCTTCTCTGATGTTTTTTATGTTCCTTGAAAATGTTAACAGAGAGGTGCTAACAGCTTGGCCGGTGGGATCAGCTGTGTCCTGTGCTGGATCTGTGACTGGCCCAGAGTAAACCCTGACCTCTTCTCAAAGTAGCCATCCCTGCTAAAAAAGCACATCCCCTGCTTCCAAAACCTTGCCATGGGCAGCCAACACTCATCTAAATTTGCTTCCACCAAATCAGATCTATATTCAGTTACAATATTTAGTTGCATCTCAGATACCATAATTCAGTTCAGATTCAGAAAGTAAATCTTTATATTCAGGAAATATAAAAGATAAAAAATGTAACATCTGATGATGAAATGAAATAATTTAATGGAGAGTAGAATCATAACTATACATCTTATAATCTACCTTCAACAGCAACAAATACACCTGCCAGTTCCCCATGACTTCTATAATTTCTGCCTTTTTCATATAGACAAAACATATAGACAATACCATGGACATTTTATTTTACTTTGGCAATGTCTAGAGATATTATTGAGAATGATCCTCCATTGCAGATAATTTCATAATGCTTGTTTCCCCATGTGAAAATGTCAGG
The DNA here is from genome assembly GCA_013396775.1 of Cephalopterus ornatus. Classification (NCBI taxonomy): domain Eukaryota; kingdom Metazoa; phylum Chordata; class Aves; order Passeriformes; family Cotingidae; genus Cephalopterus; species Cephalopterus ornatus. The sequence goes on along the minus strand of VZRE01014437.1, from coordinate 43,704 downwards.
AGAAGGACGGTGTGATATGGCCAGAAGAGACCATTAAATGTCAGGCTGACAATAGGAGAGAAGGGGAGAGGATAATAGTGGCCTGGTATTACGATTTTCCTACTATTCAAGAATTATTTTATCTAATTCGTTAGAGTACAGTCATCTGGAACACACATATCTTGTATGAGAACACACCAGAAAGTTAATTTTTTTTTAGTACAGTTCTTAAATCTTACACTACTATTAGGATGTGGACAGTATTTGTAGGACATTGATTATAATCAACACTGCATTCCTAAAATTTCCATTCTGTTATTTTGAAAAATACGTAATGCAGTATTATCTGAAACAAAACACACAAAGTGCACCTCATTAAGAGCATCTGCTAGAATAAATTGTGAAACACAATACCTGGAAAAAATTATTCAGACATTCATTGAATCATAATGAGGTACAGATTTTCAGGATTAGAAGCAAGCAGCAGAATACATATTTTCTTCTTTGGTATATTTCAAGACCCAAATAAATTCATATTACTGTTTCAATAGGACTTATATTGAGACATATGTGTTAGCAAATTTTGCCATAATATAATGGGGTGATGATTTAAAAAAACATATGAATATATATATTCATCAGATGACTTACTTATCCTGAGACAGCAGCTGTTAACAATATCGTAAAAATAAGGGCTAAAAATACTTTTATGAATTAATATTAATTTTAAAACATTTAATACCTATTTTGGATTAAAAAAATATAAAATTGAACTAATAGATATAAATGAAACTCTCTGTATCTGAGTCATGAAAATCTGAGAGTATTTGTTATGAACTGTAGCCAAAATAAATAATTTTATTCACTAAACATCCCATTTTCTACTGGCATAATTCAGCTCAAAAAGCCAGAAAAAATATGCAAATTTCCTGTTATCATATTTTTGTCCATGAATACTACATTTTCTATTAAATTATACACTCATTTTCATTGGCTGGACAACCTATAAAAAGAACTTCAATACTAACAGATGACTAAAGATTTCCTAAAAGACGCTAAAGTAGAACACATATTTAAATGTGTTAAGAGATCTGGGACATGCTTCCTAGGATGTTATTTAGTTTTCCAGGGTGGAGATTGATTCAGGAACTGGTATATTTATCTTTAATATTTTCTAAAATAAATTTCCACTCAAGCTAATGTCTTACACAAGGGCATATAATTTTCTTTCTGCATTGTTTACATTATTTCTAACTTTAATCATCACTTGATGCTATGTTTTAAGTAATTTTGTTATGTGAGTTCCCAGAAAAGCGTCTATCAAAATTTAAGATCGGTAAATAACAGATAAAAATTTGGTTTCAAATAACTCAATGAGTTTTCATGATTGTGGACCACAGTCTTGATTGTCTTACCTCAAGAGAGAGCTATATATCCTACATTTCTGTTGAATGGAATGCCAGGAAAATGGTGAAAAAAACAAGTTCCATTACAACAGGGAGTTGCATCAAGCTGTAAGTTGCACTAAGAGCTGGGGAGACCATGAAGACACTTTTGTGTCCTTTAGAATGAATAAAGCCCGACTAAATTCCTATTGCTTTCAGTATTGCATAGAATCCAACATACATTTATACTTTTAAAATAAAGTGATAGAATTAAATTCACCATAAGTAGCATAAATCCTGAAATAGCAGAGTTCTCTATATTAATATTGTCATAGTTTCATGGTTTTCTCTTTCTTAAGTGGAAAAAGCAGTTGTAAACTGAAGAAGGAGAAAAATTTCTTTTATTAAGCATAGAAAAAAGTTCTCAGTGAAGACTTGATTTCACAGCCTTTGATTCTTTGATATCATCAGATCCTGAGAAGGATCAAAAAAAGTTACTTTTGATGTATGTAGGAACAGATCCTGATAATTTTCTTGTTTGCCACCTGTTCAAATTTTTGTAGATTCAAAAAAAAACCCCTCCTAGAATTATTGTAAAGAGGTTTGGAAGCCGTATTTTCTAGACTGTATTCATAAATACATTTACCTCTGTATTGAAAAGATGATTCAAGATGAGCTCCTGGAGACCAGTAAATTTGTGACAGTATTGATGCACATTGAATCTTTCAACCTCTCAGCTTAAATCCACTATTTTCTGTGTGCACAATATTGCCAAACTAACGGGTACGAATTTTTTTCTAGATAAAGGTAGCTAGTACTGCTGCTGAAACAAAAGAATATGCTTCTACTATCAATAGTACTTTATTTCACTTCATGGGAGTTACATCTGGGCTAAATGAGCAGATGTTAAGGTGGCTCAATGATTTTAAGAGCAGCACAGACGCTACTGATGAATGGCTAAAAGACTAGTTGGAAACAAGTCACGAGTGGTGTGAGCCAATACTGGGTTCAGTACTGTTTAACATCGTTATTAATGAGGGACAGAGTACACCCTCGCACAGTTTGCTGATGGTATACAGCTGTGAGGAGTGACTGATGCACCAGAGGGCCAAGCTGCCACCCAGAGGGACTCTTGACAGGCTGGAAAATGGGCTGACAGGAACCTGATGAAATTTGAAGTGCAAAATCCTACATCTGGGAGAACAAACCAACACAACAATATACACCAGGAGCCACATGGCTGGAAAGGAGCTTCTCACTAAAGGTCCTGGGAGTCCTGATGGACACAAAGTGGAACATGAGTTGAAGGGAGGGGGCAAAGAAAGAGCCAGGCTCTTTTCAGGGGTGCTAAGTGACAAGACCAGAGTCAAGGGCACAAACTGAAACACAGAAGATTTCTTAAGAACGTCAGGAAACATTTGCTTACTGTAAGTGTGATGGGGCACTGGAATAAGTTGTCCAGAGACACACTGTGCTGTCTCAGTCCCTGGAGACATTCAAAAGCCATCTGGAAAATTGTCTCCAGGTGGCCCTGCTTGAGCAGGGATGATGTTAGACCAGATGACCTGCAGTGATCTATTCCAACCTCAGCCTCTCTATGATTCTGTGTTTCTAAATTTATATTTATGTCAGCAAGACAAGACTATATAAATACGTTTGTATTAATTTATTATTATAACAACTACATTTGAAAAATTAAAATAGCTTGATGATATTCAGCCTCATGGGCGAATTTATCCTCTGATTTCAAAACTCTTAAGCACATCATTTTAGAGAAAAAAAAATTAAAATGAGATGATGATAAACTCTGAGGTACATTACCATTTGTTGACCATGCTTGGTGCTTCAGAGAAGGTAGAAACTTCATTTCTTGGAGTAATTACTACAAGTTAGTTTGTTCTTTCACCTATCTCAGCCAGATGCTCTTGTCATTCACTGGAAAATCTTCAATGCTTTTGCTGGTACTTTACTCTCACTGACATTTATTTATAGTCTAACAGTATGGTATATTTTCTTCTGTTTTCTTCTTGATTAACAGAGTAATATCAACTGAAAGCAGAATTTCAGTCTACAAATTGAGGCATTATCCCAGCTTTGCAACAGAACTTCAATGATTAAACCTTGATGAATGCTCTTGGCTATAGGTTTCCTTAACTGAAACTTTAAACTAACAGAGATATACTGCAAATTAGATGCTAGCTAGCATGGATTTAGTATTCACTCATTCAGTATTCTCAGAAGACAATTTAAACCCAGTAAAAAAAAATAATTTACTAATAGATGCAGTTAGATATATCTGCTTATGAATGAATTACTGCTTTGTCCATTGATGGAGTCTAGAGCTATACATGAAAATAAATAGATAAAACAAACTTCATAAGACAGGAAATCCATCCTAGTTTCTAAGTGACCCTAATTTAGTGAGGCTAAACTTTCTCAACAAGTGAACTTCTCATTGACAGATATCAGTAGCTTGCATAATGGCTAAAGTGGAAAATATTCATATTAGTACATATATATGTATCAAGCTTCTTGCTATTTCTTTTCCTATTTTGTTCTATTGAAATATAGACAGGTCAGTTACATTTCTTTCCTACATTTTCTCCCCTACACTTGCACAATCTCTATCAATTTCACTGTCTTTATTGATTCTTGGGTTACTGAAAGAGCAATATCCAAGGAAAATGTAAATGCTAGAGGTATCAGTGAAGGGAGAAGAGGTTCCATTTTTCTTTTCTTTCTTCTTTTGTTGTCTCCCTTCTTTTCTTCTTTCTTTCTTTTTTTTTTGTCTGTCTTTTTTTTTTTTCCATACTCTCACTGCATTTTTCACTTTCCTGTTTTAAAATTTTCTTGAAGGCATTTACAAAAGCTGATGTTAAGCATTCTTCAGAGACAAGAAAACTCATGGTGAAAGAAAGTTAATACTAACCTCATCATGTTCCAGCTGGTGCACAAGACCTTTTCCTTTGAAAAGAGCCCTAAAATTTCAAAATATATCTACACTGACATGTAAGTGTTCAACCCACAAACTTCCCACTTTTTATATCATTTCATCTAGCAAGATGATGGAAAATAAACATGCAAAAATTTGAGTTCTTACAACTTATTTCAGAAAAAAATATTTATCTTTGTTAAACATCTCTGCAAAGTATATGTATCTAATTTAGATCACCTCATTATTCTAGTACAGTACCCAAGTAGATTTTACTCTGCAATTACACCACTATATTATCTCTTTAAATTTTTACTGTATTTCCTTTGTAGTTTAATGACTTTGAATGCATGAAGACTTACAGAGAAAAAAAAAATTTATGGAGATTTTCATTATGTGAAAAATATCCAGAAAAATTTATATCCCTGTTCTTAGGTTTTTTTATGCAACAAGGTATAATGTGGTCCTAGACCGTAATCTCTGAGTTGTACTTTGTATATTATAAATAAAAATTCTATTCATTCATTGTTTCAAAAATCAGGATTTTTCTTCTCCTAGCACCATTTGGTGAAAGCAGTTATTCAGTTCACTGTCTCATGCTTCTCCAGCTCACACTGGCATGTGTTGAGTGACAGACTTTCAGCGCCTTTCTTCATCTATTTTCCACAAATTTGTTTTCTTTTCCAAACAATTGTGGAGGTAAGAAACTGATGAATCATAAATCTGATCATTTGCCCATAATCCTGCATCTTTTTCTTATCCATTTAAGGTAAATTAAAAAGTTTTCAGGAGCCTGTTCTATGGAGGAAGTACTATGGATTGCGATTTTCTTATTCAATCCATTCTACCCTGTCAAATAACTGATAGATGTTTTCATAATACTGTATAAAGTTTGTGCTTCATAAATACATAACTTACTCATTAAAACTAATGGTTCAGTATTTGACCATTTGACTATTCAAAGTTGTGAATTTCGTTGAATAAAATCTCCTAATTTACACTATCTTTAAGTTCACTGACTAGTTCACTGACTTCATTAAAAATGACAAAATAATTTTAAGTGAAACCTAATTTAAACCTTTTCAGAAAATCAATTGATATGAAATTTCATAGTTTTACAATTTCAGTACTTTCACTGAAAAGCTGGAGAAAGGTCTCTGAAACTTTCAGTGACATGCTTCTCGCCATAAAGTGGAGTAAAATCTGTGTGTGTTTTTTGCAGTGCTTGAAACTTCACAGCCTGACAGAAAAGCTAGATAATTTATTACTAAGGAGATTCAGCTTAGAAGCAGAGTGTGGTAGTGCAGTATACCTTCTTTGTGTGTGCTTTTGCAATAAAATCTTAAAATTACCCCTGTCCTTTGGTATTCTTTTTTGTTCCCTTTTCCAAGGCTATTTCTTCAGTTTTAGTTTATAACCACAGCCAAAACAATAAAACCATTATCTTGTGTCAGATAACATTTATGGTGTTGCGGTAATGTGCAGAATGCATACAGCATGACAGATATTGCATTCAATGTCTGATGTATGTACAATGCCATATTATATGTATAATTTCACTGGATGCATCAAACGGTTGAAAGGTAACTACCATGTCTAGGTTTCCCTTTGTAAGTCCTTTTATTCTTCTGAAATTTTTGATCTTTTTAATTTTCTGTTTCCATTTCTTTGCAGCATGACTAAAGCAGATAACTTTTACCCTCCTGGATGTTCTATTTTGGTATTATCGCTCTGCCAGAAAAGTCAATATAGGCAAGATTGATACGACTCTTCTACAATCAAAGTCCTGAATACAGGTCTTTAAAGGACTCAGCCACTTCAAATTGCATCAGGCTGAAACTTGATAAATGAGCTGTCAGCTTAAATGCACTTCAGGAAAAAAAACCAAAACAAACTGAAAAACCTCCCAATAGCAACAAAACCACAACAAAACCAAAACATGTAAAATTATTAGCCTACTTAAAAATATGGAAGAACAAACATCTAATGAGAGAATTTCAGTTTACTCATACTTTTGACAAGCTATAGAAAAATGCCAGACAGTTATTTCTGAAGCATCCTATTTTGAAGTACACACAGAGTTCAGAAAGGGCTAGTGAATTCCTTAGGGGCTTCATAAATTCAAATTCTCACCATATATAAAAAGAACATGAAAACAACTTAGAATTCTTTGAATTTTACTGGTATCATGATTACCCATTAGGTCCTTAGTGCTGATAATATGCTCCTTTTTTGGAGCGTCAGAAGCAGTGTAGGTCTGATGCCTTAGAGATGCAAGATCTGTATATTCTACCAATACATTTATTGCATATGCCCAAAACATATGCCCCCTGAAGCAGCTGCTAGTGTTTACTAGAGCGCCGTTGGATTATGCTATACCTTAAACAGCTGGGAAATATTTTACAGAGGAAAGATTGAAGACTTCTTTAAATCCTGAATATGGTCTTGTAAATAGAAACTATAATCAGAATAATGGAAAGCTACTAATCGGTAATAATTAGGAGGTAAGAACTTCATATATAATATGAAAGATTACATTTAAAATTCAAATTAAAAAATCCAAATGACTACAAAATATTACAAATCTATATATTAATTTATGTTTTTTGCTAAATCATAGAAGTAATTTCCTACATGGCGGATTAAATAATAAATTTTGCCTATGCCAAGACTCTCCATAGTACCCTCTATACATCCAGCTTTTTTGATCTCCTATAAGATATTTTCTCTTTGCTTTCCTATTTTTCTTTTCAACTTTGTTGTTAGCTCTATTCAGCCTAATACATTTCAAACTCTTTCCCTCAAATAGCCCATACATTCCTATAAGATTTCAAAATTCTTTACTGTGAATGGACTCCAAAGAAAATAGTTTACTAAAGATAAGTGGAATTCATAATTATCCATCGTGCTGGATGCGTGACCATGTCCTGGAGAAGGGACAGCTGCAAGGAGTTTCTTCATTCTGAGAAGAATGGAAACAAGCTCAAATAAATTAGTTACAAATGTGGCTAAAATAGCTTCTTGAAAGCATCCCTAATTATACCACAGACATTAATTATACCCCTTTATTTTACATGGTTATTCATATGTATATTTACTTAAAACATACTTCTTAAATACAAAGAGACATTGCAATAAAAACCAAGATCCCAAACTCCAAAGAGTTCATAGTGTGAGTTACCAATATGATAAATTGATTGACATAACCAGATCTCTGTCCCATATATCTACAGATTACAGTAATTTGTTGTCCTAGTTGTAGGGAAAGGAGGTAGGGTTTAGCATTAGGTAGGTGTGATCAATTATATATTCTATCCCATTTCATCATTTTTTGATGGACTGTCTCCTTAAGCGTGAGAGGGAAGGAGCTGCCCCCGATGGAGTTGTGGTCCAGCCCCAGAGCCGCCGCCCCACTACCACTAGACACCATAATCCCAGAGTTGCTGCCTTGCCTCTGCTTTTGCCCCCAGGAGCCGCTGCAAGCCCAGAGTCTCTGTTTTGCTGCTGCTGCTGCCACTGCCAGAGTCAGAGATTTTGTCAGTGTAACTTATTTCAGACAAAATAGTTTTCCAGGTTTTGCTTTGCCCGTGTTCTCCATTGTTTTCTTATCCCGACTGCATGGTCCAGAGGGGAGGGGGAGCCTCTCAGACATTTTGTCTTTGTCTGGGGAAGCCACATGGCAGATGCCATTTTGTTTTTGTCCTAAGGGTAAAGGGACTAGGAAACAATTTCTGCCTTATTTGGTTTAAACCATTTTCCTTAATATCTTTGCAGTTATTGCTATTTCCTTTAGTAAATTAATATTGTTTTACTTATATCTCTTTGTATTGTCACTTCATTATTGGGCAGGGATGGGAAGAGGTTAAAACAAAAGAGGAGTGACTTGTTTGGAGTCTCAGTCCTCTGGTAACTCTTCAAAGCCATCACACTGATTTTCCAATATGGCCTGATTTGCAGGATCAGAGCTGTATCCGTAACATATAAATGAAGGATGATGGAAAAGATATGACAAGAAAATAATTGAGTAATATAGATTCATAATCTTAGGTTTGATTGTTAATTTTCTTTTCCTTTATACTGACTTCCAAACAGATTTTGTTATCATCTCAGGGAAAGATTTGACGAGTGCATGGGATCTTCAAATTAACAAAAAAACGTTCTCTGAGCCACTTGATGGCAGACATACTTTTATTACCAGTATATGTTCTGTCCAAAGAAGAGAATGTACGCTGCCCATACTCAAAGAACTATACTGAATAACTCGTGAAATCAAACTTCAATTTGCAGACCTTGAAGGAAGTGAAATAGCTGACTTTACAGATTGGCTAAAAACCTGCCTTTGAGATGTTCAGAATAGCTTAGACGAAAGCCCTGAAAGAAGTGCTGTTATTAACAAACAATGGCAATATATAGTGTATTCTGCAACAAATGTTTATAGAAAAGTGAAATACCTTCCTAGTTGGATTTTATCTTCCATCATTTAAAACAAAGCAATGTATTAAACCTATATTTTCCTTTAAAGTTAATGTGGTTTTCATGCTATGAAAATAAAAAAAAACCTTGTGTAACCCTATAAAAAGCATTAAGTGGTCCAGCTGTTCAATATGAATTTTTTAATTATAAAATCTCTATGATAGGAATTGAGAAAAGAATTTTAGCTCTTTTGATCTTTACTCAAAATATATGAAAAAAACAGCTTTTTTTTTTTTCCTGACCTTCCCATTAAAGACTCATCATGAGGGATAACATTTCTGAGAATCTTAATCTTCAATATATCATTACTTGAGAGTTGAGTAATCTCCCTTTGGCTGTAAAGAATTGCAAAATAAGCCTTTTTTGATTTTTCTGGATAGCTAAACATACACAGGGTAAAGCATTAATATTTTCAAAATAGTCTGAATGTCTTTATAACACTGGGATACTCCCATAGTAGTTCCTGTCTGCAGTAGCACAGATGTATCTTATTATGTATGTATTTTTGGTATCGTATCTATTTAAAACTACATTAAGCAGAGAAAAACCCATCCTATTCAGCTATGAGGCTTGGTAAAAACTCATGTGCAATAGAATCACAGATTATGATGGGGTTGGAAGAGATCTCTATAAATTATCTGATCCTAATCCCTCTTCAGAGCAGGGCTTACTTATAATTAGATGAGGCTGGTCATGGTTTTGACTGGATGAGTTTCCAAGGATGGAAAATTCTCAGTTTTCTTGGTCAACCTATTCCAGTGTTTAATTGCTTTCATTTTGATTTCCCCCCCTTGCATTCAATGAGAATTTCATTTGTTTTATTATTGTTCTCATTGTTTTACATTTTAAAAAATAGTCCTCCTCCTTAAATTTTTTGGCCCCTTTTTAAGATACTGAAACACCATAATATGGTTCTTCCATTGTCCTTCTCTTACCCAGGCTGAATAAATTTAATACCTCTCCTTGAAGGTATTGTCCTCTATTCCTCAGTCATCTTAGTGGTTCTCCTTTAGCCTCCAGTTTTTCAATATTTCTCTTGCATTAAGGGTCCCAAATTGGAAAAACTAATGCAGATGTGGACTCATAAGTGCTGACTGGAAGGGAATAATCAACTTTATGACCATGTGGATAAACTCTTAGTGGAGCCGAGCACATGGTTAGCCCTTGCTGCCACAAGTGTGTACTGTTGGCTCATGTTCTGCTTCCTCCTGGCTATTCACCAGGACCCTTGGTCTTTTTTGAAAAGTTTTCTTTAAATCTGTCAATTCTTAGTATTATTTCCCAGTCCGAAATTTCAAGCTGCTGGCCTACATATTTGTCTCCATTGAGCTTCATCAGATTTCTGTTATCCCAATCCTCTAGCTAGTGAATCTCCCTAAATATAACCCAGTTATTATTGTATTATAACCCAGTTATAATACAAATGAGCTATGCTTTTAAGAAAAAATAATTGTTATAGACAATGAAATCATAAAATAAAAGAGTTGCTTGCTCCTGAATATCATTAGCTAAGGCATTCCACACCAGTCTCTTTGAACAAATCGTGAAGAAAAAAATATGTGCATGCGTAGTCATTGATGTACGGTTTAGGAAGTCTGGGTTGAATTCCAGCTCTAACTGGTCTTTTAGTCTCAGGCAAGTAATTCCTCTTTTTACTTTAGTTTGAGATAAAAAATATTGAACCCAGGGTTTTATTCACTAGGGCTTTGTAAAGTTAAAATCATTGATGCATGGGAGGAAGTCAAGCAATAAACATTGTGGGTGAAATGCAAAACTCATAGCACAGAGAATCATTAGGAAAATAAGCTCCTATGCACCCATATATCCATTAGTCAAGTTCACAGTGATTTTCTGAAGTATATATTTGCTCCTTAAAGTGTGTTAATTGTCAGTTCTCAGTTAAGAGGAAAACCTATCCTTTTTGTTATTTAATTGAAAATTTAAGCCCAAGGTTTTTCTAAGTTTTTTTGCAAAATTTTATTTTCATGGTATTGAATAAATAATAAACAAAATTAATTTCATCTTCAGCTATGCCTAAATCAAACGCGGTTGAAACTAACCCTTTTCCATAAACAAAAAACAACCTTAGAAAATTATAAACAGAGTTAGTGATACCTAAATGCAATATTCAGAAAGGTTAATGACAAAACCCGATGAATTAGTGATCCTTAACAATACCATATCAATAATTGACACTAAATAAAAGAAAGAAGTTAGGTCAATCTAAAATCCGCAAGCCTTGCAAAAATCTTAGTATAGAGATCATTTCCATAGATGCAAATATTTGTTACCATCTACATATGAATATATACTTACATATACTGCATTAGAATTATTTAATAATCTATTTATATAGCACAATTTTATTTTCCAATATTCGACATTTTTATTTCATATTCTTCTCTTTATATTATTCTATAAGAAGTACGATTTGCTATTATTTAAGTTTTGCTTCCCTTGAATTATATAATACTTTTTTGCACAGAGAATTCATTTTGTGTATGTGTGTGTGTGTGCATGCACTGAGATAGCCAGAGATTTGTCATATATGGTTTCTGACATGTCTGTTCAATTGTTTATAATAATCTCTTTTCAGAGATTTAGGGCTGGTCCTCAGGGAAATATGACATGATGCTTTAGTGCAAAATGTCCATCAAGTGATGTTGCCAAGATTCATCTTTTTTTCTCCAACATTTTACTTATGAATCTGCACTTAGAAAGTCTGAGAGCAATGCCTGCCATCAAATAAAACCCAAATTTGTCCTTTTGATGTTCTAATTACGTTCTCTATTCATTTTACTGTGATATGCAGTTACTGTACCTGATTTCTGACAGTACCCTGATTAAACATGGTTCATCAGCAATGTCCTTCTAAGTAACTACTGCAGTCATTCATATATGCTTCATTAACTTAAGTATGGTGAGTATTTTAAATTTTAGGACAAAAAGAAACGGGGATATCCATTTAGGTATAGTGTATTTTGCCTTAGCTGTTCTCTGCACATGGTTTAATGACTAAATCAAAGGAAATGGATGCAGAAACAGCAGCCTTCTGGGTCACTTCTATTATTTCCTCTCTGATCTTCTTGAGAAAACCATTTCTTGTCATAAGTGCATATATTTTTAAGATCAGGTGATGAGAAAGACGTAGTCTCAGGAATAGGAACATAAGTTTTAAAATCAATCCCTAAAAAAGAGGGGAAATGAAGAATAACAATTATGAATAATAATCAACAAGACCTAGTAACAAATAAAAGTAAGCGCAGTATGAAACAAATCAAAAGAAGGTAAAATAAACAGAAGCTTCCAAAGTACAGTAATGTAAAAAGAGAGCTAAAATCCCTAAGAAAACCATAGCTGGAATGCTAAATTAATTTTTAAAATAAAGAAGGTTAAAGAAGATTTTTGAAATTTTTTTTTGGGGGGGACGTCTACATTTTCCACCCATGTCTAGCATTTGATTATATTAATAAACACACATGTTAATAAATATTACTTGTGAGAAATCAATTGGCTAAGATCACATAGATAATTTCGTATGTAACAATGAACAGCCTTCAGGGGACTTTCAATATATACTGATGTACTTTTCAGTTGAACCTCCCAGCACAATAACTAAATTGTTATTTCAGTATATAGCTGCTGATTAAAAACTTCTGGAAATAACTAATTTTGAAAATTTTCCATCTGTTTACTCTTACAGTTATATTGTCTTTGTTCTGTTGATTACAATGTATTAGAAAAACAGCCTTTAAGGATATTTTATTTTGCCAATTCATCCATTTATTCTAAAAAGATCCAAATGAAGTATAAACTACATCCCCATTAATAAACATAGTTTTATGTCACAAAGCTGGAGGATGTACTTGAATTGTGACTAATCTGGAGTAGGTATTTATATCATATTAGTAAATGGGACTTCATTTTGGCAGAGTAGAAGCTGAGGAGAACTGAAAGAACCAAACGCATAAACCAAGGGTTTAGTGTCTTACATATGCATTATACCATGAGGTATACCTTCCTTGGCTACTTTTCTATCCCAAAACTGGAGACACTGAGGTGATGGATTATAAAGGAGAACCACCTTGATGACGCAGCCCTGCTAGGAGCACAGGATCATCCACTCCAGGGAAAGGTAACTGACAGAACTGAGGCTCAGTGAGGGAGTGAACCATTTATTAAAATGGCCGCGCCCTTCTATAGGTTGAGCTGCGGAACTTTCTAGAAAATAGGCGGGGTTACACCATATAAGGTAACAGTAGGTGGGGACTTCACATATTAGGAAATTAGGGGTGGTGTAATGACCTAATAAGGGATATAGGAGGGGTTTTAACCATATAAGAAAACGAACAGGAGTAGAAACTGGGGTACAAACAGCAAAAATGATTTTTCAAATCTCCCAACAATGGGATAACAGAAACGTGTAAAGAGTCCTGCCAGCGATGGCAATATGTAAATCCTTATAAGTATATAAAGTCCCAGTTTCGATCACGCTTCATCGTCCCTTCGGTAGGATTCAGCCAGGGTGTTTGTGAACTTCACATATAGGTCCATCTCCATTCCTGTAAGATCACCTCCCACACTTTGGTGCTTTTACTCCTGATGAATAAGGTCTCCTAAGAAATCTGAAGAGTACAACAGAACATAGTGGTATAACTCAGTGTAAGGTCACTGAGGGCAATTATGTTTGTGAGTATCACTGACTGCTTTATCCTCTTCCCACATTCTAAAATAAGCATTCATTGGGAACACTGGGGTCAAAGATTTTTGATCTTCAGTATTACATGAATACTACATTGCTATCGTAATCTTTGGATCACATTTCCAAAGAAGAAGGAAAAAACTCAGAATTTTTTTCATTCATGAACCAATACAAAATAAAGAGTACACAGATGTGATAGCTCTTTGGGGGCGCAGCATGCTTTGTCTGAAATGAAAACTATCATCTATCAGACAAAATAAAAGAGGGCAGCACAATTTCTGCAGCTAAAAGACTGAAAACAGTAAATAAGGACATCCATGACACTTGGAAGTAATTAAATAATTGGAGATTAAACTAATTTAAACTAAGAGCCTCCAAGGCATTGAAAGTAGATACTAGAGCAAACTTGATTGAGGAAAAATGTTTTTTAAACAAATGATACTTTGAAAGAATAATCCAATCCTGTTAATGCCTAGAGGGCTGTTTCTGAGGCAATTATAAAGGAAATCAATAAGAAAACAAAAAATTCTAATGAGTCATAAGTGACAGAACCAGGAAGGACTTTTCTCACTGCACCTTCCGATCCTCAGCATTTTCTGGAGAACTGATTATGAGTTAATGAAAGCTAGTTTTCAGCAATCCGGATTGCCCCAAATTCCTTTGTAATCTGACAGTCTTTTTGCCTGTTTTCCCTGTTCATAACCATTTCTCCATTTTTTTTGGTTGTTTTCGGGTTTTGTTTGTTTATTTGTTTGTTTTTCCAGGGTAGGAGGGTTGTAGGGGTTTTTTTGTTGGTTTACGTTTTTTTTGTTTTTTGTTTGTTTGTTTGGTTGGTTTGGTTTTAGTTTTTTTGTTGGTGGTGGTGTTGTTTGGGGTTTGTTGTTGTTTGGTGTTTGTTTGTTTGTTTGTGGTTTTTTTCCTGTACAGTTTGGACTTGTCAGTTTTTAGATTTTGGCCATTGCTTTTTCTCCTGTCATATTCTAAGGCTGTGAGTAACTCCTGTGTTTGATTTGTATTGTTATGCTTTAGGATCTTACATTTCAGCCATTAATCATATCTTAATATTGATTGAGCCTTGCTGAAATACATCATGTTCAGTCCTTCAGTCTCTTTATACACATAATACTTATATCACTTTTTCAAATCTTTAATTTTATTTCCCACTGTAGTTGTCATGTATTTCAAACCATGAAATGAAGAGCTCCATATATGAACATGAACTTTAAGCATTAAAGCTATGCAATATATCATTATTACTTTTCTGAAGCACAGCCTTGGTTATTACTTCATGTCAGCATCACAACGAGTATTTGCCTTTTTTTATTTTTTGGTGGTGGTGGTGTATTATTCCTGGATATTTCAGACTTATCAGCTGTATATTCTGAGGTTTTGACTGTGCTGTTTATTTCTTTTCCTCTTACCATGTGGTGATCTAGAAGAGAAAGATTATTCAGAAAGTGTCTGGCTGGTTTGCATCAGGGCTTACAGTGATTACTGCTCTAAGAAGAAATAACTCCCACATCCTGGCTCTGGGACCCACTGAATATGCACAGAAATCCTGCTATAAGTCAGTGAAACTTTGGAAAGGGCAGGCTGATATTCACCCACAGCCTCTGTGAGAAGCAGCTCTGATCTTTTGCAGAGTGCCCACTAAAGCTGTCACTTCACTGATGCAATAAACTACATACTAGAAGTTACTCCCATCTCCAGCTGAGGTTCAATTCAGAAGCAGAAGTAGTGACATTTTGCTATATTAGTCAAAAACTTAATTGTAATGGTTTTTCTCAGAAAAAAATAATCAGTGGTTTTGCAAAGAAAAAACACCTATTTGAGGGGAAAAAAATATTTGTTCTTCAGAGAAAAGATTATTATTTTGTTATTATTTAGTGCATAAAGGTTTCTGAATTCAATCAGAAACACAGTTATAAATTTTATAGCATGGGAAAGAAAGAGAAAATATCAAAGGAGGATAACCTTCCTTTTCATATTATTCACCTGTTTCATTTCTTCAGCTCTGTGCTGTGTTTCATTTCATGGTACCTCATTTAACTGATTCATTCCAGCATTTGTATATAATATTTCTTATGTATTGTTTTGCAATAAAATACCAATAGATGTTTAGATAAAAGAAGTTCAGAAACTCTTTTGAGATTAAGTAAGAAAGGATGTAGCAATCAACACATGAAAGAAAACATCTAATTTAAAATACAGAATATCAATTATTTGCTGGAAGAGATGTAGAGTATTACTAACAGAAATGAAAATGTATTTCAAATTCCAGATGAGACTAGTGTTTTATATAATAGTATATGCTTGAAAATGGTCTCAGATTTCTAGAATCATAGAAAGGCTTGGATTGAAAGGGGCCTTAAAGATCATCTAGTTCCAAATGCCCACATCTTCCACTAGATAATGTTCCTCAGAGCTTTGCATCCTCTACCATGTTTGATTATTATTATTCAGCACAGCCTTTACTTCAATTCAGAAAATTATGAACTGGGTAAAAAAAAAGTTGTGTGTGTATATGTATATATGTGTGTGTGTGTGTGTGTGTGTGTGTTGATGCCTTTGAATTTTTAGTATTTTAGCTCTTTGTAGATTTTAATGTAACTGGAGTTTTCCTTCACTTTAGACCATTACTTTCTCACAGTTTGCGTGTCACACTCCTGAAGCTTCAGTTTAACCGTCTTTTAACCGTCTTTTCAAGGCAATAGATTTTTAGCAACAGCGTTCCATTGGAATGTGCACCTGGACCAGAATAACAAGAGATATGGTAGACAAAACAAGATAGAAGGCTCAAGGCCCTTGGAGGGGTCCAGTTGGGCAGTTCTGAGGGTGGTACCCTGGCAAAAAGGCTCTTAGGATTTGATGTCCCCATTAGATATGATAATTGGTAAAAAGATATAAAAGTGTAAGAATTCTGTATGTGAGCATGAGTGCCTTTGTACTTTGTGGCCAGAAGGCTTTCATTAAAAGAGCTGCTCTCTATCTTATCTAATATTGCCTGGAGAGCTTTTTTCTCCCTAGACCTTTAGGTAGTAGCGTGTATGATTGAAGATTAGAGGAAGCCCAAAGGAGACTCTTGTTGATATGCTGTGTGGTGTGAAGTGACAAGTCATCTCAGAAGGGGATATCCACTCCGTACTGCTCATATTACCAGCAACAGGAAGAGACTACTCCCCGGGATAGATGCTTTCAGCAAAATAGATTAAGCTAAATAGTAACCTTATTATCATACGTAATAATTAACAAAAAATAAAAAATAGATCCTGGTCTTAGTCCCTAGAAATTATTATTTTCATCAGATAGATTCTCTTGAAATTATCCTCTTTCATTCTCTATATTCAAACGCCTAAAAGATAAGATGGGAGCTATATCTCGATAGCATTTCTCTGTCTGTCTCTGAAAGCAGCATTTTGATATTTATCCTCTCGGTTTTTGAGTTATGACATTTTAATTTGCAATATGAAACTGAAGTTTCATAAGTAGTGTCTAAGAAGTTTATGAAACAAGCATTAAGATGCATTTATGACTTTCATTAAAACCTTGTCGTCAAGATTTACAAAATATTGTTTCTATATATGAAACTATTTGCCCCGTTTAATGACTTTGCTAATAGTTGTGTTAATATGTTCTGTATACAAGCTGTGATTTATAATTTTTTAAACTTTATTGAAAGCCTAAAAGACAATTAAAAATATTAAAGGAAATCACAAAAGTTATTAAGAGTTGATTTTAGCTGCAATGAGACAAGCATGAATCATTTTGATGATTGTTCGCGTTGCCTCATGATAAACTGCTGTATCTGTTAGACAGAAGTGTATATGAATAGATTTGGTTAAATGTAGTACTACACTACAGTACAATATTGTTATTCTAAGGTATTTAATGGTCCTTCTTTCAACTCTTACATGCATTTACAACCACTATATCTGGATTTTAAAATCTTAACTGTTTTAAGGCATAAATCAGATATATTGTGTAGCTTTGATATAAGATCTTTGTTGGATTGGTTTCAGCAATAGCAGAACAGGCAAAAAAGAGTCTAGTTTTCTGTCTTTCTGCTTACTTTGATTTTTTTTTGCCCCCTACATAAGAAAAAAATAAGCTGATCACTTGAAAATAGAAAAATTAGTGTTTCAACTAAATACAGAATCTATTTTACTAACTTTTCCTGGGAAAAAAAAAAAGAAATTTAATGTCCTACAGTGATTTTCATTGAGATTTACCAATATTTCTATTTCACCCTTAATGATATTCTCTAACTAAGCAAAACTTTCTAGGCTCCAAGGGCATACATGAATGGTCTCTTTTATATTAGAAGATCCTATCAGTCCTGGCAGAATATTCCAGAACAGAAATTAATTATCTAAATTAAAACTTCCTTGATGCTTTAAACGATTGTTCTTAAATACCTTTTTCTTGGGAGGGGGTGTGTGGGCATGGAGAAGGGAGAGGGGAGAAGCAGGTTTATGGTAGTGTTTTGCTGGGAAGTAAGGGAGAGAGACAGGGTGGGGAGAGGGACAGAAGAAGGAAATAAGGAAACTTCTGGTAAAAACATTGAATAAACTTTTATCAGTTACCAAAACATGCTCGTTTTAGGGAAAAAAAAACCAAAACACCGAAACCAACCAAACAAAAAATCAAAACCAACCAAACAAAAAACCCCCAACATACAAAAAAGCAAAAACAAAACAACAAAAACAAACAAACAAAACCTGAAATACTCAAATTAGTTTAAAGGCACTGGGGTTATCTGTAGGAAAAAGAAAAACAGTTTATTAGAACAAGTCACTGCAAGTATTAAGGGATTGCACAGAAAAATACCAACTAACATGAAATTTTAAGTTTTTAAAAATCATTTCTCTATTTGAATCCTGTAGCAAGACTTGTTAGTTTACTGGGTCTTCAGGACACACTATTTACAACATTTGATAGTTGTGAATATATTTCATTCCAGCTAGACAAATGTGATTTGCTGAAGGCACTATTAATATTAAGGAGTAGGGGAGGAGACAGATAACTAACGTCTCAAATTCTCATCCCAATTAAGTCTTCCAAGGATCTGGTGACTGTAGCTATTCCAAACCAAAACTATGGTTTGGAATACAGAAAGTCTGGATTCTCCCTACTCGTATTGAGGTTTTTTGGAAGAGTTTGGAGACTTCCTTAAATGCAAAAATAGTTGCAAGGAAATAGAATTGTCTTTTTATAGTTGCTTCTACAGCTCAGGAGTATGATCTGTCTGCATGGAACAGGAAAATAGGAGGATCGTTTGATTATCATATCTACTTCCATATTTCCCCAGATGATGAAAAATATCAGATAGGCCTAGAGAAAGGCTCTCCTTTCTCTTAATCACTCTGTCTATGACAGCAGGGACTCCAGCTTTTCTCACTCTATTTCCAAAGTGTAATCCCTTATTTCAATAAAGTGTTTCTTCATTTTATGGAGTGTGCAACTGAATTTTGCTCAGAAATCTGATTTTTTTAGATTTTTTTCTTTAATTATTCTCAAAGCCATCTATTAGAGGCTAGAATGTTGAACCTCCTTGGCTTTTCTGACTCAAAATGTAGGACTTTGAACCAGAATACCTCTGCTTATTGTCTGTGCCCTAGAGGGATTTAAATTCACTCAATAAATTGGGAAGTTCAGCTGATCATCAGTGTTTATTTCTAAGAAAAAGGGTTTTTACCTTAAACCAAGTAATCATTACTTTTTATTTGAATTACACAATGAAAGTTCTGAGCCAAAACCAAATCATATGTTAAAATTCATGGAGGATTTGGAAATCTCCGTGGTTTCTGGTATCTACCTGCCTTTTTCTTCTTAAACATAGTCTACTTGCTTCTTTTGAAACTCACTCCAGGGAAGTTCAGTGTTAAAAGTTAATGTTCATTGGCTGAGGCTTCACACTGTCTCAGCAAAGGCAACTCTCTAAAATACATTGCCTATTCAGTTTTAAAGTTTCTGGTTAGACAGGCTCCATTTTCCTCTCTTTTTTTCCAAAGCAAGATTTTAATCCATTCAGTTCCCATCAAATACCATTTGGAAATTTGGGAAAAAACCCTGATCATATGTAGTAAATACAAAAATATGAAAAATATTTTCCTATTTTCTACATTTCCTACAGATATTTACAAGACATAAACAAATTATATATACATATATAGAGAAATATCTTCCATGATGCCTTTTTTCCTTGACTTCTTTTTACTTAAGCACAGAAGTATATATTAAAAAGAAAAAAAAAGTAGTTAAATAACAATCATAGAACGGCCTGAGACCTTCAAGATCATCTGGTTTCAACCACCTTGCTGTGGGCTAGGACACCTTTTGCTAGACCAGGTTAATCAGACACAACATGAATCTCACACAAACACACAAACAATTCACAATGCCTTCTACTCAAATTAGTAAAGAAGAAAAAAATCTTTTTTAACATGGAGCAGACACATAGCTCCCTTCTAATGGTCCCTGTGGCTACAGTTGTGATGCTAAATGAAGTATAGGGAAGCATTTTTCCAGACAAAAAGGCCAGTGCATCCAGAGAAGTGGGCATATATCTTTATAAACTCAGCCTCCAAAAGCAGCCAGGGATGATACTTGGGCTATCCTAACTTCTAAACTCGGCCTGAGAAGCGTTTGAGGGAGTGCTACTTTACACAATCCCAAAGTCCTAAATATCAAGGACTATTCTGATCATTTACTAGTAGAGAAAGAATAATTGCTATGCCCAGCAGTTACACATGGTTCTGTTTAATTAATTAATCCAGCCACAGCTCAGGGGCATGGTGTTGCCACCTGGGTTACCCTAAGGGAATAACAACTTGAATTATGACTGAGCCATTGAATCAAGCACAGGCACCATTTATTAAGGTAAGAACACGTTAATAATGTTGAAGCCTGACTCTTCCACCTGGATCAGCAACTGTGATAACAAACAGCTCCAGGAACTCATCATATAGGCTGTCTTGAATCTGATTTACAAAGGAAAGCCTCAGCAGGGATGCTGGTACTTGGCACTAGATAAAAGTGAGTGAAGGTGAGTCTCCCTAAAGCAAAACTTTGGTGTCTGAAACTATTCATTCCTAGGCCTTGTTCTCTTTGTATTAGCAAATGTTCTCAAGCAATTCATTAACAAATTTGGAGTTTCACCTGAGCTCTCAATGAGGCCAAACTGTTTCATAAATTAGGAAAATGTTTTTTTTTTCTACTATTCTCCTTTTTTTTTTTTTCCCACTGCTATAACATAAGCTTTCCAAAGACAAGTCAGTATCCTGTGTGTAGATATACAGAAAGTATTTAGAGGTAACACCTTCAGTATTTTATATGTATATCTCTTGTATAAATGAGCCAGATGTTATTACCCTGAATATATGAAGAGGCCAAGGGGGTCATTACTGTTATATAAGGAACAAACCCAAACATGTATTGCATGATTCTTAAGGCTAGGGTGTCATTAGTTACATTTATTCAGGAATGTCTCGAGTTGCTGAGGTTGATGGACACCAAATGGCCTGAATTGATGTTCACAGAGCATGGATTGCACCAGAGGCAGGCTGCGTCCAGCCTGTCTAATAGGAACAGTCCTTTGAATGGGCTGACTCCTGAGCTGCTCCCAGGAATCTACAAATGTAGAACAGCGGAATATTTCTCATGTTACAACACAAAGAAAGAGAATGAGGTATATATATTATTGTAGATCTCTACGTTTCTCATTATAAATGAAGGACTATAACTGGGAATAATTGAGAAAGTAGGTTTGCCTTACATCCCAGCACAAGCATATGGAGTACATACTTCTGAACTGAATTAATGAGTGACCTACTTGAGCTTTGTTGAACTTTCACGTATCTTGTCAAAGAAAGAGATGCAAAGCTTCCTACAAAAGTTATAATGTGCATGAAGAATTCCTTCATTTCTTATTTGTAGAAGATTATTAAGTCAAGATACACATATGTACAAGAAAAGAACTAAATGGTTTCTAAAATTGCCTTCTGCTACTACTACTATTTGTGTAGCAGCAGCACATCAGTCTAAAACCAACTAATTTGTGCAAGAATGTGAACATGATACACAGTAGCATTATGGTTATCTCAAAACTTATTCATTAACTGCTCTATTATGCTTCATGCATACATTACAATCCATTTTATCATCTCTAAACTGACACAGAATCTCTTCTTTGTTTGTGACTATACTTTTGACTGCAAAATAATTAGCTAATATAATTATTTATTAATAAAATAATAGCGTGTTAGGGGCATAGTCTTTTGCACTTGCATAAGCTAACAAACAAACAAAAACATTCCAGAAGGAAATAAATTTTAGAAGGCTTAAACCAATATGTTTGTCCAATTTTTAACAGATTCTTACATAAAAATATTAGTTCTGTCAAGTTGAACTAAAGGATCCTAAAACATATTTTAAAGCATACAATTTGTTTATTCTGAAATTAAAAACAGAACAAAACAGAAGCAAACAAACACACACACACAAACCCACAAACAAACAAACAAAACCTCAAAATGCCAAATAGGCCAGCTTCACAATCTCACAGGGTTTAAACCACAACCATTACATTTATGCAAATTTTCTTCAAAAAGAAAATCTAATTCATCCTACTGAGCCAATGGGCTCAGTTAAACTTCTTATGTTAATGGGCTCATCTTCACAGCTGATACAGAGAAATAAGCTTTTTCTAGAAGTCACTGTAGATTTTCTGCTCTTCCAGTGTGCTGAACAGCAATTCACAGGTGAAGTTACCAGTTGGATCCAAACTTCAGAAGAAACACTCTAAAATTCTTATCGTCCTTCATTCTGTCAGAAGAATCCTTCTCTGGGAGAAGACCACAGAGTCATCAAAATAGACCAGCTCCTCCCCACCTCCTGTCTGTAGCAGCATCTTCTGCAGTGTGATTCAGTGGGAGTTTATTCTCTTTCTTCCCACCTCTCCTGTTTCTCACAGCTTAGTCCAGCCCTATTCTTTTGCTCGTGATTGTTACTGAGAAAAACAAACTGAAGACGGACTAACAGACCCATTTCTTGGGAACACCATAATAGTTATGTTCAACAAGAGAGTAGGGTTGAGATGGGAACCTCCATCACTCCTTTTACTTTACAAGTAGCAGAGCTTTCAAGCCAAATAATACAACAGAGTGAAGGAACTGGTGTAACCTTTTTAGACTTTATAACATACAAGGGACTCATGCAGTTTAAGACTGTTGCAAATCCCCTGAAGTCCGTAGTGTTATTTCCAGTATAGAAGAAATATAAGACCCTTCTATTTATAATAATTCTCCTTATCTTCATAATGATGAAAAATAACTGTTCTGATATTTAATACCTCTCCTATCAACTGAAAATTTCTTGAGAAGCAAGCATTCAATTTGAAAGCCAGAGCAGACAATAAATCAAACTATTACTGGCAGTCTTGATGCAGAGCTGGGGAACTGAACAAATAAGGAAAACGCATCACCTTAGTAGTCCCACAAGGTCAAAGTCAAAGTACTTTTGGAATATTTACAGAAAATGCATCTGAGTACACATTTCCAAAGTCAGATATTATAAAAAGCATTGTTCTACAGGCCAACAGGTTTCCCAAAAAATCTATGTCTTATAGCTCAAAATAAGTTATTCTGAACTTAGTACAAAGAGTTCTTCTATGTGCATAATCCTCTTTAAGGTCAAGAGATATGCTTGAAGAAATTATCCCCAAAAAATTACCTACAAATTTTTTGGGTAAAATTACAGATTAGCCTATTAATTGTCCTACTAATTGCAAATAGACATAAAATTTCTGATATAAAACTCACTGTTTTCCCTAATGAGTGTAAAAGTTAGTTGGCAATGCAAACAATTTCATATTTATGGTAATAAATGAGTTTTCAAAATCACTGGTGACTACTAAGAATTATAAAGGTAGGTAGGTAAAGTTAGACTTAGAATGCAAAGTTCAGTCCTTGTCACCTTGTCCCGAAGAAGACACAATGGAAGTGGAAATGCTTTACATCCAAGCAGTGTGTCTGGTCAGGATTTAATTCTCTCATGTTTTACCTAAATAGGTTTGAAATGGAAAGTGAGAGCTCCTAATTTTTCTTACATAAGATGTGCAGAGAGAAACACACAAAACAAACAAAGTGGGTACATGTTTTAATTTCTGAGAATAACTATTCATTGGATGCCATAATGTACACACAGAATGTACTGCAACAGGTTATTAACAGTGTGAAGAGACTAGCCAAATACTTTATGATCAGAAAGGACACTGACTTCCCAGGATTAGGAAAAAACAAACAAATGAACTGGAAGCCCTGTAGACAGGCCTTTCAGTGTGCCTTCTGAAAACAAATCTGTCTCTAAATACTGGCAACATCGAGGGACTGGACCACTTTGAAAAAGTATGACAGTTCAAGTGTTTTAGGCCAGAATATGTTTTCTTCAATATCTGTCAATTTCTGTAATAGTCATACATGTTTCTCCAGACACATTTTTGCAATATTTTTGCCCAAGTAATAAAGTGAATGTTAGCTGTATTGTGTTTAGAGGAAAGATTTTTTTTCTTTACAAATATCTAATAGCTATAAACCCAGAAGAAACAGTTCTGAAAATAGAGCTAAAAGAAGTAGTTTCCGTAGCAACAAAAATTCTCAGATATCTTCCAAATTCCAGTATCTCACAAAAAATGGAAAAAGTGTCTACTATGTTTACATTTTCCTCTACCCTGTATTCTGAGGCCTTCCTTTGTAATAGTGTGTATTCATACAGAAAAGTGAAATACTCTCTGAAATGAAGGATTTCAGGTCCTAATGATTTTCCTTACTTATCTTTTGGAAGTGGTTGTGAAAGTGTACAGATTCACCATTTTTCATAAGGCTGGGAAAAATGTGAGGAAGAAACTAAAGAAGAGGTCATTTTACATACATGCATACATACACACACAGAGATATAAAATACATATATGAAAAGCATAAAAATAACAAAAAAAAAAAACCCAAACCAAAACAAACACAAAAAACCCCACAACCAGACAACAAAATTAAAAACAAACAAACAAACTCACAAACCCACCAACCCTCCAACCTCCCGCAAAAAAACCCCACAAAGAAATAAAAACAAAAGAGAAAAAGACTGATTATCAGAGGATGATACAGAGAGGATGGAAGGGCAGTAAGGGCTGTTTTGTGGCAATTTTTGTGGGAAAGGACTAAATGTAGCTAGTGAGAAACAATACACAGTAACAAGAGAGAGCTAACATCAGAGAAAAATAGTAAATAACAATATGAATAATTCACAAGTAAAAGAAATAGGATTTTGAAAATATAAAAGGTAAATGTGCTTAATATAAAAGTTGATAAGGAAATTCAAGGAAGCATTGCTTTTCTATTGTGATCTCCTGCATGTTTCCTGCAGAGTTATGATTGGCAGTGGTGGAAGTCAAGAACTCACTCCAAACAACTGAATTAGAAGAATAAAAATGTCTGGGGCCTCTTGCACAACATATATACTGCATCCTGCCCTGACCTGAGCTGTCAAACTCACAAGCCATCTGTAGTGCTGAACTACAGGCATCATATGAGCTTCGAGGAAAGACAAGATAACCCTGTACAAGTTTTCTTCCAGTATCCTCCAGCTGCATGCTTGCCTACAGTGGAGTGGACAAGAGATACCCTGTGAGAGCAAGTTTCTTTCAGAAGGAAGACCAGTGCCCTCTGACACACAGGCAAAGAAGTTTTCTAGGCAGCTTTTTTTTGCAAGTAGTTAGCTAGTTTAGTGGTAGATTATTCAATTTCAAAATACAGTGTATATATAACTTACTCATGCTAAGTGGTCAGATAAAACTTTTTTGATGCAGTTTGAGCTAGAGAATCCCTACTAATATCAGAGACATGGCTGGTAAAGATGTGGAATGCCTCTTGCTTTTAAATCATAGAATGCTTAAGGTTTTCCTGATGTAGTCAAAAATTAATTGGGAATATTGAAACAGTTGATTAGGTTACAAGATTTATTCTCTTTCTCTTTTATTGTTTATCTAAATCTGTCCCCTTGATTTATGTTTCTTTTTTTTTTCTGAATTGTTCTTTGAAAAACCATTAAAAAAATTTAATTAGAGACATTTTTTCTTCTATATGTGTTTATCAGTTCAGCAATTAGGAAGCCCATGTCACTTTTTCACTTTAGTCACTGCATGTGATCTAATTTGTCACAGTTCATGCTAAGAAATAAAAAATAAATTGGAATATTTTCTGGGAGTTCTAATTCTGCCCATTACCCAGATAATCCTCCTTTTATTTCTAGGCTAATTTTTTAGTCTGTTTAAAGGGTGTAGATTTTTTGACTGAAGCTAATTTTTAGGTGGAATTTCTTATGGTTTTCTGTGTGTCCCCCCCCCTCCTTGTTGACACCATATTTTTCAGAATTGTGTTTTCAGTAAACAGTTGGGATTCCATTAGACTGTTACCGCACACTTAAAAATGAATATTTTTTCACTTATTCGTTTGAGCATGTCAGTTTGGAAACTTTGTAGAGTTTTCAGATTTAATCAAGATTCCTTGAAACCAAAGAAAATTTGGTTATGTGTAGTCACAATTAAGTTGAAAAATTCTAGGTGGTTCAAGGGACAAAGGAAGTACTAATAATTAAATAGAACAATTTAAATTAAATCTTCATTGTTGCCTGTTGTAGGAAATAGTTTAAGCACTACTGCCATTTTTTCAATTACACTATTAAGTGCAGTTCAGTGCAATTTATCTTGTTCAGTAGCAAGGAAAAAATAACCTCAGAGTCAGTAGACATTGGCTTAATTCTTGACTCCATGGTGTATTTCTTACATTACTGTAGGAGGGCTGTTTAGGGTCAGCTCAAAAAAATTTCAGGTTATAATTTGCATTTCAGAGACAAAATTGTTATTTCTTTCAATGAGAAACTAAGCATTTATAGGGAACTCTTAAAGTACATATTTCACTGTTGAAAAGATTTGGTTTACCACCAGTTAATTGAATTTTTATCATAATTTTATCTAAGTCCAAGACATAAGTTTTGGTCAGAAGAAAAACTGGAGGCAAAACCAGATGAATTTTTAATCATAACAGTTTCTCATGTTTTTGAATACAATACAGATGTCTCTTCCTCCTATATTGGTTTCTTGCATCCCATATGAATACTTAGAGGTATCAAAATCTGAAAATGTTTAATTTCCAAATAATACTAGGAATCAGTACATTTATTTTTCTTCATTTTGTCTCTTCTGTTTACTGGATTTTGCATTTAAGGAGCTTACAATGGGACCTTGTTTTCCCTTGGTACTTTAATTTGATATTCTCATACAAACAATTGTCTCTTTCACCATTTGCTGTTTCCAATGTCAACTGTTGTGTGATTCAGTGACTTCCAGCTTAGCCAATTCGGATTTCACCCTTTGATATGTCCCAGCTTTGATCGTTTCAAAGGAAAAGAGATTTTAAGCTAAATGGTATTTGATGAAATAGCATGGTTTTATGAAACAAAGAAACATTCCGATAAATTTATCGGATGCTTTCTCCAAGTCAGAGGTAGCATATTTTTATCTGGTTATTTCTAGTAGAAAGAATTCTCCTGCATGATTTTCTAAGAACTTGACAAGCTTTTAAACCCAAGTAAATAAACTGAGAAAAAATGCAGAGCTTATTTGTAATAAGGTTTGCCGTAGTTTTTGCATGAGTTTTGCTTTACTACAGGTAGCTGTTACTGTTTTTTTTTTAAAGCACTCCTTTGTCTAGACAGCAGTTTCTTTTATCCCAGACTTGGTAAATAGTAAATTAAATAAAAACTTATTAGCCTTAAAAATTTATAGAATCTGCTTTGATTTTTTACCAATACTATTGAAATGGGAGAAGCCTGTGCTCATGTTTGACTCCTTTTAGACTTAACTGCTTCTCTCTTCCTCTCTGGCTTTTAATCTCAATAAAACTTCCAAAGTAAACTACTATTCAGTCTGAGGAAAAAATTACTCTCATACAGAACTTTTAATATTTTCATCATCATTTTTATTATTCTCTTTTTCACATTTACATAATAAAATATACACATAACCCCCCTGAAACATACCTAACCTCATCCCAGTAGCATATAATAAGTACACCGTGCAGCACATAATTGGAATTTGAGTTATAGGTACCATCTTTAATATTAACATGAAGAATTTTCTAAGAGAAGAGAGACCTGATTGTCTATGGTGGTTTTGGCTTGGATAGAGTTAATTTTCTTCATAGTAGCTGGTATTGAACTATGCATTTATAATACAGAAACAGCATTTATAATACAGAAATGTGTTTTTAACTGAGCAGTGCTTACACAGTGCCAAGGCCTTTTCTGACCCTCATACTACTCTAGTGAGGAGGCTGGGGGTGCACAACTAGGAGAACTGACACCAACTGACCAAAGTGATACTCCATACCACATGGTGTCATGCTCAGCATATAGAGCCGAGGGAAGAAGAGAGAAGAGGGGCATTCATTGTCACGGTGTTTGTCTCCCTAAGTATCTGTTGCACCACATGAAGCCCTGCTTTCCTGGGGATGGCTGAACACCTGGCTGCTGATGCAGCGAATGAATTCCTTGTTTTACTTTGCTTGTGTGCATGGCTTTTGCTTTACTTATTAAACTGTCTTTACCTCAACCCATAAGTTTTCTCACTTTTCTGATTCTCTTCTCCTTCCCACTGAGGCTGTGTGGGTCTGAGTTGATGGCTGAGATTAAACCACAATATTATCCGAATTGGCTAAACTGGCAGTCACTGAATCACACAACAGTT
Source organism: Cephalopterus ornatus (assembly GCA_013396775.1). Taxonomy (NCBI): domain Eukaryota; kingdom Metazoa; phylum Chordata; class Aves; order Passeriformes; family Cotingidae; genus Cephalopterus; species Cephalopterus ornatus. The sequence goes on along the minus strand of VZRE01014437.1, from coordinate 15,439 downwards.
GACATTGGAAGGGACCTCAGATCTCTATGTGTCCAACTGCTTGTTAAAGCAGGGCCATCAAGAGCCAGTTATGCAGGACCTTGCACAGACTCCTTTTGGGTATCTCCAAGAAGGAGACTTCACAAACTCTCTGGCCAATCTGTGCCAGTGCTTGGTCACTCTCACAGTAAGGAAGTGTTTCCTGATACTCAATCTCCCATGTTTCCGATTGTGCCCATTGCCTTGTTTTCTGATGAGAGCCGGGGTATATCTTCTTTGCACACTCCCTTCAAGCATTTATTAACATGGCTAAGTACTCCTTCAAACCTTCTGTACTTGAAGCTGAACAGTCTCAGCTCTCTCTGCTCTCCTTATTTGAGAGATGCTCCAATCGCCTAATCATCCTTGTTGAACTCTCTCCAGTCTGTTCATGTTTCCCTTATACTGAGGAGCCATTATGAACCACGAAATTTCTTTATGTGTGTGTGTGAAGGACAGATATAAAGCTGATTTTACCCCCAAATTTCCATAAAATTAACTAAAGTCCCCTCTTTAATCAATATCCAAACATTTTTACATAGGCACAGTTTATTAAGCATGACTTAGAAGCTGCAATGCCAAAAGATAGGCCTTCTTCTCAGATGACGTTCAGATGCAATACTTGCTACTCACAGGAATTTCAGGAACCTCTGAAACTTTTTTTGGGAGAATAGAAAGAAAAGACCTGCTTGCTTTTTTACACTCTCATCGACCACTGCTTTTCCTTAACAAATGGCTAAAAAAAGGGAAATAACTGAAGTAATTGTATTTTCCCTTAAATTGGAAAAAAAGGAAATAAATATTGACAGAGTTGTAAGGAAACACCAATTTACAAAAGTAAGATTCTTTTCTGAGTCTTTGAACTCAAGTGTTTGAATTCTCAGAGAACTCCCCAAGTCTCTATGTTCTTCTTTGTTTATTTCACTTTCTCTTTGAAACAAGTGAGGAGAAAGGAAAATCTATAAGTAAAAGAAGAAAGATGAACTTCAAAAGATTTCTATCTCACAACATCTGAGTAAAGAAAAACCTAAGAAAGAATCTGAAGTGTGGTTTTTGGTGTGTCTTTTTGTGTATGTGTTATTTGCCGTGGTTGAGATTATAAAAGACATCCTTTTTTGTTTAAGATAGGAACATGTATGAAGTAAAAAAAAAAAAAGATATAGTAGAAAAGAGAGAAAAGTGTTATGATACATAATGCTGACTAATTTAGTTACATATACCTACATGACCACATGAGAAGGAAACTTTATGACATTTTGAAAGATTTACAGTTATGCAATTTGAAAGAAAAAATATAAAAAAGAAATACTTACATTTCAACTTAAAAATTTTGTGTCCTAAAGTCTAACATCTGTGAAACTTCATTTACAATGTCTAACTTTTTACAATATCGTGAAAATATAACGCACTTTATTCCAAACATCTTCCAGTTAGTTTTATACTCTGGACAAACGGCAACAAACAGCAACAAGCCTTTCATAGGCTTGTCTTTTCTGGAGTGTACTGATCAGTGATCACCAAATCTAATCCTCTTCTTTAATTATCAAGTCATTTTGTTTCACAAGAAATACCAGCTACTGATCAGCTACTATGTGCCCTAAGAAAGTTCTGACACTCAAATAGGTTAGGACAACAGGTACATCCAGTTACATTAAGTAAACAGTTAATGATTATTCTAGAGTAAATACTGGGGGGAGAGGGAGAAAGGAGGAGCAGATTTTTGTTAAATTTCAGCAATTTTACGTAGTGAATGAGAAGTCTTACACACTCGAAATAGCAGATCAGGTACTTTTCAGGTTTCATTCTAAACCACATTCTGGCTAACAGTAATATTTTTACATAAAAAATTTAATGAAATATATTTTTGTGAGCTTCTGAAGCATTACAAATCTTTAAGCAAACCTTGGCAATGGACAGACACACTTTTGAACTAAATTGTGCAGGGAATGAGGGAGAGGCAATCCTTGCCTATGGCTTGTGATACAAGAGTACATACTGGTGCTAAAGCAGAAAGGGTCAAGTGGTTTTAAAGCCCCCTGGGATATTTCCCTCAAAACCCACAAACTAAATGAAGAACTCATACTTCTTAATTTTTTTTTCCGTTAACATTTCCCTGATGTTTCAATTATGTTCAGTTTCTTTTGTCACTGTGTAACTGAAAACTTAGGTATCTCTACACAGGAGGAAAATAACTTTTTTTAAACAAAGATCTTATTTCTAGCCTGGATATGGATAGAAATCAATTTATTTCAAAAGAATCAGGTTAATCTTTGTTCTGAAAAAAAGGAAAAAAAAGAAAAAACGGGATGCAAAGCTTTCATTATTTGTAAAAGCTTTGTTAAAAACCAAACCAAAATAAAGAGCATTTTCACTCTGCCTTTCTGATCTACTCTATAGCTAAGTTAGAGAATCTATTAAGAGAGAACTATCTTCACTGTCTGCTTAAAAAAGGTGTTATTTTTCCACTGACTCTGGTATTTGGTAAAACAAGATGGCAAGTAAGCTAATTTCATTTCCAAGAAGAAGGAGAAAATAAAACAAAGAGGGACAGTCAAGAATTTGTCTAGTTATCTCTGTATATTAAATGAAAAAGTGTTCTTACTAGAATTTTCTGCTCTCTAATCAACTATTGATAATGTTCACACTGATATAAAACTAGAGAACAAACATTTTGATGGTTGAATTACTATATTTTGTTTCTTAGAAGCTATCTTAAACTGACAGAAAAAATGTCAGGAAGAATATTAGCTGTATGCAAAAGAAAATGTATACATGCAAAAAGGGGTAAAAAACAACATAACTGATTCTTCTGACTTGTCATGACACAAACTTCTGATAATGAAAATATAATAAATGGTATTTTATAAGATGTTCACTAGTAAATAATATGATTCATTAATCCATTAAAATATAACAAGTTTTAAACAGTAAGTTTAAGAAGGTTACAGTATTATATTGTTAAAATACAGAGAGTAATCAGACATTGGATTAGGCTGCCCAGGAAGGTGGTGGATTCACCAACTCTGCAGGTTTTTAAGATAAGACTAGATGATGATGTTGGATCAAGGGTTGGACTTGATGATCTCGAAGGTCTTTTCCAACACAGTTGATTCTATGATTCTATGTAGGGAAATTACCCTATTGTGGCTATTTACACACTCAATTCACTTTTTGTTTCCTCCCATGGAGACATTAGAGAATATATTCCTCTTTGCTCCTTTTGACATCGATTTACAGACCTATATTTCATAATTTAACCAATCCTTTAAAACCTACTGATACTATCTCTGTCCACAACCTCCTGCTTCAAAAAATTACGGAAGTTTATATTTACTTACAAAGAAGTTCTATCTTTCATTCTTTAACTGACCCCCAGTCAGCATCAACAAATGCCTCTCTGTTCTAATATTGAAGGATTTAACAAGTAACATTTCTGCACTCACCTACTAACCACCTTGTACTAATTCTGACTAGGATGGAATTAATTTTTTTCATTGCTGCCCATACAGTGTTGTGTTTTGGATTTGTGACCAAAATTGTCACAGTCACACACCAAAGTTTTATCTATTGCTGGACAGTGCTCACACAGCATCAAGGCCTGCTCTGTCTCTTTTGCTACTCCATCACCAAGTAGGCTAAGTGAAAAAGAAGTTGGAAGAGAACACCGCTGGTACATCTAAGCCCAACTGGCTAAAGGAATATTCCATACCCTATGGCATTGTACTTAGCAGTAAAAGCTGGGAGAGAGAAAAAAGAAGGGAGAAACTTTCAGAATTATGGTGTCTGTCTTGTTATGGTGTTTGTGAGCAAGCAGCTGTGTGGGGCTCAGCTGCTGAACAAGGTTAACCCACAACACACCATCACAATATTTGATGTGCAATTTTCTTTCTAGGTTTCTTTCTAAATTATAAAAAATGATTCAGTGAAGAGCTAAGATGTTTTCAGGCACTGGAATAGCCTGTCCAGGGAAGTGCTGGAATCACCATCCCTGGAAGTGTTTAACATGTGGCACCTGGGGATATGGCTTAGTGGGCAGTGCAGGGCTAATGGTTGGACTCCACGATCTAGGAGGTCATTTCCAACCTTAATGATTCCATGATTCTTTAAACATGATTTCTCGTGTACTAGTCTTCCTCCATTCATTATAAATATTCAATTACTTATATATATTATTATGTATTTTTGCATAATATATATTCTGCATTTTTATTATGCATAGATATTTGCATCCAACATTTTTAAAGCTCATAAAGGTTGAACTAGATAATAAACTAAAGTCCTTTAAATTACGGAAGAATAAGATTTCTCTTAAGTCAGAAATTTGATTATCCCCACCTCCTTACGTCACCCTTTTAATCAGCATGTCACTTTGCAAAATTTCAACATTAATAAATACTCTGGTGATTAAAACCTGAAATAATGGAGCACTTATTATGGTACATCTGAGCATGCTGAGAAGCTTAATTTTGTCCTTTAGAGTTCAGCAGACACTCTGACTTAATTTTCACAGTGACTGCAGAAATTATATCAAGATTGTGAAAACAAAGAATTATGATTTTTCATGTCTTATTCTCCATGAATCTCTGAAAATTATGAAGTTTTCTCACTTTTTTCTCAGCTAAAAAAAAAGATGTGAAGCCCCTCTTCAGTTCCAGTGGGGTTCTTCTAACAATTTACCCTTTCATCTGTTGATTCCTTTGTTGTGACTGAATATATGTATATGCACACAGCACTTAGGAAATCGGAGATAGTTTTAGTAGAAATGTTTAGAATACTGACAAATCAAGCCTCTTCAAAACCAAACTTTACAAAAATCTTTTGTTAGCAAAGCACTTTGAATGGTCAATACTTAAAAAATATTGAACTTCAATGCTGTGTGTAGAGAACATTTAGTCTCTAACACTTAGATCTTAAGTTAGCTATGAGTTTACAGTATGGAGTTGATGTTATATATTTAGCACTGGTGACATTGTTGGCAGTTCTTAGTCACTGAGGACAAAATGATCAAGGCTAAGAGCTGGAGAAGTTGGAGTTGAAGTGGGAGGTCCTGGTACTCTTTACCATATTTTTCAGTTTTGACAGTCAGTTTGAGAGGATGCCCTGCCTATTTGCAATATTCTATGCGTTGGTCTTTTGTTTTTGGACAGCTTTGTTACTCGGATGTCTCCTACATACAGGTACATCTTTACTCCTTGGCAATATTGCTCACCTTCTCTGGCTATGACTTCACAGAGTTACATAATGCTTATTGCTGGTAATCTCATAACACCAATACTCCAGCATTGTTTTTTGTTTGGTAAAGCACCTGTTTAGTACTTCTGTAAACGTCTATTTATGTTCAAGGCAATCTAATATTAATTACATCTTGCATAATTAATTTACAAGTATCATGGATCTCTCTCTTGGCTACACCTCATTCTCATCTCTGGTGTTGGTCCCTGTTTTGTCAATACTCATCCTTATGCTTGAAATGTACAATTTCCTTCTGGACTGACAGAAAGCCTAAGAATAAATTGTATAATTTAAGAACATACAGAGTTTCCCAGCTAGCATTTGAGACTAAATGATAGCCAGATTCTAAGGTCATCTTGTTGGGTAAATCTTATTGTGGTCACCTTTCAGCTGCTAAGATAAAGCAGCCAGGAAACGTATCAGTCCTACTTTATAAACTCTAAACATTATGGCCAGCTGACAGATATCTTTCCTTATGTGAAATTTTGCCATCATGCTTTGTTTTTCTGCTCTAAATAGAAGAAAACCTTAGTACTGAAGATGATGTCATTGTTGCTTCCCTTCTATAGAGCTCTTGACTATCTGTCTTTCCTAGTAATAAAATTGCCCAGTGATAGTTCTTGGAGTTTCACAGTAAGCAAAAATCTTTTAAATAGAGTACTGTCCAATCAGGTCTCACTTAGGAAAGAATTCACAGTGAGCTGAATTTGCTATCCATTAGCCAAACTGTTTAAATGAGCTTCTTATTAGTAGGATTGTAAACTATTGAAAAGTGTCGAACAATTCAAGTATGGATCACACACCTCTAATGATGTTCATCTAGCAAGAGTTACGTGCTCTGAGTTGAACCAAATGAACTATGAAGATCTGTTCCCAGGAACCTTTCCTGTAATTCTATGATGCTCTACTTTTTTCATCATACTTCTTTCTTCTTTCAGAATAAACATCTAAATATAAAATAAAGGATGAAACAAAGCATATTTAAGAAAAACATTTCCTGGTATGCTGAAGATAAACTCTCCACCATATTCTAGTGAGAACTGGAGAGATTCAACATGGAGAATAGTACCAACTGATTTTATTTGAACAAAAATCAACAACAAAACACATTAATTAGATTTATAATCTGTTGCCAACATATTAGGATGCCTACTTACACTTCCTGTGTTTTCCACAACCATCCTGCCAAATAGGCACACTCTGCCGTATACTGAAATGATCATGGTTGGAATACCAGAACTTTCAGAATTAGAGACCACATCATTATTAAACAAACACCATTTACATTAAATTTTACCTTTTCTGATAATTAATTTTCTTTGGGTTTATTGCTACCAGAGATTTATTTGTCAGCTGTCGTGCAGTACCTCTGTTTAGACTGCACTTTGAGACTGAGGATTTATTTATTTATCTCAGTACTCTTGAAAATTAGTTTCCACCTTCTTGCACAGCATTTTTATATTGGCATATACTGAAAATTCCTCAAAACAATGAAAATGCCTTTGATTTTCTGCATGGTAAACTTATAAAATTACTGTGACTTTTTTTCCCCTTTTTCCTTACCATTTTTTTCCAAAATAATATCGTTAGCTCTTTTCACTATGTTTTCTTTCCTTCCAGTGTTTACCTTTTACTTTTGACTTTACAGATATGTTCTTTCCTGTTGGTCCAAAGTACATTCAAATCTTCTGAAAGGTTTCCCTTACTCCTTTTTTTTGCAGCAGCATGAATCAAAAGTCACTCCAGTTGTGTCAAGATTACAGACCTCCTGAACAATGTTTGAGTTGTAAAATGTCTACCTGAGGAGGCCAAATAAAACTTTTCAAAATTGAACAAGATGTTGTCTTTAACAGTGATCTGTCATTACAAAAGTGAACCTTATTGTTAAAAAGATCCTTTGGAAACAAAAGTCCTGAATATTGCTCCATAAACTTTATTAATTACAATTATAAAAGGCTAAGGTCCTTCTGATAAAAGAAAATCACTAAAAGAAAGAAAAAACTGAGAGAGGAAGATACACAGAAAGTTATTCTTAACTCTTCATTTCAGTGCTAATCAAAATATTAGCAAAATATTTTTATGTTTATACAGACAGTGCAAGAAGGTGTCACCTTTACTGGAATAATGATGTATTTTGATTGCATTGAGACTGTGCAGCTCAAAGGGGATATAGTTAATTTAGAGTATTAAAAATCACATATACGCTCAGAAATCTCTCTGATAAAACTAGGGGACATTAAGGAAGGCCCACAAGAGGAGACAGTTATATAGCGAAAGAATTTTTAATCCTTGAAATATATTAATAACAAAATTTAGTTTAAAAACCTGTGAGGATCTGCTTGTTTTAATTGTTGATAGAAATTTCATCCTATAATGTCCAAATACTGTAAAAAATAATGGCCCCTGTTACAACCTGCTTTAAAGCAAATGCACAAAAGCATTTCATGTTACTGCGCAAGTTACTTGCATATAACCACAGTAGCACCATGGTCCTCATAAACTAGAATAAGTACAAAAGCATTCTCTGATCAGCAGTTCATGATTTTGTCATAGTTTGTTCCCCTCAATGTATTTCTTCTTCAAATTGAATAGGCCTGGTTCACTTAGCGATTCAATCTGTGGAAAACATTTCATCTTTCTCACCATCTTTATAGCCATTAGCTCTTATTGAAAGACTGTCATCATGATCGCTTAAGTATTTAAAATATTTTGTGTCAGATTCTATTCAAGCTTTAGGAATGATGGAACCCTTGTAAAATCCATTATGTCAGAGGTTAAGAAGTTTACACATGTTTATACAGTTCAGTGAGTGAACATCAGAGAAAGTTGCTGGAACAAGATAAAAGCTTATGTCCAGGGACAAATTTCAGAAAGGATATATGAGGAAACCCAAGACTATCAGAGACAAACCAAGTGTTCTGGTTTTGGTTGGTCTAGGGTTAATTTTTTTTTCACAGTAGCTTGTATTGGACTCTATTTTGGATTTATGCTGAAAACAGTGCTGATAATATAGATATTGTAAGATTGCTCAACAGGGTTTGCATAGCATCAAGGCCTTTTCTGCTTCTCATACCACTCTGCCAGTGAGGAGTCCGGGGATGCACAAGAAGTTTGAAAGGGGTAGAGGTAGGTCATCTGACTCCATCTGACCGAAGTGATATTCCACACCATATGGTATCACATTCAGCACATAAAGCTGGGGGAAGAAGGAAGGGCAGGGCAATTGGAGTGATGACATTTATCTTCCCAAGTCACTGTTATGCTTAATGGAGCCCTGTTTTCCTGGGGATGGCTGAACAACCTGTCATGGGAAGCAGAGAATGGATTCCTTGTTTTGCTTTGCTTGTGCACACAGCTTTTGCTTCCCCTATTAAACTTTCTCTGCCTCAACCCATGAGTTTTCTTACTTTCACTATTCTGATTCTCTTCCCCATTGCACTGGTGTGGGAGTAAGCAAGTGGTTGATTGGGACTCAGTTGCCAGATGAGGTTAAACCATAACACAAGGATACAGCTGAACTCCGAGCAAAATATGAACAGAAGCAGCAGAGACAGAATGCAGATATTCGGGAGCAGGTCTAGATCTGGCCAGTTCAAGTAAAAGGACTGGAAAGCTGACCCTATGTCAGCTGAAAGAATGTCTTGTGCAGCAACACCTAGAGTCAGACCTGGGATTTAAAGGCTATCAGGTGCCCTGAGTTCTTGAAAGAACCCAATACTTCTCCTATGTTGAAATCAGTTGTGCATAATAATCGTATCAGTGGCTATATTGCTGGAGATACAGCTCAACTTTGTATTCATGACAACATTAATAACCATCCTTGCACAAGGAAGAAAACACTCTCAAATCCTTCTTCTAAACATAGTGAAGAAATATGCATTTTTAAAGACAAAATATGGTGTTTCCAATACTGAGTAAATGTGTGAATGGAGCCAATTTCTACTGCACTATTTTCCTAAACAAATAATAGTCAAGTAAAAATGAGGTTCATTTTCAATCGTTGTACCTGTTTCTAAAGAGTTCTAACACAATATTTATGCCAAATGTTGACTAAATACAAAATGCTAAATATCTATTTATAAAACCATAATATATGCTAGAAACTGTTACAGAAATTAAAAATGTATAACAATTCTTATGGCAGATGGATAGCTGTGTGAAACAAAAAATTTATTCTGAGTTAGAAATACAGGATTACATCAAAACAAATTCCTGGCAGAAAGAAGAAAATTGAGAAAAAAAGCCCTGGAGCTGGGAGAATATCCAAATACTTCTAACTGGGCTCACATAAAAATGAATTTTTTTTTGAAAACTCCATAAAGAAAAAATGCTGGTTATTGCTATTCTTTCATATGATCTAGAGGAACTTTTTGTGTGCTGCATATTTTGATTTCCTGGCAAGTTCTATTAGTTTACTCTTCACTGGTCTACTGATGGGTAACCTGCCAGTATCCTGATTTGATCCTGAAGACATACTGGTCCCATTTGATTCAAGATCAAATTCTTAGTCCTAAATTTTAAGCCATATCAAGTAATAGTGACATGACAGCTAGAATAATATCACAGTGTACTCTTACAATCTGTGTATGCTGAAGGGTTGACCTCTCTTCAGTGTCTACTCAGAGCAGTTTAAAATGTTCGATATGTGATTAGAGGGCCAGCCCCATAGTATACGTATAGAAGTAATTAAGGCAGGAAACCTTCAGAAGGTTGTTCAGATTGTGAGCTTAAACAAAGTGATTCATTGTTACAGGTGAAATTCTTCCCCAAAGCATCTGACCCCTGGGTAGGTGTCTATCACCGCCTCGAGCGGCTCAGGTCTCCTTAGTTTCCAGATCCATGGCTTGAGCACAGTGTACTATTCCTCTCTGGTCTGCCAGATGGTTCTCCTCTCGCTCGCAAAAGATTGGTGTAAATACAGAGCTGGGAGATGGGTAGGAATTGCTCTTGGCTCCTTTGGTTTCTACCCAAAAATAGTGAAACTAATTACACAACTTGCATGTTCAACTCCTAAGGCTGGAGTCAGGTTGTGGAAGTATTTCCCTCTCTCTTTATTTCCCAGTGTTACTCTATACATAAGAATCTACTTCACAAAACTGCAATCAGCGATGGGACTGAAGAGGAAACGGTATAAGCAAATGCAAGAAACTTGTAGGCTGATTTCAAAGTTAATTAAATGAAAAGGAAAAAGAAAAAGGTTGTATGAAAGCAATCACAACATGTCTCATGCAAACTGATGCTCAGCTAGTGACAGGGCAAGAGCTACCTTGGAAAACACTTATTTTTATTTTTGATTGTAACATTACACGGTATGGAGTATCCCTTTGTCCAGCTCAGACCAACTATTCTGTCTGTGGTTTTTTGCTTTGTGATTACACAGCAGCTACCACTATGAGTACCACTATCCTCTAACTGAAGTTTATACAGGTCACAGGAATGCCACTAAAACAAAGACTATTCTCTAAGGATTTTTTTGGTTACATCACAAAATTCAAGACTGTCATCCAGTATTGTTATGTAGTCTGAATTCAGAAGTTCTATGTACCAGTAAGATATACTGGTATGTAGTATTTACATTATAACAGCGGTACCTGTTTAATTCAGTGATATGAAGAAATGCTGGCAACTTTTCCTTGCTGTAATTACACTACCTGCATTGTCATTGCACAGTAATTTCAATAAGTGCACACCTGAAGTGTAACTAAAAATCTTTGCTTGTGTTTGTCCTAACTGTAACTGAAACATATCTGAGGCCTGTACAGATGCTCACTCATTCCCTTCCAGTGAGATGGGGAACATAATAGAAGGGGTAAAAGTGAGAAAACATATACATTGAGAGGACAGTTTAATAGGCAAACAAAAGTTGCACATGCAAGCAAAGCCATCTCCAGGAAAGCAGTATAGCAAGGTGTAAGGTGATAGAAAGGCTACACTAAAGGAGAAAAAAGCTCCTGATAGTTTCCTGGAAAACCTCAGCACCTTGGGAAACATTCCCAGAAACTAATAAGAGGACTAAACAAAGAAAGGAGTGATATGGAGATAATACAGCCTTTTTTTGAGAACTGGAACGCAGTAAAACAACTCTTGGGCCTCTGTCAGCTGTCTATCACCTCAAAATTAATTTTTTGACTATAGCCACTCAAACTGCCTAAGAAAGAGGTATAAAAAGAAATTGGACATCAGCAAAAATCATGGAGAAGTTCCATCAACTCTGCAGAGGTAACTGATGAGATATCTTTTCTCCCACCACCCTCTCGGGATGCCTTGGGGTAAGCGATCACTTTATATTTGTATGTATTGAGGCCATGTTACTGCGAATGCAGCTGCATTGGGCAGGGCACATCTCCAGGATGAAGGACTACCGCCTCCCTANGGAGACACACTATTCACAATGCTGCAATATCTTTTGAAAATACACGCAGGATCACTCTTGAGGAGAAAAGGCAACGCAGAAAGAACCGTGTCCTTTCAGTACCACCTGGGGAGTCATTCTGCTGTGCCTTTTGCAACCGGACGTGTCTATCTCGCATTGGCCTTTTTAGCCATCAGCGCGCTTGTAGCAAGCGTGGGTAGAGTCCTTCACAAATCTTCGTTCGCGAAGCCTAGCCATGAAAATGAATATATATTAATTATACTTTTGACTTTTAAGTCTTTGCTTTAAGTTTGTAAGTGGTTTTTGCTTTAGAGTTTCTGCTTAGGTTTTGCAGTATTAGTATTAGTGTAAGTTGTTCTGCTTTGGAGTGTGTGATAAGTTTTTGCTTTACTTATTCTTTGTAAATTGTTTTACTTCTTTGTAAGTTGCTTTTGCTTTAATGTGTGTACCTATGCTTTGCTTTATTATTATTACTACCTAGTTTAAGTGTGTTTTTGCAGTTAGACCCTATTCCAGACACAGCAAATCCCATAAATTGTCAAAAATTTGTATTAATAAAAGTGTTATTTTGTTAGAATGAGTCTGTTTTTAGGTGCTGGCAGTTTCACCGACAGTGAAATAACTTACAGGAAAAACCTGCTGAGGGGTTCTTCTATCCCTATGAAGTGCAATCCTTTCATAAAAATGTATCAAATGTCCTATCTGTCTGAGTGAATCTGTTAAGTGAAGGGTTTTAGGTAAGATGCTAACAGATTTTTGAACATTAAAATGCTTTGATCTCCTGAGGGGGACACTGATAGATAAAATATAAATTAATACAGGTTGGACAGAAAATTCTTCTTTTCTGCCCCTTTTCATGTGACACACGGCTCCATCATGTGTAATGGTTGCTTGGGAAGACAAGCTCCATCACTCCAAAAGCCCCTCCCTCCTACGCACTTTTCTTCTCCTTCCCACAGCTTTCTACACTGAGCACAATGACGTACTGTATGAAATATCCCTTGGGTCAGTTGGATTCAGCTGTCCCAGCTGTGTCCCGTCTCAGCTTCTTGTGCACACACAGCTGCTGCACTGGTGGAGTGGGGTGAGAAGCAGAAAAGGCCTTGCACTGCTCAGCCATAATGAAAACATCCCTGAATTGTCAAGAGTGCTCTCGACACAAATACAAAACACAGCCCCACATTAGGTACTGGGAAGAAAATTAACTCTAGCCCAGCCAAACTCAGCACAACTAAAAAGTCTGTAAATTTAACAAGATTGAATTTACCAGCAGGTGATGGACTGCGAGCTATGTTCAACGTGACATCCAAGACAGCCAAGCCTGAGTCCCGTAGCAGCACCCAGGACAAGTGATGAGTGATGGCAGTGGGAAACTCCCTGCTGTAGGGGATAAAGCCCCCCATTTGTTGACCTGATTGCTATCCAGAGAAGCTTGTTGCTTGTTGCTTGGCCACTCTCAGATTCAAGGGGTTCCCAAGAGGTTGTTAAGGCTTGTCAGGCCCTGTACCTATTCCTCCGTGCTGCTCTTCCACATAGGCGTCAACAATATGGGAGGAGAAGCGTAGCTCTGGGCCTGAGAGTCAAGGACATGGGGGACCAAGTGACTTTGTCCTAAGTCCAGCTAGTCAGGGGGAAAGGGATTGAGTGGGGAATGGATTTTGCAAGTCAACACCTGTTTGTACAACTTGTGCTGAACAGAAGGATTTACCTTTTACAACCATGCACTCTCTTTAAGGAACATGGACTGCTAGGAAGAGAAAGGATCCACAAAGCTTAAAAGTGGATTGGGAGGGAGATGATGGCTCAGTTGAGGAAGTACTGGACCACGGTGGCAAGTAATTGGTATAAGGCAGTATGGACAGGAGAAACCTTGTGATCAGCTAAAACAAATTTGAAGGGTTCATATGCCATGCAAACAAATAAGAAAGTGAAAAGAGGAAGTCTGTGTGTAGTTGCAAGACTACAATCTCACCGGGATCCCAGAGATGTGTTGGGTTAGGTCACGCAACTGGAGTAGTAAAATGGAAGGAAAAAAGTCCCTCAGAAAGTAATGCAGTAAATAATCCTGGAAATCATTTCCAAGCATACGAAGGACAAGAAGGTGACTGGGAGCACTTAGCATGGATTTACAAAGCAGAAATCACACCTGACCAACCCCACAACCTTCTTCATGAGAAATATTTGAGGGAATGAGGGAAGTGGCCTGCCATTCAGAAGTGCCTCAACAGGGTTGAGAAATGCACTAACAGGAATCTCATGAAATTCAACAAGAGAAGCCAGAAGTCCTGCACCTGCACAGTACAGACTAGGTGCCTACAAGCAGGAGAACAGCTTGAACATGAGCCAGACCAGCAATGTGCCTTTGACACAAAGGTCAGCAGCCTCCTGGGCTACAGTAGAAGTGTTACTAGCAGGTCAAGAGAAGTGATTCCTCTTCTCTACTGAGCACTAGGGAGACATTTATGGAGTGCTGTGTCCAGTGCTGAGCTCCCCAGTACAAGTGAAATATGGACATGCTCAAGCAAGTCCAGTGAAGGGACACAAGGATGATAAAGGGACTGGACTAACTTTCATTCAAGGAATGGCTGAGCTGGGAGTGCTAAACCTGGAAAAAGCTCAGGGGCATCTTATCAGTATGTATAAAAAGCTGACAGGAGGGTATGAAGAATAGTGAACCAGAATCTTCTCAGCAGTTCCCAGTGACAGAACAAGAGGAAGTTGAAACAGGTTGAAACAGATTAAATTCTGTTTAGAGGTAAGGACCAAATTTGTACTGTGTGGATGGTCAAATTCAGAAATAGGCTGCCCAAAGAACTTGTGGACTCTCCATCTTTGGAGTTATTCAAAACCTGACTGGACAAACACCTGAGTTCATCCTGCTTTGAGCAAGTAAGTTGGGTTTCCAGAGGTGCCTTCCAGCTTCAAAGATGCTGTGATTTTATGAAAATTCATACAAAAGATTTAAAATTGCTGTTCTTTTGTATTTTATATGCTTCCATTATTTCTCATGAAATTTAGATTGCTCATAGTAGGCCTGCGGTAGCAATTCATTTAACCTGCCAAGCAAGTGCATTCCAAATACAAGAGCATTAAAAGCTACACTGCAAAGTAATAATGGCTTATTCTGCCTGACCTCCCTTAAGATCTCTAACATAGAACTAGATCATAAATATGCACAACATGGCAGATGTCAAGCCTTATGAATACATATAAATATTCATCAACTTATGGAATTCTTAGCTACCCACTGAGAATGTTTATGTTTGAATAACACCAAGTTGAGTAGAAGTGTTGATCTGCCTGAGAGCAGGAATGTTCTACAGAAGAATCTGGAGGGTGGATCTGTTGGCCAAGGCCAATTGCATGAGGTTCAAGAAGGCAAGGTGCTGGGTCGTACACTGGGGTCACAAAAACTCCATGCATCAGTACAGGCTGGGGAATGAGTGTCTGAAAAGCTACCTGGTGGAAAAAGACCTGGGGGTGTTGGTCAACAGCAGCTGAACATGAGCCAGTGGTCTGCCCAGGTGGCCAAGAAGGATGATGGCCTGTATCAAAAATAGTGTGGCCAACAGGACTAGGGAAGAAATCTTCCCCTCTGTACTTGGCATGGTGAGGCTGCACCTCGAATCCTGTGTTTAGTTTTGGGTTCCTCACTGGAGGAACTGGAGTGTGTCCAGACAAGGGTAACAAAGGTGGTGAAGGGTTTGGAGTACAAGTCTTATGAGGAGTATCTGAGGGAATTGAGGTTTTTTAGCCTAGAGAAAAAGAGGTTGAGGGCAGACCCCTCAGGATGCCCCATCCCTGGAAGTGTTCAAG
>VZRE01014436.1:308435-456482 GCA_013396775.1 Cephalopterus ornatus | reverse complement strand
TGGGACTGGGACTGGGACTGGGACTGGGAGGGAGGCCCTGGGCATCTGACGTAGGAGCGGGATCGGGCAGCCGCGACCAGGATCGGGATCGGAGCGGGGCCCTGGGCACGGGAGCGGGATCAGGCCCGGCAGCGGTACCGCGATATGGACAGCAGCCTGAGGGCCCCCGGGCACGGAGGCGGTTCATCCCAGCAGCCCCTGGTTGTTACCGACGGCCCCTGTCGCGCTGCACAGCCGCCCGGTGTTGGACACACACACACACACATTCCTTGATATGGGAATGGAGAGCTCGGCGGGCGTCACATGTGATGCCTGAAAATCGATATGATGTGGGTTTTCAGGCATCGCGTTGGCCCGCTGTTTACAGGGTCACAAGAGGCAAGGCTTTAGTCGCAGCAGTTTCCCATCCTGGCCGCAGTTGGGGTCGGGAATTCTCTCTGAAGGGTCAGTAACAGAATATTCTCCCACTTGGGTTGTTGTTCAGGCGGGTTTCCGAGGCTGCTCGTTAGAAAGCAGGTGCTGGTGAAGCGCTGGGAACGGTCAGTGTCTGTGAGGAGCTCCAGAGCCCCAGCGCGGGGCTGGGACTGGCGGGAGCACGAGGGGCTCAAAACAATAATTCCTCAGGAGGGGCAGGACTGAGCTCTGCTCTGGGGGGACCAGGGACAGCACCCAGGGAATGGCCTGGAGCTGTGTCAGGGCAGGGTCAGGGTGGATCTCAGCAAAAGGTTCTTCCCCCAGAGGGTGGTTGGGCACTGACCAGGCTCCCCAGGGCAGTGGGCACAGCCCCAAGGCTGCCAGAGCTCCAGGAGGGTTTGGACAACGATTTCAGGGCCAGGGTGGGATTGTTGGGGTGTCTGTGCAGGGCCAGGAGTTGGACTGGATGACCTTTGTGGGTCCCTTCCAACTCAGGAGATTCATCGTTCTATTTTTTGTTTTGTATGTGGTTAAATCTTCACATTCTTCCTTAACTAATTTTGTGAGGTGCCTTTTGACGTTCCGGGTGATCAAAACTGTCCCTGCTTGAAGTTAGAAATGGATTCATTTTTCTCATGTAACCCTTCTCTTCTCCCCTCTTCAGGACAGTGATGACATTGAGGATGTGTCTCTCTTTGATGCAGATGATGATTTATCCAGGAGATCAAAAAAGTCAAAGATAAGGTCAGTGGCCACAGAGAGAGTTTCGAGGTGAGCTCTGGGCTGAAGTGTGAGGAAGGAGGGACTGTCATATTACATCAAAATATGTAATGGCAAGTGCCTTCTTCACTGATTTAGCAGTCATGGAGAGTAATTGCTGAAGAGCACCAGTTCCAGAAGCTCAGCTGGAATCTGTAGATCTGTGTTTTCATGTTTTTGGGTGCCCTCACACTTGATGTGTGTTTGAACTCCTGTGTGTGAGGAAACCACAGTGACACAGCTCTGTGTAAGGGGGGTTCTCACCGTGTCAGGTGCTGGGGCTGGGCTGGTCCCTTATCTCACCCCAAACGTGTTCTGTGCTGCCCTGCTCTCTGCCAAGTCCTGGCCTGGTTAGTCCAGCTGCCTCCTTCCTTGTTCTGCCCAAAGTTGCCCCCCTGGAGCAGTGTCCATCCCTCGTGCTGTGACCTCGGCTCTCATTTCTGACCTGGAAACCAGAGAAACTCAGCAACCTGGGCTAGTGTAGGATGTCTCTGCCCATGGCAGGGGGGTGGAACTCGATGTTTAAGGCCCTTTCCACCCCAACCCGTTCCATGATTCTATGGAATCAGGAAGCAGGGTGACTCTGCTGTGTTGAGAAGTGACATCTTTCCTTCAGAGGAGTTTTCTCCGTCAGAACCTCTTTAAATTTGCCCCATAAAAATTGCCATGTGTTGAACACCAGGTGAAGCTCCCTGTCTCCTCCCACCCCAAATCCTGCCTGCAGTGTGGGATATCCCTGCATGCAGAATGTCTCTTCCTTGTGGTGACCTTCCACTCAGTTTGTGTCCCATATTTTTGGAACTCGTTGCACACTGGGTTCATGTTATGATGCTGATCCTTATCCTGGGAGATCTCTTGGCAATGTCATTTGTCTGAAGGAGCTGTGACTGTCCTGTCCTTCATTCCAGGCACCCAGTGGCATCATTTTTCCACTTATTCTTCCGAGTCAGTGCCATAGTTGTCTATCTGCTCTGTGAGCTCTTAACTAGCAGCTTTATTGCCTGCATGGTGACCATTATCCTCCTCTTGTCCTGTGACTTTTGGGCTGTAAAGGTAAGTTCCTCTTATGCTTTTTGTTATCTTTGCCTTCCTGTATAAAAATAATTGACAGTGATATTCATGTCTCAAAAAAGTAACTCCTTTGTGCCTTTGCTGCAAAATGACACCCAAAAATATGCTCAAGTTCTGTGATGGATTGCAAAGTGTTATGAAGTAATAAGTCTGTGTGCTTGGTTTCATTTTGAAAACCAAATGGAGAACATGTTTTAGACTTTCTTCTGAGGCAGCACGAGCTCTGTTATCAGATCACTTTTGAACCAGCAGAAATCAGTCGTTTGACACTGTACTGCCCATCCTAGAAAGCAGATTGCTGTGGGCATAAGGGCCTTGTAATCTTGTTTTCTCAAATGTGAGGCACACAAGCACCACGGAAAACAGCAACCCAGGCAGCTGGACTTTGGCAGAATGTTTCTTTTAGCAGGAGACACAAGGCTCATTGCTCTTCTTGTTCCAGAATGTCACAGGGAGACTGATGGTTGGCCTTCGCTGGTGGAACCAGGTGGATGATGATGGTAGAAGTCACTGGGTGTTTGAAGCCAGGAAGGTAAATTCCTATTGGAGTTTTTTTTTATCTTTTGATTGTTGCTGTTTTATGAACCCCCCTATTAATTGGAGGCTGTGCTTGTGAAGGTGGATTGCACAATGTAAATTTACTTCCAGCCACAGGTCTGTCACCACGGGCTTGTTTCCCAAAGGCTGCTGGATGAGCTTTTGGATTGTTGAGTTATTTAAAAGTTCTCATAATGTATTGAGCTTAATGTAAGTAACCTGAAAGTCCCACATGAAAGGCAAGAAAGGTTCCCAAGCTATATCAGTATCCTACAAATTTTCTGGTATGAGCTTTGAACAGCTGATGTAGCCTTTTTGTGCTTTGGAAAACTATTGGAAGTAGGAGGAAACAGGCTTTGCTTTGCCTTTGTGTTCCTGATGCCTCTCTGGTGTCACATCTGTCAGACATGGCACATATTTGCCACTTTTAGTTATAGGACATAGAGGAATGGCTTCAAACTGAAAGAGAGTAGGGTTAGATTGTATATTAGCATGAAATTGTTCCCTGTGAGGGTGGGGAGGCCCTGGCACAGGTTGGAGCAACCTGGGCTAACAGAAAGGGTTCTGCCCATGGCAGGGGGTGGGACTGGATGAGCTTTAAGATCCCTTCCAACCCAACCCCTTCTGGGATTCTCTGATCTCTGGATGGAGCAGATCTGGAGTGCAGTAAACATCCTTTCCTAGATCCCATGGGAGCACTGCAGTGGTTTAGGGATTGAACTTAAACTTTTCTCCAGTTCACTTTGTGCACTCACTGCAGGCACCCTCTTTCTCAAAACAGTGCTAGTTTAGAACAGCTAAAACACACTGGGAAAGGGGCAAATTTAAGCTGAACTGCTGGTGGTGTGAACTGGTGATGGAAACTTGCCTGTAAGATGTTAATCCAGTCCAGATTTTTCAGCTGTTATAGGAGGTGTTTGCTTGGGGTCTCCTGCCCTGTACAGACTTTACAAAATTAAGAGTGTATGTCAGAACTCGGTGCTTGTAAAGGAAAAATTGCCCTTCTTGGATGCCTAAAAATATTCATATTTATTTCTGCCAGTGTTAGGATTAGGGAAATTCTGCTTGCCTGTGTTTTCGGAGGTAGAAAGTTGTACCTTTGCCTGTTTCTAAGCTTTGTAAGTGAACCATGCAGTCAATGTCATATTTCCCAAACTTTTAGCCCCAGGCATTACAGGAGGATTTGAGGCTGCTGCCTCCACTGTGTCTGATGGAAAATTGACAAAAGGATCCCATAAATGGAACACCTTCTGGTGCTGAGAGGTCTCGATGTGATTAATAATGAAATTAATCTTGAAATCACCCAGTGCTGTTGTGGGGAGGCAAAAACCAGGGAGCAGGGGGATTCTGCACTGTTTTTAGGGACAATGAGATCTGTACAGTGGAGCAGCCTGCTGATCCTCTCAGGCAGTGGTGTGACTCGTGGGGACGGTCCTGTGCAGGGTTGGACTCGATGGCCCTTGTGATTGTGGGATTCTGTGATCTTCATTCCTGTTTTCAGGTATCAGCACAAGGGAGTAAAACCTCTTCCGAAGCAGAGTCCCGAATCTTCTGGTTAGGCCTGATTACCTGTCCCATGATCTGGGTGATATTTGCCTTCAGTGCTCTCTTCTCTTTCAAAGTCAAGTGGCTGGTGAGTTCCCTCCTCAGCTCCGTAACGGATCTTGCACCGTACAAATAAGGGGATGTAACTCCGACTTTATCTTCCTGTGCCACAGGCAGTGGTTGTGATGGGGGTGGTGCTGCAGGGAGCCAACCTGTACGGTTACATCAGGTGTAAAGTTGGCAGCAGGAAGAACCTGACCAGCATGGCAACCAACTACCTTGGAAAGCAGTTCTTGCGGCAGGTGAGATTCGCAGGGCTTTGGAAACCCTGGGAAAAAAAAACACCGTGGCTCCAGAAAAGAGTTCTTATTTAGGGTTCTGCAGTGGGACCCTTCACACGTTGCCTCCTTGTGAATTTGGGCTCCCTTGGTTAAGTCACAGAGTCTCATGCTAATTATTGGCATCAAGTCCCGTTTGCAGCTTTGTGTAATTTGCTGATGCCATGGGCAAGTGCCAGAGGATTTATTGGGATATGACTGGAAAAAAGACTCTTAGCTAAAAGGGCTGCCACTGCCCTTTATGTTCTTTTTCCTCTCCAACCAGCTCTTCTCAACAGCTCCTTTTCTGCCCCAACACTGGGGTTTCTTCCTTCCATGGGGCCCTGCAGCAGTAGGAACAACCATCCCTGTTCCACTTCATTTGACTGCAGCTTTACTGGTTTTTCTGGCTGTATTAGATGACTCTGGGGAGAGGTGGTTTGGCTGCCGCGAGTTCACAAATACTTGCTGGAATTACTGTCACCAGCATGATCAGAAAAGCAAACATTGATCACCTTTCTTGGCACTCTGTGCTGGGATCATCCCCTTCTGTAGCTTGATTTGCTTCTGAAAATCTTGATTTGCTGCTTTTCTACCATGGCAGTGGTTACCCAGAGGCCCAGCCCTGTCTCAGTGGCTGGCAGAAATGAATGTTTTGCCCCCAAAATCACAGCAGTGACTCATAGTTCTCCTGGCCTTTTCTCCTTTTCTTTTGCCCTCTGCAGACTGTGGCTACAGAGGACCAAACAGCATCCTGAGTGTGGTGGAAGCCTCAAGCCAGGCTGGATTCACAGCAGTGACCAACAGAGAACGTTGCTCAGACCATGATATTTGGGAGC
Source organism: Cephalopterus ornatus (assembly GCA_013396775.1). NCBI lineage: Eukaryota > Metazoa > Chordata > Aves > Passeriformes > Cotingidae > Cephalopterus > Cephalopterus ornatus. The sequence goes on along the minus strand of VZRE01014436.1, from coordinate 451,000 downwards.
TGCACACGAGGTGTGAATCAAAAGAAGTAAATAAATCGTGCAAGACTTGAGGTTAACACTCCTGGCAACTTATATTCCATTTTCCACTAGCAGTTTGTGTTTAAGTCCTTTCTTTAGTTTGATTAATGAGAATTAATTCGCTTAGACTTTTAAATTAAAAAACATCCTAGGTGGGTTTCCTGCAGGTTTAGAACTACTGGATGAATTAAGAGATAATTGCTGGAGATTCTTCAGAAAAGCCATGCACAAGCTGAGCCTTCTGTCACCTGGGAACTCCTCAACTCCTCCAGCAGTTGGTGCCTCAGATAGTTTGTCGTGGACATCGCTGTGCTTTGCTCTTGGAGGTTGTTGCTGCTTCTTTTCCAGTTTAGGTAGTGACCTTTTGGCTCTGCATCCCTCATTCCATGACTGCAACAGCACTGAGAGGTTACAGTGAAGGGCATCTAAAGGAAAAGGAGCTGTTGGATTAGTGGGAAGATCACTGAAGTCTCGTGGAAGCTGCAGAAAGGGAACTCTGAGCAGCTTCAGGCCCTGGTTTATGTGAAGCATTCAGAGATCTCAGTAACATCCCAAACCCCTGGATGTATGGGAATCCCTGTTCTCCCTGTAGGCCTGTGCCTGTGTGGAGAGTGTAGCAGTTTCCAAGGAAGGCTGCACACACCATTCCAGTGAGGGGAGGTGAGAGCAGCCCTTGTCTGACCAACCTGTCACACTGAGGCCATCGGGTGTCCTGGAGTGTGTGTTGGGGCCACAGGGCTTTTCCTCAGGCCAGGAGGGTGTAGGGATCAGCAGGGAATGTGACTGACAGGGTTCTACCTTCCTGGAATCCATGTGGTGTGCTGAGGAGTCTGTGGGCTGGGCAAAAAAGCTTTATGTACGATCATGAGACATTGGCTTGCGGTGTTCACTGGGATGGCAGAGAGGGGTGTGTTCAGTGTGTGGAGTTAAAAATCTGTACACAAATGGTCTGTTCCTTCTTGTGGGATTCTGTTCGAGGAGTTTGTGCTTGAAAACTTTGGATGAGGTATTTTAAATGAAGAATGTGGGTTTCTCTTTGAATAGTGGGTGTTGTAAATTGTGGGATTGCATTCACATGGTTCCTCTCCCTGTGTTCCAGCAACACTTGGGAGCTGTACATTTAACTCTTTGGATTGATACCTTCCTTTTGTAAATAAGTATTTATAAAAACTTGAAATTAAAATAATGCTTTGTTTAACCAGAGCAGACATCCCTTCTGTGGTTCATGGCTCAGCTCTGTTTCTACACCGTGTTCTTGTCATGTAGCTTTAACAGAGGTTGAACAGTGCTGTTTCATGAGCTCTGGCACAATTCCTTTCTCCCAGGGGTCTTGAAAGTTTTCCCTGTGGAAACACTGTCTTCCTGAGTGTGCTGGAGTCGTTACCATGCAGAGCTGGAGTCGTTGTCAGTCTTAAGGCTTGGCTGGAGAGGCTGAAATGCTCCTTCTGAGAGCGGTCAGAGGTGCTCAGGTCTCTGGCTTGTCACTGTAAATTCTCGTGGCACCACGATGTGGGAACTTTAGACCCCATTTACATGGAGGGGATCGTTTATTTCTATGTAAACAGGCAAAATTCAGTGAAACCCTGAAGTAAAGACACTTCTCCAGCCACATGGGGACGCTGGTTGGACGTGATGGAACAGGAATCCTTCCTGCTCCAGTCCAGTGAGCCCCAGTTTGCTGCTGGTCAGAGGCACTGGCCCTACTCCAGCCACGAGGTCACTCTTTCAAAAAGTGTTAAAATTTTTGGACTTCATGTTTATTCTCCTGCTGCCAAAGCTCCCCCCAAATTGCAGGAAAATAGTGCTTTGCTGGAAGTCGCAGTTTATTTAATCAAGGACAGAGGCATTTCTTAGGACGTGCCTTTAAATAGAGCCCTCTTTAGTTTATTTTTAGCCTCTTGGCAAACATTCAGTCTTTTGGCTTCTGAGAAACTGGCAGTTAATTGCATTTCTCCCCAGTGTGGATCAGAACCAAGTTTCTTATCGCTGCTGCACTTGGGTGTGAGTCCTGTTTGATTTTCACTCGCTGTGTGCTGGGGTTTCCTGGGGAGCAGGAAGTGGGAGTTGCCACAGAGCAGAGAAATTCTCTGAATNTTAATGTGTTTTTTTTTTTTTTTTTTACCACAAGCCTCAGGACTCCACACCAAGCCAGTTTCTTGAGAATTAGCTGTGTAATGCTGGCCCCACCTCAGCCCTCCAGACCTGGGTGGGGGCTGAACTTTGAGGGTTTACAGAGCGGAAATACTCCAAAAGTAATAGTAATAAAATACTTGCTCTGACATAGCAAAGTACACCGCTGATGTTGTGAGCACAGGGGAAAGGTGGGCTTGAAATCATCCTCATTTTCCATTTTTGAGTCCTTGGAGCAGAGTGTCTTGGGCCAGCGAGGAGCTCGGGGACAGAATGGGCCCTGGGGACACTTGCTGTCTGCTTTGGGGGGACACAAGGCCTCATCCTTCCTGTGTGTCCTGAGCTAGTCTGGGGCTGTTTGGTCACAGCACAGGGACCTGTGGTGTGCCCTCCCGCTCTGTGCAGACAGCTGGGTGCTGGATCCCCTGGGAAGGTGCCAGGACACAAGGAAGGATTTCAGGGACACCAGCAGTGGTTTTCCTAGCCCTGTGCTTTAACATGTTACCATTATGCACCTGGATGCTCTCAAAGAAAAGCTTTCAAGGCAGTTTTTCCCCATGTCCCCTCCCCCTGTGCTGGGGAAGGACACAGGAGGATGCTGAGTGTGCCAGGCAGCCCCGGGCACTTGGAGCCTGTCTTTTCCTCCACGGATTCCTTGGAGACTTGCTGGGGCTGGAGGCCTGCAGGGGAGGGGTCTGTTGTAGCAGCTTGGCAAGGCCACACTCAGCCCTGCTCACAAGGGACAGGACATCCCAGCTGGTGTTTCCTAAACAAAAAGCTGTGTGAGCTTCGGGACAGCGAAGGGAGTGTGACCTCTGGGGAGAGCTGCCCCTGAGCAGGGTGGGTGTTGGCCAGGGCCCAGCACCGCTTCCAGGGCTCCTTGAAGGAAGGAATTTCTCACTTCCCTCCTGCCTTTCCTGAGCAAACAGCCCCAATTTGGGAGCAGGCAGCCCTTTCCACCCTGCAAGCCAAGCGCCTCCTCGCTGCCTTGATAAGGCAGCAAAGGGCAGAGAGAAAGGAAACGCTATTTCTGTGTCACTGAGAGCAGCACTTTCGTGCCACAGAGGCCACGTGGGCCTGTGTGTGCTGAGAGCGTGTGCTGGGAGCACACTGGGTGTGTGGGATGCCATTCCAGTTCCTTCCTCTCCTCTCCAGGGCCAGTGTGTGGCTGGTGTTGGGCACACGCTGTGCTGGTTTCCATCACTCGCCCACAGCGCTCAGAGGCCTGAACTCCTCTTCCTCAGGGAAAGCATCACTTGTGGTGCTCTCAGCACCCTCCCCCTGCTCCCAGCTGTGTCCTGAAGCTGCAGGAATGTCTCCTGGGTCACAGTGCACCCCTCAAACCCAAGGCTTGCCTCGAGCAGCAGCTAATTCCATGTGCCTTGCAAAGCTGTGTGGAAATGGCAAGCACAGCCATGTTCCCAGGAGCACCTTTGGTACCTCCACAGCTTTGGGGCCCCCTCAACGTCACCTGGTGGATTTTGGTGCCATTAATTTGGCCGATTCCTTTCCAAGCCCATAGAGATTCCTGGTATTTGCAATGTCCTGTGGCAGAGATAACACTGTCCATGGAAAGATGTGTCGCATCTCCTTCGTGTGGAAACTGCCTCCAACTTAATTTGGTGCCCACCTGGAGAGGGAAGGGAAGGCCAGGGGTCCTCTGTGTTTGCAGCTGTATATGGCAGAGACACTGAGTTTTGCATGAGGTTGCACTGCTTTAAACAGGGGGTTGGAAAGTCCAAGAACAGACTCTAACTGCTTTTGGGATCCTGCTGGATCTGCTTGTTGGGGCAGCTTGGATTTTCCCCCCAAACTATTAATTTGTAAAATTATCCAATTAATGGCTGTTAATGCCAGATCATCTCATCCCCCAGCTGCTTGCTGCACATTTCAAACAGTTTTAATATTTGCCAGGTGGGACTTTCCTTGGCAAAAGCCACATTGACTCTCTTCAGCCAATTCTTCTTTCTGTGAATCCTGCTCTGTAGAACTCCAGTTTGCTCAACATGGGAGCTGGGCCTTGTGGTCTGTTTTTCTTCATATTCCTTCAAGAATCCTTAAAAAACCACCAGGATCATACTTGCCACCTTCCACCCATCCAGCACCAGGAACAGCAGTTGGTTTGGGGATTTGTTACTCCGTGAGTTCATCCCTGAGCCCTCTGGACTCCTCCTGGAAACCTCCTTGGCCTGCTGAGTTATTCCTCTTCGTGTTACCAGCTACAAACCTCCTCCTATTTAATTAATTTTGGGTGAGTTCTTTAGCTTTTTTCCCCTCTTTTTTTTTTTTAATTTTTTTTTTCAATCCCAAAGCAATGTGTAAACAACTCCCGTAGTAACCTCTGGAGTACATGAGTCATTCAGCTTTTCTGCCACAGGACATACTCCCTTGCTCCTGCCTGCTCTTGTGTTTCCAGATTAAAGGAGACAGTTACTCACGGTTTCCTACTGAGTGTACCAGTGTTGAGTCCGGCCCTTTTTTATGGTCTGTGTAACTTTGCCCCTTAGAGACATCCTCTACCCCTCTGGGACCTTCCATGCTTGTCATCCATCCCCCGTCCTCTAAGGTTTAAAACTCATACCAGTTTCTTTTTCACTCATAGCTGGATTATGTTTTGCTTTTGTAGGAGCCCTCCCTCACATCTGGATCCTGTGGCAGAAGGAATTTGTGTCACCTCTGGTCCTACTTCCCAGCACCTGAGAACCCACTGGAGGTGCCCAAACCCACCTGCAGGCAGAGATCCCGACCCAAAACATCACCTAAAATCTCTCTGGATGAGGACAAAACTACCCCCCTTTTCACACAACTCCAGGGTATGTGAGCACTTGATTTCTCAGGTTTTAAATAGCGGGGTTGTGCCCAGAAGTTTGGTTTAATTAGGATCTAGACTGGATGGAGAAGGGGATGGGGACTTCGCTTGGATCCTGCTCCGTCCCTGGCGCACAGAGTAGATCCTTGTTGGTGGGGCTCAGCCAGGAGCTGGGGCAGGACAGTGGCCAGGGCACTTTGGGGGCTCTGGTACTGACACCCAGGATGTGGGACCTTCCTCAGGCATCACAAGCCACGCTCAGACTGATCCCCCCGAGCTCTTCTGCAGCTGCTGCGAGTGGGACACCCAAAATCCTGCTGCTCCCGAGAGCAGCCTCAGCACCACAGGAGGAAAATGCAGGATCTGTAACATCCCTGGAGGGATTTTTCTCTCCGTTTGTGGAGCAGCATCCCCTGGGCAGCCTTTGGGGGGACTGTCAACCAGCGATCCCCCGGACAACACCTCCTCATCCCCCGTGGCCCTGGTGTTTGAGCCTGCCCTCGAGTCCCTCCCACAGAGCCCAGTCCATTCTCTCCCATCCAATCCCTCTCCATCCAAACCCGGCAGAGGGAGCTCTTAAGCTTTTTTCTTTTTTTTTTTTAAAAGACTAATTAAATAAATAATGATTTAAAAATGGAGCAATGAAAATTTTCTGGGAGGGTTTGTCGGAAACTCCTCCGAGGATCAATCCTGCGGCGTGTGAGAAGCTCCAGGAGCAACCTGCCAGCCCGGCACATCCCCTGGGAATGTGGGACTGCGGTGGGAAGGGTGTCACCTCCCCGGGTGTCACCCCCCCCTCCTCCTCCTGTGCCTCGCAGAAGGGAGACAAGGAGGGGAACAGTCACCAAAACCACCTCGGAGCGCTCTGGGGCCGCGCTGGGATAGAGCGGGATATAACGGGAACATGATTCACCGCCCTGGTGTTACAGGGTGGTGTGAGCAACCACTGGAGCTGGAAAAAGTAAGTAAAAAGTGAATTTACTGCCAGCTCTGTGTGTGTGGGACCAGCTGGCGGGGCTGTCTCCTCGAACAGACCCCGGGGCCGTCCCGATTTTGGGGAATAAACTGTGATTTACATCAATGTTCCCGAGGAAGCAGTTCAACCCTGGGGCCAGTTCCCCAATTTCTGGGGGCACATTGTACCCCACTGCACCCCTGTGGGTCCAGCATCCCTCCTGGGACACGGGCTGGGTGTTCCTGGAGCAGCACCTCTGCTTTTGGGGTGCAGGGATGGGCCAGCTCCTGGTCTGCCAGCCCCTGCTCCTGGTTCCATAGCTCCGAGCGCAGCCTCCGGCTCCAGATCCCAGGGATTGTCCTGTTTGGAAGCACCTTGTCACGGATTTGAACCGGGACTGCTAAAGCTGGGCAGTGCTGCTCCACCTCCCGCAGTGTCCAGCGCTCTGGCACCTTCCCAGGTTGGCAAAACTCAACCTTCTCCCCAGTTTTGCTGCCAGAAACCAGGAGGGAATTTTACTGTCGGGTTTAGTGGGAGCTGGGCAGGTTTAATTGTTGGACACCACTAAAAAGTCGTGTCAGGTGCTTCCAGACTCCAGCACCTGCCATTGGTGCTACGAAGTGGCAGTTCAGTGCTTTCCCTGCCATTCAAATGGTGACATTTTGGGATGAGAGGACTTGGGATAAGACAACCTGGCACCGGTGGCTGCCAGCTCACAGCCCCTGGACTAGGGAGGTGCAGCAATGTCCCGTCGGTGCACTCAGCCTGGCTCAGCAACACAAACACATCAACTCTGGTCCATTCTGTGTCAGATTCAGCTTTGCTTTGCATGGGCAGGGATGAGGGAGCTGATCCCGTGATCCATGAACGGGTGGTGAAGAGCCAGGGCATCACCTCTCACCCCTCCCAGCCCATTCCACGTGCCAGCCCTGCTCACTGTGGGTGCAGCACTGCTCCCAGCACATCTGTCCCAGCTCAGTGGCTTTCCTCAGCTGACAGCCCTGAGCCCGGGCCCCCAGAGCCCTTGGGAAGCTCCTTGGGAAGGACCTGGCTCCCTCAAGTCCTTTCCAAGGTGCTTGAGAAGGTCCTTGGGAAGGACTCGGCTCCCTCAGATCCTCCCCAAGCCTCCTACTCACAGCACTGGGTGTGACTGGTTTTTGTGGTGGGTGAGGAATAGCTGTCACCCCTCATCAGATCTGCACACCCCCCTGCCACAGGCAGTTCCCAAACCCATCATGGTTTTCCAGTTGCTCCTCATCCCTTGTGCCCCAAGCAGGCAGCTCAGCCCCCCTCCTCGGGTGGTCTCACCTGGAGCCATCAAGGACAAACATCCCCAGGATCATTTTTGGCAATGTCAAAGTTTCTGGCTTCAGATCCATCAACAGGACTTCCGGCTGCTCTCCCCTCCCCTCGCTCCCACCAGACCTTGCAGTGCTCTCACACGATTTTAGGGCATCCACACAACGACCAACCTGTTATCCAGGTCTTGCATTTCATTTTTACAAGGTGGGACCACAGTTTGCACACCACAGGCTCACCCAGCTGTCACCCCCAGCCATGCCAAGCCCTGCAGCACCTTCATCCTCACCCTCATCCCTCACCAGCACCACGACCACCATGACCACGTGTGTCTCATGGCTGCTGCTCACTCAGGTCCCTCTCCAGGCCACATGGGTGTAACACAGGACTTGGCCTCAGGAGGGCTTGGGAGGTTATATTTTTATTAAAAGTAGCAAGAATTGGTTTCCTGTCCCCTGTGACCTGTTGCCATCTGTGCCCATGGATGGCTGGCAACACTGGCACTGATGGAACAGCGTACCCTGCCCTCCTCCCACCACTGCAGAACCCTGAATTCTTGCTCTTCATTCACGAAGTTTAAGGTCTCTTTTTTTAGCAGGCAGGAAACTACATCAGATGCCAAGGACTTTTCAAGATTTCCATTCAGTTTATGTCCGTGCCCAGGCAGTTTGCTGCCCATCCCACTGCTCACTGCCCTTGCTGAGCACTGGGGATTTTGGGTGGCTGCACTGATGTTATGTGGAGGGTCCAGAGACACCCAGGAGCTGTGGGGTGAGCAAGGAAGGAGCTGCCATCTCTAGGCTGGGCTGATGCACTTGCTGCCATTGGTGCAGAAATGCTTGGGACCTTCTCTGTCCAAAACCCCCCTGTGCTGGGATCCCTGCTGTGGTGTCTTCACCAGCCCTGCGACCACCAGGAGATGACCACCAGGGACAGACCCTAAAGTACAGCTGCTCCAGCTGCTGCAGGCACTGAGGTGGGACCTGCAGAGCAAGCTGAGACCTGGAGCTAAGTGAACACGTCCTGCAGGGCCATAGGACAACCCTGGCACAGGAAAGAAAATCCATTCCCTTCTCAAAGCTGAGGAAGGCTGTCCCGTGCCCAGATTTCCAGTGTAAGCCTTACAGCCAGCCCAGCCCCATGTGATGCATGTGGGCACACCACAGACCCTGGAAACAAAATAAAGAAAGCTTGTGGCAAGAGCAGAAAGTGAGTCCAGATTGCTTGGGCAGGAGGAAAGAGCCCTGCAAGGCTTGCATTTCACAGGACTTTCTTTTTACAGTATTGGTTTGTATCACATTAAAGTCCAGACTCTTCTCCCCAGGGTTGTTCTACAACTCCCTGACTGGAGGGTGGAGGCAGCTGGGGGTTGGTCTCTTCTACCAAGTGACAGGATGAGAGGAAACAGCCACAAATTGTGCCAGAGGAGGTTTAAATTGGCTATTAGGGAAAATATTTTCACTGAGAGTGAAGCAAGGCATTGGAAGGGACTGCCCAGGGAAGTGGTGGAATCACAATCCCTGTAAGTGTTCAAAACACATGTGGATGTGGCACTTGGGGACGTGTTTAGTGGTGACATGGTGGTGCTGGGGGGAAAGTTGGACACAGTGATCTCAGGGGGCTTTTCCAACCTCAACAATTCTATGACTCTTCTTGGCATTAGGTGATTTCATGGCCTGACAAAGATCAGGGTGGCTTCTTCTCTACAAGCAACTAGAGAGCTCAGGGATGTCCCACCTGCCCCCAAACACCAGCAGCAGCAGGTATTCTCTGCTCACAGCCTGACTCCCTGGGCAGGGAATAGCACAGGGACCTGTAATCCTGCTTTTCACCCTCCTACTGAGTGAGATCCTTTCACACAGGAAAATCAGAGCCCCACACCTGAGCCAAACACACCATGCCATTGAGCCCTCGAAATTAAAAGTGGCTCAAGCATAAATCTCACCAAGCTGGACTACAAATCAAGCCTCTGCTTTCAGGCAAGCCCACCTGGCTTATAAATCACCCCCTCCTTGCTTAGTAATTTGTATTAAGAATATCTTCAAATTCATGTCCTCAGGTCGAAAAGACCATTAAAAACGAGAGTCCAAATGACTAAGGGAGGATTTTACATCTGCATCCAAGTTTGCAAGCAAATAGAGGCATTTGTAGGAAGAGCTGTCATCCTCAAAGTATTTCTGCAAAGGAAGAATAAAGCCCAGGCAGGGAGTGACTAATGGGAAAGGGCAGGAAAGGGCTGATCCATGGGCTGATCCATGGGCCGATCCATGGGCTGATCCATGGGCCGATCCATGGGCTGATCCACACTCGAGCTGCAAGGAGTTTGGCTGTGGCTGCCTGGCTCTGCCATGACCTATGCAAATCTGGTTGAGTGAAGGCAGATTTCTTAGGAATACACAAAATTTCCCTGTTTTCTGGTGGCCCTTTGCCAAGCTCGGGGCGGAGGGTGTGCAGCAGTGCTGGGGCTCACGGGGTTTGTGCCGTGCTGGGCACCACGAAAGGCTGGAATTGCCAACGGAGGGTGTCCTTTGCTTCTGAAACACCAAAAAGTCTGCCTGGGTTTTTTTTTCATGTTGAAAAACCTCTTATAAAATAAATTCCTGAGGCTGCTGAGAGCAGGAGAAATTGAGCTTTCTGCACATTTTCCGCAGGAGGGTGTCGAGGGGCTGGGATCCCTTCACTCTCCTCCCTGTGCATGCAGCCGGGATTTCTCCCAGGAAAAGATGGTTTGGGAATAGGTCCATGTCTCTGTCTTGGACAGTGAAGTTTGGAAGGTTGGGACACATCATCCATGGGGTTATGTGTCCATCTGGAGCTGGGAGAGCCGGGCAGAGGGGACCCCACAGGACAGGGCTCTGGGGTACTGTCCCCCACACCAGGAGCTTTGCAGCACTTGATAAAAACCACTTTATTTAGCTCCTCGTGGATTTTGTGACAACTGTAATACCTGATAACCACAGATTAACACCTTCAGGCATGCAAGGACATGGCAACTTCCCATCCCTGGAAGTGTCCAAGGCCAGGTTGGACGGGGCTTGGAGCAACTTGGTCTAGGGGAAGATGTCCCTGCCCATGGTGAGGGTTGGAATGAAATGATCTAAAGGTTCCTTCCAACCCAAACCAACCCATGATTCTGTGAACAGCCCCGACACAGCAGGACAGATGGCACAGGTGTCCACACAGCACCCACCACCCAGACACGTGGTGTGCTGGGACAGGAGCAGATGCAGAGGCACGACTGGGTGCTCAAAGCATCACCCTGGCGATCCCTGTGCTCCCCACACCCTCCCTGCACCTCGGTTATTCCCCCCCTGTGGCTGCTGTGCACTGTTGGCCCAGGAGCAGGGTCTGGGCTCTGGGTTGTCAGAGGATCCTCAGGGAGCTCTGAACTCCTCCAGCTGCTGGGGCTGAGCTCAGCACCAGCCGGGCCGACGGAGCCTCCACCTTTTTGGAGCCCTGGAAGCCAGGTGGAGGTTGTTGCTGTTCTTATCAGGCAGTTTCTCAGCTTGAAATCACCTTCCCTCTGTTCCTCACCTGCTCAGCCCCTGGGCAGAGGGGTTTCATGGCCCTGTGCAGCTTCCATGGATTTGGTACAGATTTCATCCATTTCTGAAATTTCATCCATTTCAGTCAGCAACTGCTTTAACTGAGGCTCAGCAACACCCAAAGGTGTGGAAGCACCAGGAGCTTTGCGATTCCCTGGGTGGACAACTACAGGCACAGCCCTCCTCTGCCTCCTGAGCATCCTCTCCTGGCTGGGAGCAGCCCCAGATGTGAACTCCACAGGAACTCAGGTCTCTCCTAGTCTAAATATGCATTGGAAGGAAATTCCAGCTCAGGCCCCTCCTGGCAAAGCTCTGGGCTCTGCTCTTGCGCTTTGAGCACACAGGACCTCTGACTTGCAGCTGCAAATATCTTGTAGTTACACAAGAGGAAGCAGCACAGCTCATGTGCCTGGGAATTATCCCATGTCCTAAAGCTTTGCCGGGCCTGGAAGCCATCTGTGTGACCCTTCCCGGGGTCGGAGGTGAGACATTCTGTTTTTCCCGTGTCATTCGGAATAAAAAGCCAAATATTGGTGCTCACAGCCCTTTGTGGGGACACTGTGAGCTATTTTTTTAAAACACGATTTAGCAACGCCCCAGTGAGTGCAGCCAGCAGCCTCAGGGTCCTGCAGGCACACGGCTGGGGATGTGGGGGATGTGTGGGATGTGTCACAGTCCTTCAAGGAAAGGGCAAGAAAAAAATGAGCACAACTGAAAGGCTGAAACCTTGCAAGTCTGCAGGACTCAGCAGCTGCAAGGGGAAATGGGAAGGATTTCAGTGTCTGGAGAGATTAAAGCATGGACATGGATCCATGTGGAAGTAGTGGCTGGACACTCTAAGATGTGCAGTTTATGGCAGTTCACAACATATGTTGGCTGGTAGTTGAACAGTATCAGTCATTAGCAACCACAGCAGAAGGTTAAAATTCACTGATTTGTATTTTAGTCACTTGGTTTAAACCAATCCCATACAGGTGAAGTCAAATTCACGTAATTTTGACCCCATGGACCACCCATGAGCACCCCATCCACACCCAAGGAGTCGTGGTGCCCCAGGTGGGTTTGAGGTGTCCAGCTCCAGATGTGACAACCCACTCCCCAAAGAGCCTGTTTCTGCCCAATTACAGCAGAATAGAATATTACTTTCAATATTAAATTGCTTAGGACAGAGCTGTCCATCTCCTGGCTGCACCTCTTCTTCCCACCAATCCAAACACATGCTGGGGATGTGCCAATAAACCAGGGTATATCCCAGCTTTCCGGGAAAGGTTCTGCCTCTGCTCCCTGGGGTGGGATCTTTGGGGGAAGACCTGGCTGGTTGTGTAGTTCCATGGTGAGGAAGGTCATCATGGGCCTGTTGTGTTGGACCAATCCAAAGCCATGGAGCTGAAGGCTTTTATCCTGGGTTTTTATTTGGGTGCTGCCCAAACGTGGGTGAAAGGACAGACTTTGTTTTTGATGCACAAGATGAAAGACAAGAGGCCAGTGTGACCATAGGTCGACAGAGCAAGGCCATGTCACCCCTCATGGGTGACAAAGCTCCCCATCTGTGCCAGTGGGTGCCAGGGCCCTTGTTTAAGCCTCCCAAACCTGCTTCTGAATCTCCGTCCTCTGGAGATGCCACTGCTGAGATGGGGTGGTGAGTCCCAAATTGGCACTTTCCTCTCCCAGGAAAAAGTCCAAGCCATGAATGAGGAGAGGGGGAGTGGGGCTGATTTGCATTGGAATGTTTCCTGCAGGAATAAACGGGGCAGCACAAGGAGGGGGTGATATCGCCCTGGAGAGGCCACTTGTTTACCACTACTCACGCCGCTCACAGACAGGAAAAGTGGTCCTTGACTTCCCCCATCCCCTGGCAGTGCGAGAAGTTGTTTTGATGTGTCGGGAGAGGCGTTGGAACTGTCGGAAACACTCATGGAGAGAAGTGTGTTCCCACTGCTCCCACCCTGCCGAGCAGCCGCGGGTGACTCAGATTTCCCGGAGATCCTCTTATCTCGTCCTGCCCAGCGCTCCCTCGGCAGCGAGGGCGAAGCAGCAGTCCCTGGAAAGGCCCCTGGCAAGGCTGCCCTCTGCCCTTTCACAGCCTGCTGGGGTTTCCTGCGGCTCCCAAACACCGAGAGCTGGAGAAGCCCGGGAGCCGCCGCTGGAGCCGCTCCTGGGGAGGGCAGGGGGGATGTGGCACATCCCGGAGCGCAGTGCCCCGTGGGTGCAGGTCTGTGTCCCAGCTGAGCTTCTCCAAGCAGGGAATCACAGAATCCCAGGATATGCCGAGCTGGAAAGAACCCACAAGGATCATTCAGTCCAACCCTCAGCCCTGCACAGGCCCATCCCCAAGAGTCCCACCTGTGCCCCAGAGGATCATCCAAACCCTCCTGGAGCTCTGGCAGCCTTGGGGCTGTGCCCACTGCCCTGGGGAGCCTGGTCAGTGCCCAGCCACCCTCTGGGGGAAGAACCTTTTGCTGAGATCCAACCTGACCCTGCCCTGACACAGCTCCAGGCCATTCCCTGGGTGCTGTCCCTGGTCCCCCCAGAGCAGAGCTCAGTCCTGCCCCTCCTCTGCCCCTGCCCAGGAAGTTGGAACTGCAGTGAGTTACATGTTTAGTTGGGCATGGCTAAAAATTCCTGCCCAGTCCTGGAAACCCCTCCAAAAGCTACGGGGCACTTCCAAGAGTGTGTTGTGACATAGACCCCTTGGGTATCACTTTTCCATCACACTGTGGAAATTACTGCTGAGGGCTTTGCTGGAGCTCTGGGAAAGCCAGGATGAGAAATGCCATGTCATAGAATCATAGAGTCCAGAATGGCTTGTGTTGGAAGGGATCTTAAAGACCAACCACTTCCAATCTCCTGCCACGGGCAGGGACACCTTCCACTAGCCCAGGTTGCTCCAAGCCCTGTCCAACCTGGCCTTGCCAGGCCTGGCCTGGGTAGCAAAGCCGAGACCCCAGACTATTATTATCAAATTATCACCCTTGTTATTTTTCCTCTTCTTGGATGTGGGGTTTGCTGTCTGTGTTAACAAAGGAACACGGAGGGCTGACAGGAGACCTTGTGTCAGGGTCTGTGGCAATGGCCAGAATTTTGCACACTTCATGGCTTCCTTTCTTTTTTTTTTTAATCTGTGGCCAGTTCTTTTCCCTGTAACGTGACCAGTGTGACATTTGGGCTCTCCAATCCCTTGTTGACATTCCCTGCCACCTGGAGCTCTGCCATGTTGTCTGTGTCCTCTGGCTGCTGCGCTCCTGCCCAGAGAGGGGGGATGGTTTCTCACCAGTCACAAGGACATCAGAAAATCATCTTCTATGTTGCTCCATATTCTCATGGTGTGTTGGAGACAAGGCCCATCCAGAGAGGTCAAGCTTTGTGAAAAATGAGCAAAATGCTCGCATCTAGGGAAAAATCCCAAACACACCCAAAATATCATCGTGACCTGGCAGTGTTCCCATGCAGGGGCAGCTTTGGTGTCCCTGACACTGCGAGGGCACCTTCCTGCTGCTGGGAATACCCTCAAATGTGGGATTCCAGCCCTTCCCTGTGACTGGAGACCTTTGTGTCAGCCCAGCCCTGAGGGTCTTTTAACCAGAGGGATGAGGAGGAATGCAGGTGATGAAGGTCAAAAAGAGATTTTCCGGGGCTGGGGATGTCCTCAGCTGGACTCCTTTGACTTGCAACTTTCTCTGACCATGAGAAGATCTCCAGGCTTTGACCACAGCTCCAGTATTACCCTGCTGGAGGAACCGGGCTGCCTTGGCTCCCTGCCTCTGTTTCCCCAAACAGAGCTACCATTGTACCTACCTGGCACGAGCAGAGGACACAGAGGGACAATGCTGTGCTGGGCACAATGCCGCCATGCTTTCCCTCTCTTTAGTAGGTCTGGGTCACACCAGCATCCCACCACACCCACCTTCCTGCCCAGCGAGACCTCTGGGATGTGATCCTGAGCAGGGCCCAGCCTGGCTCTACAGGCATTTCCCTGTTGGATCCCCCTCGCTGTGCACAGAATTAGCACCTCTGGCTATAAACAGTAAATCCTGGAAGTGGTTACATCCCTCTTGCACATTGCAAAGGCATCTGGAAAGGGCCACAGCCCGGGGAAGAAGGGTGGTGTGGGTCAGTGCTGTGTGGTGGATCCGGCTCTGCAGGGACAGGGCTTTAGTGGAAGTGATGTGGCTGAGCTTGGCCAGGACAGGCCGGATCCATGTCACACCAGGAGGGGCTTTGGCTCCCTGCCCTGCCAGAGCCCAGCCTGGAGCCCTGATGGCTCAGATTGTCCTCATGCTGCTTTTTCCAGAGCAAGGCCGGAGTGCCTCTTCCCGGGGCTGGGGGGTCCCAGAGGAAGTGATCATTCATTTCCAGGAATGTGTGAACCAGAGAGAGCTCCTGGAAGCCTCCCTAGTGCTTGATGTCAATGTGTTTCCTCAGCGCTGGACTTCTGTGTCCTTTGGGGACAGAGAACCCTTTGGCATCGCTGCCTGGTGCCACCCAGGCTGCCTGGGCAGCTCCAGGCTGGGCTGATCCCTGGAACAGCACAGAGCTACGGCACTGTCCCAAAGTGGCCAGAGGTGGGTGGCTGCAGAGCTGCCAACTCCTCCTCCACAGGGACCGGCTCTCCCAGGGCAGGCACTGCTCGAGCTTGGGGGTGGTTTCCAGGAGTGTAGATAAATTATCCCGATGGAAACTCTTCCCTGAACTTCTCTGCTGCCCTTACACCAGCACCAGCTCAGCATCCACAGGACCTGTCGCAGTTTAACTACACACTGAAAAAAACCTTCTTTTTGCTTATTCTGGACCTGCACCCTCCTACTTTCACTAATATGACCTTGTGGGATGGAGACCTGGGTTTTTTTCCATCACAGCTGCCTTGGAGAGCTGTTCCTTTCAGCCCCCCCTCTGCTATCACCTCTGGGATGGGCAACCAACACCCACGGTGCAGGTGACTTGCAGTTTTTCAGATGGAACAACATCATTCTGAGCTCTAATCCCTTTTCCTCCCCTCACCCTTTCTCCCCTGGGCTGGCAGGAGCTAGGTGCACCCACCAGCCCTCCTTCCCTCCATCCCTGCTCCTCCCAGCACAGGGCTGGGACACGCTGGGGCTGGGACAGCGGTGACCTCAGCGCCGAAACTCCTGGCTCAGCCCAGGGCTCTGCCTGTGGGTGTTCACCAAATGCCTCTTTATTTACGATGCTCCATGAAAACAGTTCCTGTCACTACCACAGAGGTTCAGCTGCAGAAGCCCCTAGCTTCCCTGGAAAGAGGGATAGAGTTGCCAGACCGTACCCAGGCCCAGCTGCTGGATGGTGATGGCTCATGTAATCCCCAACCACTGCCTGTCCCAGAGAGGGGCTGCTCTGGGGGATGACCCACCCCTCTCCCTCTCCTGGGGCTGTTCCAGGTAGAATTGTTGGGCTCAGTTGAATTTGCTGGGTTCTCCCTGCTGTCCTTTGGGAGCATCCTCCTCACCTTGCCCCACCTCGGTCCCTTCCAGCTCCCACCCTCTGCCCCTGCCGTGGGCGTCCCCCTCCCTGTGTCTGACTGCACTGCTCAGGATTGTGGTTATTAAAATCTGACAAAAAATAAGATGAAGATTTGCTCTCCCTCCTCCCCATCTGGCTCAGCCTTCACCCTTCCGTTGAGGACACAGAGAGGTCACACTTTGACACTTCCTCTGGGGTGATCCCACGGGAGGGGAGGCTGGCAGGGAGGAGACAGATCCATGGGTTTGGGTGCAGGATTTGTCCTGGCATTACCAGTTCCTGCCCCCTGGGAGAGCCCCAGGGCGGGCAGTGGCTGCATGGGTGGTCTGTCCTCTCCTCCCTCCACAGCCAGGAATCCCTCGAGGCTCTCATGGCACGAGAGGCACCATTACACACTTCCCAAACTTGCTCCTTCTTGCCAGAGACATTACTCAATCCAGACACAGCATGAGCATCCAAATCCCTATCCCGAGTGCAATCAGTATGGAATTACACCCAGCTTCCTGCAGGGAGCCCTCACCCACCTGCTGCAGGTGCAAATCAACTCTTTGCACGAGAGCTCTGTGTTTCAGATAGAAAACATCAGAAAACATCTATTTTTGTGCCTAAAGGCACTTGTGGTGGGGATTGACCTGGTGGGACATCACAGCCAGTGTGAGGGGCTGCAGGGGGAAGTGGTTCCCTCCTGTCCCCTCCTGTCCCCCACGCAGGGACCAGGAGAGGGGAAGCACAGCAGCTCTGGTTCAGAGCACACACATCCCTGCACTGCAGCAGGGAAGGAGGATCAGGGACAGGATGAAAGCCCTGTAACTCCCTGGTGAAAGGGCTCTTGTCCAGTCTCCTCCCACAGACTCCACCTCTCCTGCAATTTGTCATAAGAAGCAAACTGGAAGCTCTGAGAGGAATCACAAGCTCCAGTTTGTCATAAGAAAAAAACCTGGAAGCTCTGAGAGGAATCACAAGCTCCCTAAAGCTTTGTGTAGAAAGTATCTATGAGGTCACCCCGTTCTTTCTCCTGCTATTGCAAAACATTCCCCTCTGTGGCTTTTCAGTGTAAGACAGAATCTGCCACGAATCCATCTCCTGCTCCTGCAGGCTGCAGCTCGTGGGGCCAGGCTGGATATTCTTTAAATAGATGGAGATAAAAGCAGAATGTTTAGAAGTCCCAAGGGTCTGTGAGTTGATACACAACCAGCACTGATCCAGGTAGGCTCTGACCCACGGCGATGCTCCGTGGCTGTGCTGGGGTTTGGTGCTGCTCTGCACGGACACACCCACCCATGGCCAGTGTGTGGGCATGCAAAGACATGCTAAAAGCAGCAGCTGGGCTGTTACTTCATGGTTAAGACCAGTAGCCAGCTTTTACAGGACCCAGGACGAGCTCCCTGTGCCTGCAGGACTTGTCCCAAAATGTGTAATCAGCTTTGCTTCTGTGTGGATGTTCTCCTGGTTGTAGTGGTTTTCCTACACCAGTGTGCGATGGAGATGTAAGACAGTCAGGTCTTCATGTGTGTCCTTCCCACATCCCTCCCCCAAAGTCTCCCTTTCTACAGTCTCTGATGGGAAACGTGGTTTCTCCCAAGACTAGAACAGTCAGTGGGCACTGCAGGAGGAGCTGTCTGGATGCTCATGTAATTAATGCGTCCAAAAAAGGGACGCTGAGATATTTGGGATTGTCTTTGGTGCACATTGGCCTGCAAAAGGGTATAAAGTGCTGCTGGAGACTGGGACAACTGGGCCAGCTGGTCTCCTGAGGTGGCGGGAGTTTCTGGATGGGATTCCCTCCACCTCCCTGTAGCACACACGGTGTCGAATGAGCAGGTTCTGGATAACGCTGGGTTTAATGGGAATCCCAAATTTCTGGGAGCCAAAGGAAGGAACTGATGAGCAGCACCTGACATGAGCAGTCCCTGGGCACGAGCTCATAACATGAGACTATTTGGGGCTTTTTAAGGTTTCTTTTCTTGTCTCAAATCTCAGAGGCATTTGTGGATGCATCACCCCTGATGGACCAAGCCTGTTTGGGCAGAGCAGCTTCACATACGTTGCTATTGCTTAAACTTCCAGTTGTCAGCAAAATAGGGTGTTTGCTGGATGGAGGCACAGATTAATTCCAGCTTTTTGGACAGCCAGGCAGGTGGGATAACCACTGGATAGACTCTGGGTTATCTGAGGTGTAATATTGATGGATTGCTGACCTGCTCCAGGGTGTGCATGGGCCAGTGTTGTTTTAGGCATTTAATTGGTGTTTCCTTGAGAGGGCTGGATGTGGGTATTTTGTTTACATAGGATGTAGGAAGGATGACATCATAGCATCTTATAATGGAATCACAGAATGGTTTGGGTTGGAAGTCTCAGGTTTCCCACAGCAGAGTCACAGAATCCCAGAATGGTTTGCGTTGGAAGGGACCTTAAAGATCATCTTGTTCCTCCCCCTGCCATGGGCAGGGACACTTTCCTCTACCCCAGGTTGCTCCAAGCCCCGTCCAACCTGGCCTTGGACACTTCCAGGGATGGGGCAGCCACAGCTTCACTGGGCAACCTGTGCCAGGGCCTCCTCACTCTCACAGCGAGGAATTTCTTCCCAAAATCCCATCTAACCCTGCCCTCTTTCCGTACCAGTTGAGCTGTGTGTGCAGCACAGGCTGCAGGAGCAGAGTCACAGAGGGAGCAGCACCAAAGTGACCAGAAGGACTTTTTCTAGCCAAGATTTGTAGTTTCTGGAGAGCTGGTGTGGGAGGAAGATGGTGATACAGTCCCTGTACTGCCACAGGAGTGCACAGAGGATCTGGATCAGCTGCCCAGAAAAATACATGTCCTTGTGGGGAGATAACCAGAGGAGAAAGAGACGTTTGGAGACACAGATGAGGCTGTAAAAGGGCCATGCACAGGCCAATAGGAACAACTGGAGACATCCAGGTTGATTTTAGGGTTACTTCCTAAGGAAATGAGCTCTGTAGCAGTGCACTGAGTGTCTCTGCTCTGGTAGCCTTTAAGCCAGCTGGCTGATGCAGCTGAAACCCAGCAAAGACAGAAAAATTCCCCAGGACATTTCAAATGCCCTTTCAAAGGTGTGCAGTGGTGGCTGGAGCAGGGCTCAGCTGATGGCTCTGACTGAGGAGGTGGCTTTGGGGGATAAAAGCACCTCCAGCAGCTGGGCTGAGTTTCACCTCTCACTTCCTCAGGTGCTGCTGTTGAAGTAGTTTTCTGCTGTCATAGGCACCCAACAACGGCTGGATTCCTGGGCGTGTTCTGGGGCTAATTCCAGCAGAACTTGCCCTGCTCCAGGCTTGGCTGCTGCATCCACAGGTACTGGGGGCTGAGGGGATGGATGAGGTTGGGACTGGAAGGAGAAAGCAAGGCAAGGTGACTTAGAGAAGGGAGTGGTGAGCTGGGTCTGGGGGATCAGCAGCCCAGAGGGAGGGTATTGAAAAGGAAAACAGAGGTGTGTGCAGCCCCTGCCTGTACCCACGGCCCTGCTCCCAGCTGGCTGTGGGTGGGACTGGGATTTGCAGAGCAGTCTCATGCTTCACATGGCTTGTTTTTTTGGTGGTGTAAAGCCAAGTGCCCTGGGTAAGGGAGAGGTGGAAAAGTGTGTGCAATGGGGTAACTAGAGATGAGGAGCACCTCAGTGCAGGCAAGTTGTGCCCAGGGTGGGGGGAATGGCTGGAAGCGCAGGCAAGGAACTGGGAACTGGCACCAACTCTTGGCCTGACCAAGGCCCTGTGGTGCCAGCTGAGGGGTGATCAGTCACCCTGGGATTCTGCAGGAGCCAGGGAAGACAGTAAGACCCCAGACACAAAAATAGCCCCTGGAAGGGGTATGTTGATTGTGAGCGAACAAAAGCCGAGGGATTCCGTTCCTTGGGATCCCTCCCTGGAGGCACCAGCTCAAGCTGTTATTGCATCACTGCAGCACAATGAACCAGATGTCTGGGCCTCAGGTTGCCCAGAGAAGCTGTGGCTGCCCCATCCCTGGAAGTGTCCAAGGCCAGGTTGGACGAGGCTTGGAGCAACCTGGGCTAGTGGAAGGTGTCCCTGCCCATGGCAGGGGTGGCACTGGCTGGGCTTTAAGGTCCCTTCCAACCCAAACCATTCTGGGATTCTGTGACTCTGCTGTGGGAGACCTGGGGCCAGGTTGGTGAGGGACCCTTGTGAGTGTGGGGTGTGCAGGGAATCAAGGGGGGCATCCACTGGGTCACTGGAGCCGCCTGCTCTGACAGGACTTCGGTCCCAGCACCGCCAGTCTGAGTGTGCAGTGTGTTGAGGGACACACAGCACTGGAGGGTGAGGCCGAAATTTCTCTCATTCTGCTGGGTTTTTTTCTTTAAAATGCACGACTTTGCCACCTGCCCAGTGCTATTCCAACACTGATCTCTGTGTGCACTGCCCAGTACTCAAAGCCCGACTCCAGGACATTCAGTCAGGAGCTGCACTCCCAAGCCGGACAGGGAGAACACTGTAACATCTCTACAGTAACTGTTCATTGGCAGCAGGGCACCTCCTGTACTCTGCTCCCGACCTGCGACCCTGAGGGGGGGCGGGGAAAAATGGAAAGAGGAGCTTTGGCCACTTTGCCAAACGCTGATTTGTTTGCTCTGTGCCCCCGCTATAGATTCACTGAGACAAATGGGTAGCTTCTTAAAGGAAATCTCGGAGCTGTCCGAGCAGGATGAATTTGACCACTTGACATGGATGAAACTACCTCCTGCTGACACCTTCAGTAAGTAGCCTGTGCACAGGTAAGGGCTGCCCGGGGTGGGGGTGCCCTGTGCCGGGGTCATGGGCAGGACCCTCCTGGTTGTTGCCCAGGGCAGGGATGAAGCAGAGGAAGCTGGAGGATGCCCACAGTCTGCACCCCCACTGAGGGCATTTCACTCGCACTGGTCTCCTGCAAAACTCTGAGATTTCTTCTAATCTTTATTATCTACCGAGCTGAAACTTAAAACTCGACTGCAGGAACACTGAGGAAGCTGAACCTTTGGTGTCTGTAGCTGCCCACGTGGAGATGTGGTTTTGTGCTGGGACTGGGGCTCTGCTGTGCTAAATAAGGTTTAATGTTCTGTCTGACCTGTTGGTTGTGCCGGGCCAGCCCTCGCCGTGCGTGTCCTGCAGCTCCCAGCGGAGTCAGGAGTTACCTCCTTAGGAAATGTGGGATGCGTGCCCTGAAACAGCAGAAAATACTCAGGTTTTTTTACGGACAGCTCAGCAGAAAATAGTGAGGCTCATTTAAGTTCTCGTAGCAGTTCGCTTCCCCAGGTGTAACTTCCCCGCTCCGCGATCCCCAGTAATTGAGGTTGATTAGTGGCTAATTGCAGCCATTAGTGGCTCATTTAAGGCTTCGCTGCCTGTGCAATGGGAGCGGGCAGGGAACGTGTGTGTGCAGAAGGTAACACACTTTCTGTGTGGCACAACCATCAAACTCTGTGAGTTCACCAGGCTCTGCAGAGCCATCAGAGCCTGCCTGCGGGTGTGCAGGGTGTAATTCCTACACCTCTGTGTAGGAAGTGATGGTGGAGTCTGTGGTGTAATTAAGTGATGATGGAGTCTATAGTTTGATTCTTGGTGTTTTCATTTCCCTGGATGTTTTCGACCTTCTTGAAGTCATGTATTTGCAGGTACCTGCTACATCTTTGCATGCTCTTGAGACCTCTACCTGGGGGTGGGAATGTTTTGGCTCAACTTCTGTGGCTGAACGTGGGGCTGTATGTGCAGGTGGAGATGCTCTTCCACCTTAGAGGGTCCCTGATGTTGTAGGTGACTCTTGCAGTGGGACCTCTGACAGATCCTTGTCTCTCTCCCACTCTCAGGACCTTCCTGAAACCTTTCCTGCCATCTCTGGCCAGTGAATCCCATCGATACGTGTGGTCTCCAAGTGCAAAAGCAGGACCATGATTCTGGGCTGTCCTCCTTGTTTTCCAAGCAGAATTTGCAGCACAAGGACGTTTCCATCTGGAGAGGTTGATGTTTTGGTTTAAAAAGCTGGGTGCTCTTCTCTCTGCCCCCAGAGAAATGGGTATGTGGTTATTCTTTGTAGCTGTGCTCACTCATTAACTCACAGATCATCAGGGTATATTTTTTTGTATGAGTTGTTCAAATAAAGTTTGAAGATTATACAAGCAAAACAAGAGTATAAAACAGCTGGAAAATGGTGCTGGGATGGCCCATGATTGTAATTTTGGCATAGGACTGGGAGCTGGCTTGATGCTGTTCTGTTGAAGGCACACAGACAAGCTCCTCTGCCACCTCCAACATGGTATTTCAACCTGGCTGCTGTGGAAGAAAATAGCTCAAGGAGCTCTAACCAGCCCTTGGATTGCCTGTTGGTGGCTTGTGGGCATCAGGTGACATCCCTGGGTGCTGTGCAGAGATTTCCTGCCAGCTGGCAAGGCCTGTCCCTTCTTGGGACACTGCCCTGGTCCTCACATCCCCCTGTGCCCCTTGCAGTGACAGCACAGGGAGCCCTGGGGATGCTGAACCCTGAGGCTGCTCTGAGCTGAGGCCACCACATCTGTGTGGGTGTGTTGATCAGCTGGCCTTGGGCTGTCAGACACTTGCCATGCTGAAGGGGATCCGTTGTTTTTCATCAGGACTAGTGTGTGACTCCACAGCCCCACGGGCTCCTCCAGGCTGGGGCTGGAGGAGGGGTCAGCCTGTCCTGGAGCCAAACAACTTGCTGAGGTGCAGTCCTGCTCCAGACATCTCAAGGTGGGTGGGACTGGCTCCCTGTGGGCTCCTTGCTTCCCCTGGATCCTCCAGCCCTGTCCGTACACCAACGGCAGAGGTTTCTGGTGCTAGCCAGGTGAAGGGGTTATGTCAGCCCTGCCTGCTGTGGGCAAGGATGCCCTGTGTGCCTCTGGTTTCATCTTGTTGAGGTTGAGCTGCTCTCCAGCCCTGTTTCTTGGGCAGGGATCACTGCTCGTTCCACTTGCAGCTCTGATTTGGTAGCCCCACTTTGTCCCAAGGGATGGGGTGCATTTCTTGGGGAGCTGCTTTTTCCTCTGCTCCACCAAGTTTTGCTGGGATCAGTGGTCAGGAGTGTTGGAGGAGACAAATGGCACGTGCTGCATGCAGACAGACAGGCAGATGTATGTGTTCCGTGCACTTGGAGCCCTGCCCAGGGGAACATGGGAAGCAGATGTTGGATTGGGACCTGCTGGATAAGCCATGGGCCCTCACTTCCTCCCGTGCCTCTGTGGTCTGGGTTGGCCAGAGCTGGAGTCAGTAACTCTGCAGGGGCTCAGGCAGTTCAGTGCAGCCCTGGCTGGTTCTGCTGAAAGGAATGTCTGTTCATTTTGGAGTTGGGATAGTGGAAAAACGGATCCAGAAGGCAGGTTAAATAGGAATTGAAGCATGATCAGGAAATTGAGATGCTCTGACTGCTTTTCCCTATTCTTAAGGAAGCCTGGAGGCTGCTCTAAGGTACCCACGGGCCAGCTGGAGACAGCTGGGTGTCGGGTGCTCCTCTGAGAGTCTGTCCTGCCCAGCCAGACCCATCCCCACTCATTCTTTAGACACCACTCGGGGCCAGCACTGGTTATCTGGGTTCTTCTCCATCTACCCCAGAGCTGGACAAAAGCTGAGGGTTTAACCTTCAGATCTCTTTGAACTTGAGCCCAAAGAAAGACTCAAATGGGTGAGATCCTCACTGGGCTCCACAAACTTTCCTCACTTCCACAAGCCAAGGAGCAGGAATTATCTCACTTCTCTGCTGTGTCACCTGATGCTTGTTCCCTACACCATGAGGACTGACGGTAAGGGATGGATCTGGACCATCAAAGAGGGTCCTAATTCAAGTCTCTGAGGGCCCATGCAGCCCCTGGGGTGTGCTGGCAGTGCTGCTGTGGTGTGCAAGAGCTGCTCTGCCCACAGGACTGCAGTGCCAGCTCTTGCTGGTGCCCTGTGCCAGGTCAGGTGAGCAGTGATGTGCCACAATGGGAGAGCAGCAGTTCTGCCTTGGGCTGTTGGGTCTGGGCTGTCTTCATTGCTGACCTCAGGGGCACGGAAGAGCAGCAGGGAAAGCTGGGCAAGGAAATATTTCCTCCCCAGAATGTGAGATCTTGTGATTCCAAATGTTCAGGGGCCTCGGGTGTGTGCACAGCCCGGCTGGGTTGGTGCTGGTGTGGAGCACCAACGGTCCCAGGCTCCAAACACTGCTGCTTGTGTCTGCCCCTGGGGGTGACATTCCTCCCAGCTCTGGCTCCTGGCTGCAGCTTGATGTGCCAAAGGAACACTTTGCAGCACAGGGAGGTGTCTGTGTGAGCTGGATGGCTTTCTGCAGCATGCAGTTTCTTTGCTCCTAACAAAAAAAAAACCAGAAAAAACCAAAAAACCCCACACCAAAACCCCACCAAACAATTAAGGAATTTTATTGTGTCTAAACCATAGGCTCTGCTTACAAATTTACCAAGGGGTTTGTTAATTCGTGGCTGGAGATGGGAAGCAAAGGTTGCTTCATGATCACTTTTGCTGAGAAGGAAAACTTCAGTGGAGTGATTTTGCTTTTGGAGTGAGGAACAGCGCTATTGGGAAATACATCCTGAAGAGGATGTTTTGAGGGACTTGTGCCTTTCCTGCTCTAAGCCATATGTGCAGCTGGAGCAGCTTCAGCCTTGGCTGCCTTTCAGGGCAGATGAGGAAAACTAATTGGATCCAAATGCCCTGATTTGGCTTCTCTGAACAAGGAGTATCTGAGATCCAATGGGTGGTTTGGGGTGTTAAATGTCTCTTGTGTGGGTTTGAGTCCCCCAGGTGATGGGCTGGATGTGGCTGATGGTTTGGAAGGGACTTGTCTCTGGAAGCCCAGCACCTCAGAGGGGCTTAACCTTTGCTGAGGGAGCTCCAGCCAAGGGTGTGTCACAGCTGGCGACAGAAACCTCTGGATGCTTTTGGACATAGTGGTCTGTTCTTTCATTCGAGGGTGCCTCATTTTATTTGAATCAACCAGCTTTATGAAGTGTTAATCCGAGACATCCCTTTCCTACCAGCTCAGGGAAAGGGCAGGTTTGTGGGGGCCACTTGTTCTACTGGTTTTGGCTTTTGCCCTCTGCCTCTGCGCCCCTGGGAAGATTGTGTTCTGATTTTCACTTCTATGTTTTATGCAGTGCAGATAAAGGCAGGAGCAAGCAGAGGGTGGTGGAAGGCTGAACTCTGGAGGGCTGAGCTGTTCTCCAGGGACAGCTCAGCAGAAATTCAAAGGAATGTTGTCTTGAGCACAGCTTAGGAAGGAGAATGCAGGAAGTGATGAATTCAGTGGTGGACACTCGTATTTCTTAGGAATCTTGTGTTACTGGTGTCCAGACTTAGTTGGTGTTTGCTTCTCTTGGAAATGATATGAAAAGCCTCCTTGCAGGAATGTGTGAGAGATGCAGGAAACTTGCAAGCAAATCCCTTGGGGATACTGGTGGAAAAGCAGTGCACATTTTTAACGGGGGGTGGCTGATCTGAAGGTTTCAGTGTGAGATCACACGTGTCCTGCTGGCACCTCTGTCCCTGCTGAGCTGCTGCCTGCTGGTCCCTGTCAGCCCAGGTGTGTCCAGGGCTGAGTCCTGCTCATGGAGCAGCTTGTACACAGCAACTTGTGTAGAAAAGGATTAACAGTTCCTCTAGAAATCACCACAGAGCTCTTTGGGTCATTTTGGATGTGTTCCTTGCATTTATTTGGCACTGCTGGCCAGCTCTAGTAGTGCATCCATCAAGCCTGTGTGTATGGCTGGGCAGTGTGAGCACTCTCAGCTCTGTCCCTGGCATCCTGCTCACCCAGATTCATCTCCCAGACTTACATCTTTTTTCCCTTATCCAAATGTTCCCACAGCTTTCAGAAAGTTGCTGCCATCTAAAGGGCGCAAAAAGGACGCTCTGAAGCTGCAGAACTGTGGAGGTGGTGAGCACTGTGTCAGTGTGTCCTGGTTCACATTCCAGCATTAATCCTAAGGAAAGGAGCCTGGGATTGTGCTGATCTAGGGGCAGTCCAAATGTGGCAGTGCTATCTTAAAATCACAGCATGGTTTGGGTTGGAAGGGACATTAGAGATCATCCAGTGCCACCCCCTGCCATGGGCACAGACACCTTCCACTATTCCAGGTTGCTCCAAGCCTCGTCCAACCTGACCTTGGACACTTCCAGGGATGGGGCAGCCACAGCTTCTCTGGGCAACCTGTGCCAGGGCCTCCCCACCCTCACTATAAAACACTTTTTCCTTATGTCTAATCTAAATTGATCCTCTTTTAGCTTTAAAAAGGGTTTGAAGTGTGCTTTGAATTTGTTTATAGTGATCAGATGGTGCTCAAGTGAGTCTTGGTCAAAGCCAGAACTGGTCCCTGCAGGAGAGCAGGGCATCCATTGGGAACAGGAATGTCTGTGGGAATTCTGTGCAGATTTCTGTAGCTTGGTGTGCAGTTACCAAGACACAGGCAAGAAGCATGAGCGCCCTGTGTCCTGAGAAAGCATTTGTTATGGCTTTTCATGGCCTGTTTGCAGGGCTCTGGGAGGGCTGCTTTCCCTTCTGATGAGCTGTGGTCTGAAAATGGGGAGAATTCCCTGTGCTGAGTGAAACTGGTGGTTGACAGAAAGCTGCTGCAGATGGCAGATACAGAAAGGGTTGCACCAGTGGTGACATGAGTGCTCTGATTATTTCCTTGTTGACAAAGCTGTTCACAGCTTCACTTGTTACAACTGACTTCCCGGCTCTGGATTGTAGGGAAAAGGTTTGGTTTGGGAAGGGCTGCTCAGGCACAAAACCCAGTTCACTTGGGGGAGGGTCTTTCTCCTGTGCTCCTGTGACATTCCTGATGGAATACAGGCCCCTATTTTCCTTTTGAAGATAAATTGTTCTGTGGTGTGCAGCAGCCATCAGGGACTTGCTAACAAGTAGGAAAATGAAGTCATCAAGGAGCTGCTTCAATCACTCAGGTCATTCCAGGAGGCTCCCAAAAACACACAAACCCCACCATAACTCAGCAACCACAACTACTTGAGGGAATTTCATTCCTGGAATGAAATGTCTCCAGCAGCACTGGAGACCTTGGGGTGTGGGGAAGCTGAGCCGGGGTGTTGGGGGGAAACAAAACACAAGTGAGGATCTGCTGTAGCTAAACCACTTCAGAAAGTCACTGGAGCAAATAAATGTGCCAATCCACATGGATGAACTAAGCAGGAGAGGTCTTGCTGCTCGTACACTCCGGTCCCTCCCTGGGTTATATTTGGTGGTGGGTCTGTGTGGGGTTTCCTTTTATGCCTTTGTTCTCTCCTGTTTGTTGTTCAGGAGTGAGGGACTGGGGAGCCCCATTCGGGTCATCCTGGGTTTCAGGAGGGCAGGCTGGGGGGGGTTCCCTTCCCATGGAAGATTAATTGTCCGAACTGGTGGTTCAGTTCCCGAGGCTGATTTGGCCACGCACTGAACATTCCCACCTCGCATTTTTAGGGCTGTCACAGCCCTGCAGCATCTTCCTGCTAAAAACAGCTGCTGTTCCAGCCCCTGGCTCACGTTGCAGGCTGTGTCCAGAACAGCTCGTGTCAGAAGGCACACACCCCGCTCCTCCCAGCCAGGCATCTCCAGGGAATGCGGGGCGGCTCCTGGATGTGTGCTGGGCTCTCACAGCATGCACGGTCACGGCAGCTGGGGGCGAGATGACCTTGTCCATCCACTCCTGCTCCATGAAGAGGCTGCCCAGGGCAGTGGGGGAGTCGCCGTCCCTCGGGATTTAAAAGCTGTGTCACTTTGGGACACGGCTTAGTGGATGCCTTGGCAGTGCTGGGGGAATGGTTGGAGTCTGTGATCTTAGAAGGCTCCTTCAACCTAAATGAATCCATGAGGGAGCTGTGGGGGCTCAGCCTGGAGAGGAGGAGGCTCAGGGGAGACCTTCTCACTCTCTCCAACCCCCTGACAGGAGGGGGGAGCTGGGGGCGTCGGGCTCTGCTCCCAGGAACCAGCAG
Organism: Cephalopterus ornatus; assembly: GCA_013396775.1. Lineage (NCBI taxonomy): Eukaryota > Metazoa > Chordata > Aves > Passeriformes > Cotingidae > Cephalopterus > Cephalopterus ornatus. The sequence continues at coordinate 422,836 of VZRE01014436.1, read as the reverse complement.
GAGGACCAGAGGGCACAGCCTTGAGCTGCCCCAGGGGAGGTTTGGGTTGGACATTGGGAAGAAGTTCTTCCCAGAGAGAGGGATCAGCCCTTGGAATGGGCTGCCCAGGGAGGGGGTGGAGTCCCCGTCCCTGGAGGTGTTTAAGGACAGACTGGATGTGGCATCAGTGCCATGGGCTGGGTGACAAGGTGGGGTTGGGTCATGGGGTGGACTGGATCATCTCAGAGGTCTTTTCCAACCTCACTGATTCTGTGGTTTCAAAGGGCCGGGTTGCTCATGCAGGGCTGGGGGCTGAAACCCCGGGTCCAGCAAAGCCAAAAGCAGGGCTTGGAGCTGACTGGAGCAGGGATTTTTTGAGCACAGAGCTTGGCTTGGAGCCCTGGAGATATTTGGGCAATGACATGTCCTGTGGGCCTCCAGCTCAGCAGGAGGCAGTCTGAGGCCACGAGAAACCCCAGCCAGGAGCAGAGGTACATGGGGCCAGCAGTGCCCGGTGGCAGGAATGCCGGGCTTGGGGCACAGCGTCACTTCTCAGGATGGCAGAGCAGCCCAGTTGCTAATCAGTGGAGCTGTCTGGGAATGTTTTCCTGTGCTAAGGAGGATTTAATGACAAAATGAAAACAAACAGTACAAATTTTCCACTTGGAGAGATTGTTTTCACTGAAAGGCAAAATCTTCTCTTCTCTTGCCTGATCAGGTTTTTGATGCGAAGTGGATATTTTCCAGTTGGAGTTTTTCTTCCTGTCAAAAAGTCAAGAGCTCTGAAAAGCAGATTTATTCCAGCAAAATAGTTTCAGGCTGAAGCTTTTTTCTTTCCAACTTGCTTTCAGACAGCTCAACTCATTACTGCTGCTGAGGTTGGATGCCTTCACACAAAAACCTTTTTTCCATGATTAGAGACTGGGATTTTAGTTAAAGCAGAAAAAGCATAAAGCAGAAGAGTCTCCATCCTCAGTTATTAAAAATCTGCCCAGACAGTCCTGAGGTACCTGCTGCTGGCCCTGCTGGGAGGAGGCAGGTTGGAGTAGAGGATCTCCAGAGGCCCCTCCAACCTCAGCAGTTCTGTGAACCACTGCACATAAAGCAATGAGCTTTATGATTAGGGGCTGCCCTGTGGAAGGGAAGTGCTGGAAACCACAGAAGCTTGACCTCTTGCTCGGTGAAATTCCTTCTGGCTGCTACTGGAGATAGTGGTTTGCAAGCACAGCTTATGGAGGTTCCAAAACAGCCTGGGAAGAGCGGAGTGTTGTGCTGCAGGGTTGGGGTCTGTTAACTCACTGCAAGTCCTTGTCCAAACTCCTTCCAGGCTGGGTAGGCAGGGAAGAGAGGAGACAGCCTGGCTGAAAGCTTTGCCTCCTGCTCCCAGTCATAGAGGTGTGGAGCAGCTGATTTCCATGGCTGTCTCAGTCTTCCAGGAAATCCATGGAAGAGCAGCTTCATCCCTTAGTTGTCACCTGCTCGAACCTGCCCAGGTACATGAGATTCCTTCCTCTCTGAGGTGGATTTCTATCCCAATGCCTTGCCCAGCAGGAAGGTCACTTGCTGCAGCTCAGCCCCTGTGGGGGTACCAGGTTGTGGTGGCACCACAGACCCCTTCAGTGCCATGTCCTGGTGTGACAAAAGCTGCCAACACTGCTGAGGGCTGTGAGTGACTGACAGGATGGAAGTGTCCCCCTGAGGGACAGGTGGCCCCTCTAGGGAGGAGCAGGTGTCACCCTGCCTCTCAGACCAGGCTGCTGGGTGAGGAGGGACGTGTTTTCTGTGTGGACTTTTGATCTGATCTCCGTCCACCGTGCAAGTGAGAAGCCATTCCCAGGGAGAAATGGGGATGTCCATTCAAATGGATGTTGGAGAGGGTTTGTCCAGCAGCTGCTCACAAGCTATGAGTGGGGACTTGCCAGAGCAGTGTTTGAGTTGCTGATGAACCACACAGTGGGAACGATTTGGGCTCTCCTCAGCAAGCTCTGAGTGCTCCAGCCAGCTGAACCCCACTGGGGTTATCAAGCTAAATTTGGAGTCTGGGTCTGAGCCACCCTGGGAGTCTTCCCCGTCCTTTCTGGATTGCTGCATGTGTTCTGCCTCTTGTGTTTACTGAGTCATGTTATAGTATGCCTTGGTAAAGGAGAAATATGTGGCTTCCCTGACTCATCTAATTCCTCTCTGCGAAACTCTGTGGGGATTACAGACACCAAAACGGGGAGGGAGGAAAAGCGGGAACCCAGAGGTTCCTTCTTGTTCCTGTGTGGTGCAGGAACAGCCAGAAGCCCAGCAGTGCTGAGGTTAACACTGTGTCTGTTTTACATGTCAAACAGGCACCACCTGACAGCTGGATAGACCCCGTGGCAGCGCTGGGTCCTTCTGGGCTGGGCTCCACAGATGTGGGTACGTGTGATCCCAGCCAACAGCTTTTTCACAGGAAAAGCGATCTGAATTCCACGGGGCAGACGGAGCCAACTGTGGTTGTGGCACTGCGTGACTGAGGGAGCATCAGTGGAAATGACTCTTCAGCAGTTCATGTTGGCTGCCAGCAGGATCTTGCCTATCAAGCTCAGTTTGCTGCAGAGGCTAATAGCCCGGTAATTAAGGTAAACCAAATATTAGCTTGAAGCTGTGCCTGTAACTTAAATCAGATAGCTCTACTTTTGATGTGAGGCTTGATTGGAAAACCTTATGCTTAATTTGTGTTGCATTAGCCTGGTGGCAGCTGGTTTTGTGGGCTGAGCCTGAGCCAGATCTGCTGCTGTCATAAAGCTCTGGCTCTGCTAACACGGTGCTGATTTATGCTGGGTGAGGATCTGGGCCAAGTCTCCTTGTTGTCTTGCTGTAACCTGCATTGTTCAGGCATTTGCTGGGGTGTTTGAGGACAACCCAATAGTAAGGAGGCTGTGAGGAAGGAGAAAACACTCTTTTACTTCCTGTTGGTCCGTGATTTTAATTTTTATTGTGCTATAGATAGACCTGACTGTAAATGAGCCAGATTTGTGCCTGGATTTGAGTTTTTGTTGTGCTGCAGCATCTCTCTGTACGTGAATTTGTATTAAATGTGGGAGAAAGTGCCTGCCTTCGTATCCAAAATGTGCTGAACTTTCACACAGGGATGCTCTGGGTGGGCAGTTCCCAGGGAAGGAGGCAGGAAGGCCCCTCTGGGAGCAGCACTGGGAGTCCCAGGCTTGTTGCTCTCCACCCCAGCAACTTCATCACTCCCATTTGTTGCCTGAGAACCACAGGCTGATGTCAGCTCTAGTTCTGCCCCAGACCCACCTCGTGCAGCCCGTTCTCTTCCTGGCAGCCCCTTCAGGGCCAGGCTGTGCAGGGTCACGGGCAAGCTGGAAGGTTGCAAACATCCCTCTGCACTGGGGTCTGAGCTGTTCCTCTGGGTGAGGGAACCTCCCAGTCTTCAACCCCATCCCAGCTTTACGCTCAGCCTCTGGATTTGAAGCATTATCCCCGAGGTTGTGCCATCCCCATGGCACATCCTGGACTGAGCTCTGCTCCGTGTGGTACTCGAGGTGTGGCTTTGCTGGAGGCAGCGAGTGGGTTGGTTCCAGGTGGGTTGGGTGCACGGCCCCGTCCATGTGCTGTTGGATGGTGGGACTGAGTGGGCTGCTGCCATGGTGACTGAGATCCCAGCCTGGGAGGTGCTGATCTCTCCCTGGATTTTGGGTTTGGCTTTGCCTTGTGTCAAGTTTTCCCTGGGGCTTCCTGCCCATGGAGAAAGGGCAAGTGATGGGTTGTGAGGGGGAAGCCCTGGCTGAGAACATCCCCTTTGCCTCGTGTTTAAGTCCTTAACCTGAGTGCAGTGCCCTCACAGCACTTTCCTTCTGTGGGAATAGCATGAACTTTTGACCCTCTGACTAATCCTCAGAGCTGCTGTCCCTGCCCATGCTGCCAGCCTGCTTTTGCTCCCTTCAGGTCTGGGATTTCATCTGATCCCGAATCCAGTCCCTTCTCTCTGCAGGGTATGTTTTAACTGTCAGCACTGTTTTTTTCACTGCTTGTACAAGTACTGGAGGTGTTGGAGCTGTGTCAGTGCCTGGGAGGGCACTGCAGGTGACTGCATGTTACAGCCTCCCTGAAGCCAACTCCATGTGCTTGTGATCCCCGTGCAAGAGGAGCCTGGGAATGTGGCTGTGACAGCAGGAAGCTCAGTGTTTGCTGCCTAAATATTGATCTGGTTGCTTCTGCTTTATAGAAGGAATTCTCCACTGTCAGGGTGGGGAGGCCCTGGCACAGGTTGCCCAGAGAAGCTGTGGCTGCCCCATCCCTGGAAGTGTCCAAGGCCAGGGTGGATGGGGCTTGGAGCAACCTGGGCTAGTGGAAGGTGTCCCTGCCCATGGCAGGAGATGGAGCTAGGTGATCTTTAATGTCCTTTCCAACCCAAACCATTCTGGAATTCCATGATTCTACTTGGGAAAGGTTGGAAGGAGTCTGCATTGCTGGTTCAGAGCTGCTGGGGTCTTGCACACAAGCTGTGCTTGGGGCAGAGCCCCTCGGTGGGACAGGACCCTTGTCTGGGCTCTGCTCCAACTACAAGACTTGGAGAATCACCACTGAGCTGTTTTTAAGCCCTGTGCGAGGGACAATGTGTCTGCTGGAGAAATAAGGATGGAAAATGCTCCACTGAACTGGTCATCTTGAAGTGAAAACTGACTGTTCTTTCAGAGACATATTGGACAATATCATAGGAAAATGATTCCTTGGGAAAATGGTCAATGCCTGTTCTTCAGGACCACTAAGACTCTACTTAGCTCTGACTCTCCCCACCATCAGACACCTGAAGTGATGCTGAACCAAGAAGGCTTGTAATGACTTCCATCAGCTTGTTGCCAAATAAGGAAAACAGTGAAATTTGGGGCTGGGGAGCAGGGACATGAACAGCTTTCCCTGGAAAGCTTTCCAAGGCATGGCCTTCGGATGTCAGAAATAAGGCACCCCTTGGGAGTGGTCACAGTCTGCCCTTAGTCTCCAGTGTGCCCCTTGTCACCACGTATCCGGGTGCTCTCCCTGCCCTGGCACTGCTGGGTTACCAGCCAGAGCACTTGGAAAGGTGCCGTGGCATTCCTGGGGGATTAATTTGGAGACAACATGAGAAAGCATAGCCCCACATGACTGGAAAGGCACAAACACCAGGATTTATGGAGCGTTTTCCTGCAAACCCACCACAGGGGTATCCTGTGCCTGTGTTACTGGAGGAAACAAGTGCAGGGAAACTATGAAAGCTCCAGCTCTGCGTGTTGATCTGCATATAAGGATCAACATCCCTGCCTCCTCTGGGAAGGTTTATGTGGGTGAAATTCCTCGAGTGAGTAAGCTTTCAGGAAGATTCAGCTCACAGCAAGGTTTGCTGCGTTGCTTAGTCAGTGGGAATCTTGCAAGAGTCACTAAACAGAAACTGCACTAAAATAACTCCCCAGTCCAGCTCATTTCCAGGGAAAATCCTGCTGAGTCACAAAGTGTAGCTCAAGCTACATGTGCTTATTCATAAACACATGAGGTACCCTGTCTCTTCCTCAGGCTGTGGAGTGGAGCATCCATAGGGCTTCCAAGGGGGATGCTCTGGCTGGGATTCCATGTACATGGCTCTGCTGTGCTGGGTTTATTTTTATTACCAGGGTGTTTACAAACATCCGAATTGAAGTGGGGGTATGAGAGATCCCAGTGGACAACAGGATTAACAGTGGGGTGATTTTAACACAACCTGAGCCCCCAGACTGCCGAGGTTGGGGTCAGTCAGGGGAGAGATGAGGGGAGGCAGGTTGGGAATGCAGCTGGGGAGAAGGCTTGTGTGGGGGCAGATTTGTCCCCTTGGCCTCAGGACATGTGGTGGCGGTGGCTCTTCCCTGGTGGAGCTGGGTGCTGTAGGAGGGTGAGGAGCCTCTGCTGAGCTGGTGTCTCCTCCTGAGCTGAGCCTGCTGCACTGCTCTAAGCAGCAGTGGAAAGAGACTGGAGGGAAACCTGGATGGAGAGGAAAATGCTGAGGAGACTCTGTTTCTGTAGAGGTTTTGAAGGGTTTTATGGCCATCAGTGCTTTGAGAGCTCTGCGGCAGCACTCACTGCTTTTCCTGCTTTGCTGTGGTCACTTAAGTCTCTCCACAGCCATTCCAGGCAGCACCTCTGGAAGGTGCAGGAGAAGGTCAGAGATGTGAGGGCATGATGCTGGATACATCCCTTCCCTGGCACAAACAGTTGTGCCTTAATCATGGAATCACAGCATGGTTTGGGTTGGAAGGGGCATTAAAGATCATCCAGTGCCACCCCCTGCCATGGGCAGGGACACCTTCCACTAGCTCAGGTTGCTCCAAGCCTCATCCAACCTGGCCTTGGACACTTCCAGGGATCCAGGGGCAGCCACAGCTTCTTTGGGCAACCTGTGCCAGAACCTCATCACCCTCACAGCCAAGAATTTCTTCCCAGCGTCCCACCTAACTCTGCCCTCTGTCAGTTTGAAGCCATTCCCCCTTGTCCTGTCCCTCCAGGCCTTTGTCTAAAGTCCCTCTCCCACTCTCTTGGAGCCCTTTTATCCCTGTGCTTTGTACAGGTTGCAGGAAATCTGTGTGTGCTGTGTTGCAGGGGTGCTGAATTTGGGGTTGGGGGTGGATACTGTGAGTATTTGTCCCCTTCCCTAGTGAGCAGCTTATCCTAAAAAAGTCACTGAAGGCAAATAAAACAGGAGGTTATTCCCTCCTTGTTTGGGGCTGCAAAGGGTTAACTGCTGCCTGAGCTCATAGCCCAGTGCTATGGAAGTTGAGCAATCTGGGATTTATTAGGGAAACTCAAACTGGGAGTTAAGAGTGCTCCAAGCAGCAGAAAGCTTTCTTGGAGCTTTGAAACAAGTTTTTTTCAAGCAAAGCCTTTTTCTGCAGTGGCAATGCCAGGATTTCTCGCAGGGGCCTCCGGGAAGTGAAGGAGGAACAGGCGGATCTGCTCTGTCCCACCAGCCCAGCATGGAACTGGTGGTGCTGTTGTGTCTCCCCTCCCAGGCAGACAAAGAGCCCATTGTCCACCCCAGCACTGCCTCCTCCTCCACACCCCAATCCTGATCTTGTTTCTGGTAGACAACAAGGAGGTTAAGTTCTCCCTGGGGATGCACAGTGCTCCAGAGGGATCAGAGGCATAAAACCAGCTGGGGACGTGGCCCCTGGCCAGATGCTGGGAAGCAGAAAGGGCTTCTCTGGCTTCTCAGAGGTGGTGGATGTTCTTCACCTCTGGGATCCTTTCCAGAGGTGATCAGGAGTTAAAAGTGAATGGAGAAAGCTCCAGGAACCTGGACAGGAGGAACTGAGGGGAAAGCTCCTAGCTGTGTGTCACTCCCTCAGGAGGGGCAGCTCCATCTCTGCTCTCTGAGAGCAGGGACAGCACCCAGGGAATGGCTGGAGCTGTGCCAGGGCAGGGTCAGGTTGGATCTCAGGAAAAGGTTCTTCCCCCAGAGGCTGGTTGGGCACTGACCAGGCTCCCCAGGGCAGTGGGCACAGCCCCAAGGCTGCCAGAGCTCCAGGAGGGTTTGGACAACGCTCTCAGGGACAGGATGGGATTGCTGGGGTGTCTGTGCAGGGCCAGGAGCTGGACTGTGATGGTCCTTGTGGGTCCCTTCCCGCTCAGGATATTCTGTGATTTCAAGTAAAGCACATGCTGTGCAGTGGGTGGGTGGGGGCAAGGAGGGCTGGGGGAGGCTGTTGCCAGTCCTTGGGGAAGTGGGAGCTGATGCTCAGCCCCAGCATGGCTGGGACTGGTTATTCTCCAAAATGCCTCCATCAGATGTGGCTGTGCACTCTGTATTTTTTTCTTTCCTCACTTGGAGTTTCACAGTTAACTGGGAAAATGTTCTTCTGCCAAGTCCTCTGCCCTCCCCGACGGGAGGTCCTGCTGCTCCCCCCGCCCAGCACGTGCCGGGCTGTTCTGTGGGCACAATGCCCTGCTGTTCCCTCCTTGTGCTTGGTGGAATGACACACTTCTGCTGGCACTGGGGGGTCATGCTGCAGGAGAATGGGGGTTTTATTTTCTGTGTCACCAGCCTTTGTACCGGGGCTGTCCTGAGACGACCTTATTGCCCTTGGCTGTGTGCTCTGCATGGGCAGGAGGGGGAAAATGTGCTGGATTTCCAAATGAACTTGGAAGGCTCTGTTTCTCCCCTGGCTGCTCGGTGGGTAGGGTGGGGAAATGGCTGTAAACAGCAGGAGTTGCACCGTGCCCTGGTGTTAATGGGACTTTCATCTAAACTTCTTTAGGAAGAAATTCTTCCCTTTGAGGGTGGTGTAAAGCTGTGGCTGTCCCATCCCTGGAAGTGTCCAAGGTCAGGTTGGATGAGACTTGGAGCAACCTGGGCTAGTGGAAGGTGTCCCTGCCCATGGTAGGGGTGGAATGAGAGGATCTCTAAGGTCCCTCCCAACCCAAACCAGTCTGGGATTCCATGAAACTGTGGCTGCTGTGTCAGGGTGCGGTTTATCTGGCATTTCACTCGCATGGAGCTGTTGCTGTCCTGCTGGTGATGGATCTCAGCTCCCATCCCTGTTCCACCAGCACCTATGGCAGAGCCTGCCAGGGACACCACAGATGGGCAGGCAGTGCCCTGGGGGCGTGAGGAGCTTCAGGATGAGCACTGTGGTGGGGTCTGTGCCAAACTCTTAGTCTTTGAGGTGGCACCTGTTCACAGAGGGTCAGATAGGAGGCAAATCCGTGTGCCTTTATGAACTTGGAGAAATCCTTGTGCTTTTGCCAGGATGAGGTGGAGTAAGAGCGCACCTGTGCTCCACAGGTGCCCTGTCCGCAGCTGGACGTTGGTTTTGGGTTGGTTCAAGCCCTCTGTGGCTACTCTGGGGCACAAAACTTCTGGTGGCAAAACTGTCATGTAATGTTTCCATGAAGAAAATGGAGAGGAAATCCTCATCCCTGTTGGAAACAGCACTGATGGAGCAGCAGACATGTCCTGGTCCTTGCTGGGACAGGAGCATGGGCATGGATGGGGAGCTGGGCAGGCCTGGAAGCTGGTGTGGGCTTCATGCCCCTCACTGGGGGAGTCTGGAGGCTTGTGTGGACTGATGAGTCCGAGGTAACCTGTCCTGGCTCCCACGACACACCTGAAACCAGGTGTATCACCTGGACTGGAGATGCTCTGCAGGTTGGATGTGGAGCTGCTGTCCCTTTCCAAAAGGGGATGGATTCAGCAATGGCTCCAGGTGTGGGTGTAGCTGTGGGTCCTGGTCCTGAGGGGAGGCACCTCCAGGCTCTGCCCCTCCATCTGCTGCAAGCAAAGAGGGGATCCTGGGGGTGGAAAGGGTTTGGGGGGGCTGTGGCAGCAGCAGGGCAGGAGGCGGATGTGGAGCCACACATGAACATCTCGTCCTTTCCATCCTACTGGAATTGGACTGCAGGGCCACTGCGTCTCCCAGGGGGAAAAATGCCCAGGAATTCCACAGACCCTTCAATCTCATTTCTGTTTTACAGCAAGACAAAAAGGGTGCCTTTGTCTGAGGGCTGAAAGGAACTGCCCAGTCCCACAGCCTTCCCGAAAGCTTAATGTCAACTATTTGCCTCCTTGTGTTTTCACATAAACAAGCACTTTTTGCTGAATTTCTGTGCCCTGGCTGCTGCCCCAGCTTGGTGCTCCCCTGGGATGGACAAGCTGTCCCTGTCAACCACCTCCCAGCAGAGCTGCTGGGATATCTGGGGGATACAGGCCAGAGACCAGCAGGAAAGGTGACTAAAGCCAGGCTTGGAGAGAAATCAGCAGCTTGAGCTGCTTTTGATTCAAGGCGCTGCTGCTTTTCTGATAGCAGGGGCAAGCTCTTGCTTACAGACCTGGTGTATCATCCCTGTTTACACCAGCCTGGCCCAGTATCTCTTGCTGGGGCATCACCCATCCCGCTCCGGGGTCAGATGTTCCCCTGGTTTAAGTGGCTGTCAAATTAACAGCAGCAGCTGAGAAACCACCCCTTCTATTTTGGTTGCTTGTTTGCATGTGCACATTGCAGCGTCTCGGGTGTAGCACCAGAGATTTCTATCCTGGACTCCACCTTGTTATTTTTTTTATTTCTTTTTACCATGTTCTCTTCCCCTTTATAAGAAGAAAAACTAGAAGTGAAAAAAGGACTAATGTTGTGTCTGCAAAGAAACACAGCTGGACTAAAAATGCCAGCAGCGTTCCTGTGGGTATTGTGCTGTTCCCTGTCCTGTTCTGTGCCATGAAACCTGAGCTGTCACCAGGAGCATTGCCAAACATGTCCCATGAAAAAAAACCAACCTAAAATCAAAACAAAAAAAAAATCCTGGGGGGTGCAGTGCCTGCAAACTGCTGCTGCTGCTGGGGAAACCCTCGTGGTTTTTTCCCATGTTCCTCAGGCAGTTTTCCAAACTCAGGGTTGGAAAGTGGCTCCTGGGGTGGTTGAGGTAATGCTGGGGATCCACATGGATTCATTCCTCACTTCAGCACCCATATGGAAGTATGTGGCCTGGGACAGGATCTTGGCTAATTAACCATCATAGTTTACCACATGGTTCAATTTCCAGTGGATCCAAAGCCCCTTGAAGGTAATGGATGGGCACTTGTCAACTCCACCTGATGTTGGATCAAGTCCACCCAGGAATAAACAAGAATAAACCACTTGTCAAGCTATTTATTTCTCCTACTGGCTTTTCACTGTGGCCTCAGCACCTAGACAAGGTTTTTCACCTTCCCTGGAATCTGTCATGGGATGCTGACTCCCAAATCTGTCTTGCTGCCTCTTGTGTTGATCTGTTCCTCCTCCTGCCCTTTTCACAGCCTGTGATCATCTCTTTCCATCTTTATCACAGCCTCCAATTCACATCGATGGGGAGGAGTTTGGGTTGGAAGCAGCTCATGGAGAACTTCAAACAGTAAAATCAGATGAATGAATAAAGGGGATTTTTGTTGCTCTTATCCTTTCATCAGCTTTATTTCATTCCCAGCAGTTGAATTTGCAATTGCTTTTCTCTCTGGCTTCTTGCTGAGTGTCAAATTAAAATCCTGCTGAGGCTGAGAGCAAACTGCTGTTGAGCTCTATAGGACAAGGAAGGTCTGAATTTTACTTCTGGCAGAGTAGCACTTGGTTCTCTTCATGTTGCTTAAGCTGAGAGGTTGAAAAGCCCTTGGACAGGAGCCTTGGAGGCAGGAAATTCCTCTCCTGAGGATCCCCCACAAATGCAGGCTAAACTAAGGTTGTAACACACAGAGTTAAGATGTGCCCAGTAGTGCCTGTCAGGCTTCTTGGCTCTCAGGGGTGTGAGGAAGAAGGGCCATCAGCTGCTGATGTCTTCCCAATGGAGTGCAGGAGTTTTTTGTGCCATACTTCTGTTTGGTCGTAGGAAAAATAGATGCTTCAGTTCCAGTGAGAGATCCCACGTCGGTGGAAGATCACAGAATCATTAGGGGTTGAGACAAACCTCTAAGATCATCAAGTCCCACAATGAACCAGCAGCCCCCTGTTCACCACTTAAACCATGTCCCCAGGTGACAGGATCTCCATCTCAAGACTGTTTCCACTGGATTGGGTGTCCCGACTGTGCTTCAGGAATATTTGTGTCCACAAGCTGCTGGGGAGGGATGTGTTCCTTGGTTCCCATGTCCAGAAGGAATCACGTGTGGAATCCTCCCCACCCCAGCCTGTGGAGATGTCAGTTCCTGCAGGCCTGTGTCCCCCAGCCAAGAATATGGGAACCACATGTCCAGAGTGACTGGGAAGCAGAGGCTGGGGGCCTAGAGCCTGACAGCAGGGGCGGGCTCAGAAACAAGTTAGAGAACAGAGGAGGGGGAAAAAGAGCTCTAATTATTGTGAACTTTAAAAAACAGAAAATAAAAGCTTATTATTTCACAGAGTCCCCTCTGCAACATGTAATTTCATTTCCCTCCATTTGCTTTTACTGCTTGCTCTGGGCACTGTCAGAACAACCTGATTTATAAGCGACAGCTTTGGCTGTTTTTCAGGTGAGTCTCTCTAAATATAAGAGTGTGAAAACTGTCCCAGTGCCAGCAACTCTCTGAGAATTCAAACTCACATGAGTTGTAGCATGAAGCAAATGCTGGGTGCTTTATGTCCTCATAAAAAGCAGCCCTCCCTTCTTCCTCTGGGGAGAATTTTTCCTTTTATTACAGGGAATACCTCAACCTGGAGTTGGAGAAAATAAAAACAAACTAAGCAGTGGTTGTTACCTTGCTATTGCCCTGCTACTGCCTCCCTTGTGTGCTCTCAGTGGAGAGTCGTAGATCAGGAGGGAGATGTTTATTGACCAAGGCTTTTAGCAACAGGGCTTTGTCTCGAGTATCCTCCTCATCATGGAGAGAGGTAAAGGAAATGAATAAAATGAGGCTTAATGCAATGCCAGGTATATAACACAGCCTGCTGATTGGAAGTGAATTGATAATTACATCTGAAATTTGGGGACAGCCTGAACAGGACTTAGCATGTGCTTTATGTTCTGGTTAATAAAGAGAAGCTGCGTTCTCCGTGTGACAATACTTCTGTGTGTCGGTGTGTTCCCTTTGGAAGTGCCTGGCTTTGGTGCTGCTGTTTTGGATTTAGTTAGAGAAATTTGGACCTTTGACTGTCAATGTCTTGAAGCTCAGAAGCCTTTGATTTGGATTTAAAATTGTCCACATGTGTCCCCATTCTCACAGGAGTTGTAATTCTATAACTAACTATAAAGTTCTGGTATTGCCTATTTTTAGTGTCACAAAAGGATCATTGTTTGGGTCTTTTAGACTCTGGTCTCCAAAGTGGGCTCCTCTGGTGTCCAAACAACCTGTGCAGCCTGGCTGGACAGAGCAGGCTGGAGGCTTGTGCTGCCAAACCAGTGGGACGTGGCTCAGGTGGGTCCATGGCTCTGCTCTGGCTGCTGCTGCTCCTGCAGAGCTGGGCGGGGGTGGCAGCTTATGGTGGACAAAGGAGGCTTTTGGATTTGATTTTTGGACTGAATCATAGAATCCCAGAATGGTTTGGGTTGGAAGGGACCTTTAAGATCACCTAATTCCTGCCAAGGATAGGGATACCTTCCACTATCCCAGGTTGCTCCAAGCCATGTCCAACCTGGAGCACTTCCCAATGGAGCAGGTCATGAGCTGATCCCTCGGTGTGGACAGCTTCAGACAAACCCCAGGCAGGGGGAAGGTGGTGGCAGGCAACAATCCTGTGCCTCCAGTGGGAGGGAAGCCAACCCAACTCTGCTCTGGGAAGCCTTTCCCAGGACATTCCTGGAGACAGGACTCACTGGCAGGTGCTTCTGAGGCAGAGGAGCTCGTGCTTAGTTAAGCTGAAAGGATTCCCAGGGATGTTGCGGAGCCATTTCTCTTCCAGGCCAGTAGCCAAGCACAAGCTGTAAATAACAAATGGTGGCTGATGATCCCATCTTGTTCTGCTCCGAGATGTTGTCAGCTCTGGGCTTTCCCTTGGCATCTTTGCATTCCCATCCTCAGCTCCCAGTGCTGCTGTGGCATGTGGCTGTCTCCTCTCATGCTCTTGGTGTGAAGGAGTCACCTCTGGGGTGGCCTGCATGACATCAGGGATGTAATCCAAGGAAAGCTGATGAATCCAGGCTCTGTGGTTAGGGGGATGTTTGTGTGTCCTTTCCCTGGAGCTTCTTTAGTTATTACTGGTTTGAGAAGGGTTAGAGATAAGGTCAGAGGAGAAATATCTGGGATTTGCAACCAGCTTCTGTCTCATCACTCCAACATGGGCAACATGGCAGATCTTGTGGCCTTGTCTGAGGTTCTTTCCACCCAAGCACCCACAACTGCACAGGTAAATTCACCTGGAGGGTATCCAAACTTTATCCTGTCACCAGTGTTCCCACATCATCGAATATCCAAACTGGGGGTGCTGTCCATCACACTGCCTTTTTTTCCTCGCCATTTAGGAAAGTCTGAACCCCTTTGTTTTTAATGCCCTGTGAGATGATGCTGAAGCAAGTAGGCAACACAACTGAGCCCTTTTGAAACCCCAGCCTATGTGAATATCTGTGGAGTAGCAGGATTTATCCAGGATTAAACAGACAGAGGAGACATGCCTGGTGCATGCACATGTCCTTCTGTCCTGAGCTCAGCCAGTGTCTTCACATCAGGAGCCCTTTGAGCTGGGAACATTCGGCTTGGTGCAGGGAAGGTTCAAAGGCTAACACCAGGCGTGCAGAGAGAGAGGCTGGAGCCACAGCCCAGCATCATAACCCTTGTCCTTCCCTGCTCCACCACCTCGTTGTGCTCATTCCTTGCCTTTCCAGTGCACAGCTGGTGGTTTGGGGTGAGGCACTGAGCTGGATCTTTGTTTGCTCTGCAAAACATGGGGAGAGCTTTGTTTGGTGGTGATGAACAGGAACTTCTCCCCCTCGTCAGGCTTGTGTTTGCATGGTGAGGAGCTGGGGGTGCTGTTTTGGCTCTGGCCCTCACTGTCACACTCCCTGACCCCCCTGCCACCCGTCTCACTGGCTCTGGGTCCTGCTGAGAGCAGGTGAGGAGGGTTTGCTGCATCTCTGGGGTGTATGGAGCTTTGCTACTGCTGAATTATCCCCCCAGCTCAGCCCTGTGTGGCATCTGTGCATTTATTTTACAAAGACATGAACTACAGCCTATAAAAGTGGGGAAAATGCTCCAGATCAGCTCTTTTTGTGCCTCACTAAGTGTTGTTTTGTGCCTGATCCTGCTGGTTTATCACCAGGTTGCAGAGCTTTACCTCACACAAGTGGACACTCGTCATCAGGCCAAAGGGTCCCGGTTCAGAGCAGCTCCTGGTATCCCAATTCCTTCTGCTGGGGGTGGCCCACTGTCCATCCCAGCTCTCTGGAGGATGGGCTGAGCCAGAACTCTCTAGTCATCGGAAACACTTTGAAAACAGTCAAATTGTCCTGTAACAAGATTTTTTTTAACCCTCTTGTAGTGGTTTTACTGCACATCAGCCTATGGAACTCAGCAGTAGAACAGTGCCGTAACAAGGGTTAAAAACTCCCAATAGTGAGTCAGAACAGGCATTCCAAGAGACATGGACTATCTCAGCCTGTCAAAATAAATTTTGTTTAAGCACAGAGTGTGCCACTGTCCGAAATCTCATCATTTAAACCAAGACTATTTTTGGTTGGGCTTTTCCCTCCGTTCAGGCTGAACGTGTGTGCACAGCGTAGGTACAGAGTTTCACTGGCTCTTTTTTGGTATGGAAACTTTTTTCTTTTTTCCCCCTCCCCTGCAAACACGTCAGGCTGTCTCTATTTATAGCTCCGGGAAGAGCCCGGGCTGCCCTGACGGTCCGGGTAACGCCGCTGCCGGGTGGTGCTTCCAGGGGTGTCCTGGCTGGATGTGCCGATGTCTCCCTGCAGGGAGGATGGATCGCTGCCTCTCGAGAGCACGGGGAAGGCGAGCAAATCCCGGTCCTCGGGATGCGATGGGAGCAGCTGCCGGCGGGAGCGCGGAGGGGCCGCGCAGGGGGAGCACGGGACAGCGGAGCCGCGTTCCCGCAGCACACATGGGAGCAGGGCTGATGGAAGAGCACATTCCTGACGTTTGGCACACCCAGAGCCCACCTGGAACCAGCCCTGGCACGGCCAGAGGTGCAGGAGCAGTGTGGTGCACAGTCTCAGGCTTGGAAGCCTGAATCGTAGAATCACAGAATCATAGAATCATAGAATTAACCAGGTTGGAAAAGACCTTCGAGATCATCAAGTCCAACCCTTGATCCAACCCCACCATGGTTCCCAGACCATGGCACTCAGTGCCACATCCAGTCTCACCTTAAAAACCTCCAGGGACAGTAAATCCACCACCTCCCCGGGCAGCCCATTCCAATGGCTGATCACACTCTGCAAAAAATTTCTTCCCGAGGGATGTGGCTCGGTGCAGAAACCGCTGAACATACAATTTCCCTCCTTCCTTCTGTCCCTACAACTTGAAAGGCTTCAGATTATCTTTTACTGAAGTCTTTAAATGCTCTCATTTCTCTAAAACCCTATCTTAGAGCTCTGAGCCTTTTGGTTTTAATTTGTGGTGGGATCCTGGGAGAAACTTCACTCCCAGCTCTGTCCCTGCTGTCGCCCCTCCGAGCACCCAAAGCTTTCTGGCACTTTTGAGGGGACTCTGTGTATTGCAGCTGACAAACCCCAGTGTGCTGCTGTTCTGGCTGTTTCCCTGCTATGTTCAGCTGGGTCACAAAGGACTGGCCCTCTGCAGGAGAGAAGGGCAGAATTATCCCCAATTTAAAAAACAAAATAGCGCACAATGAGAGGTAAGGACAAGCCTTGTGTCAGGTGAAAAGTCTGTATCTAAAATTACTGATACCAATGATTTAATTTTCCAAGATCTGTCTGAATGCATCTTCCTTTCCTGCATGACTTTTTCCCTGGATTTTCTGCTTTGAAGTCTCCCTTGGACAGATATCTTCCCAAGTAGGCTCAGTGTGATTGCTCCAGGATTTCTGCCAGCCTCGTGGCTTTGTGTGTGAGGTGCAAGACTTGAGTGATAAAGGG
This sequence comes from Cephalopterus ornatus, assembly GCA_013396775.1. Classification (NCBI taxonomy): domain Eukaryota; kingdom Metazoa; phylum Chordata; class Aves; order Passeriformes; family Cotingidae; genus Cephalopterus; species Cephalopterus ornatus. The sequence goes on along the minus strand of VZRE01014436.1, from coordinate 406,384 downwards.
GTTTAGGAGATAAACATGAGACTGGGAAGGTCTCCAGTGCAGGCTTGCCTTGGCCATTGGTCAGTGCTGCAGAAATAAGAACTGCTGATTCCCCCCACCCCCTTTTCTTTCTCATTGTTTCTCAGTGTAAGACTGAGCTCCTGCAGCTCCTCCTTGGTCAGTGCAATCACACCCTGTGCTCAGATATAGAAATAAAGGCTCAAAGGCTAGAAATTATGGACATTATCCCTGTTTCTTGAATGACTTATTTGGATCTTGATGCCAAGTAGCTCTGGGTAGAGCACTGCTGTCCCTTAATGCTCCTGGCCCTCCATGGCCATCGCTGATCCCAGCGTGGTCTTTGGCTCCAAAGAGCACCCTTGGTGTCACCCTTCTTTGTAACCCTTCCCAGAGAGGGAAGTAGCCAGGCTGGGGTCTCATGCTCTCTGTTTCTTGGGTTCCAGAGGTTGTGCTGCCCTCGGCCAACGTGGGTCTGCCGGGACACCTCATCCAGATCCGGCGCCCTGGGCCTGCCTACGTCACCCACACAGGGCCCCTGGTCAGGAGGCTCCTCGAGCAGGACCAGCAGAGGAAGGCTCCATCCAACCTCTCTGCACAGACAGAGCCAAACATGGAGCCCCCAGGAGACGGTCCTGAGGAGGAGCCCCAGGTGCTGAGCAGAGGCAGCAGCCCTGGGAGCGGGAAGGACTCCGTGGGAATGCCCCCAGCTCAGAGCACTTTGCCATCACAGAGTGTTTACAACAGGGTTATTTTTGCAAGGAGACCTCCCTCACGTGTGCTACCATGGAGCTCCCTGCTGTGTGCCAGCAGGAGGGAATGATCTGCCTGCAGCTGGAAGCAAAGAAAAGAAAGAAGATGCTCTTGAGTGTTTTCCAGAGTCCATTAAACTACCCATGCAAACAGCATTTAACTTTTGGAGTCTTTTCTTGAAAGCCCCGTGTTAATGAAAGCAGATGAACACAGGAGTTGTGGTGATGCATTCTGTGCTCTCTGCTCTCAGGTCTGGTGGAGACCAGAACCTCTGCTGCTCGTCTTGCCTCCCATGGCAGGAGCTGTTTGCTGCTCTGCTGCTCAGAACTGCCCCCGAGGGCCGGGCATGGAGATGAGATGCCTGAACGCCCACACAGCCACACACACAGGGCTCCTTCTCTGCTCCTGTGACCCTGCTGGCATCAGCACAGAGTGCCAGCACCCATGGGGGGGTTGGCTGAGGGGAACAGCCTCTGGGGACTCTCTGTCAGCACCCGCTGGGAGTGTTGGATGACTGGAGAAGTGCACTGAGAATTAGTGTCCCTGCTCCTTGGAGCTGTTGTCTCCTTCTGAAGGACTGTGGACTGGAAGGGAGAGGAGTTTACAGTGGTCATTTCTTTGTGCTTGTGCCCCTTTTTTCCCTGGCCTGCCTGTTCTTAGGGTGTGAGGTCTGACCAAGCTGCATTTACCACTTATGAGTAAAGGCTGAGAGAACTGGGATTGTTCATCCTGGAGAAGAGAAGCTTTGGGGTGACCTAATTGTGGTCTTTCAGGACCTAAAGGGGCTACAAGAAAGATAGAAAGGGACTATTTACAAGGGTCTGGAGTGACAGGACAAGGGGCAATGGCTTCAAACTGCCAGAGGGCAGGGTTAGATGGGATATTGGGAAGAAATTCTTCCCTGTGAGGGTGGTGGGGCCCTGGCACAGGTTGCCCAGAGAAGCTGTGGCTGCTCCATCCCTGGGAGTGTCCAAGGCCAGGTTGGACAGGACTTGGAGCAACCTGGGATAGTGGAAGGTGTCCCTGCCCACGGCAGGGGGTGAAAGGAGATGAGCTTTAAGATCCTTTCCAATTCAGACCATTCTGTGATATCCATCTATGGGACACATACAATTAAACAATTAAATTGACACAGTCAATTAAAAGCAGAGTGATGCAGCAGCAAAGCTGATTAATCAGCTGGCAGATGAGCTGCTTCTCCTTTCTCACTTTTACAGATGAGCTGAGGTTAAAGCAGCCTGGAGTCATGAATTTTTGCAAGTCCTTCCCCCAGTGTGACACTGCAGAGCCCATCCTTAGGTTCTCCAGCTGCTGGTGAATGCCAGCTCAGCCCTCAGTGCTGAGGAATATTGCTGGGCTTTTTAAAACCATTTGCAAAGGCATCACCTCCTCATTTTCTGGCTGTCAGAGGTATAACCCAGTTTTCCGGTACCACCTCTATGGCCACCTTCCTCCTCAAGGACATTCCAGCTGGCACAGCAGAGCCTTCAGGCCCCTCTGAGAGTGTGTCCAGCTCTGCTACAACGGGTCACCCTGTGCATCGAGTGAAGTGGGCTCCAAATTGGGCAAAAATGCTGTTGGCTACTCAGTGACCAGCTACACCAGCCTGCATTCCTGAGGGGGGGCATCTCCTCCAGCAAGAGCACTGCTAAGGAGGCAGCTGAGAGGGAGCAGGAGGCTCTGCAGAGGTGGGAGGGAGGTGCCCAGTTTGGCCACGTGTACCTGCATCCCCACAGGGCTCTGCTGGGGATGTGACCTCACATTTCCCCAGAGTTTCTAACTGGCAAATGTGGGAATTCTTGTCATGAAGACACCAAAAGACACCCCTTCCCACAGGGGTGATCCCTTCTGTTTTCAGACTCCGCTTCTGCAGGGAGTGAGCTGGTGTTGGATCATTTCAGCATTTAAAGAGCTTGAAACAAAGTCCTTTTACTTCCCTTGTGATGGTGAAAAAAAGAATCGACAGGTTTTTTTCTTCCTAGCAAAATGAAATTTGCTTGAGGAAGATGTTTGCCCTGGAAAACTTCACTGAAGTTAAAAACAACTTGTAATCAGCAGTATTTTCTGCTGCATCTAATGGTGTTCCCAAAGCTGCACTCTCAGATCAGGAGATTTTTGGCTGCTTTGGGACTGGTGCCAGCCATCAGCTCAGTGCTTTGGGAAACAGTATTGGGTTTCTGCAGGGAAAAAAATGTGAAGAATTAGAAAATATGACCAAAAAAAAAAAACAAAAAGAGGAATTACCTCTTTCTGTGGATGTAAAAATAAATTTGTTCTCTGCCCTGTTTTGAGCCTGGGCACCCTCATGCCCACAGCACATCACGAGCCCCATGTTTAGGGGCCTGTCCCTCCTGCCAAGCCTCAGCTTTGGTCACGAGCCATGGAAATGGGAATAAATAAATAAACCTCAGATTCTGACTTCATTTGCTGTGGGGGAGCCTGGAAAAGGGAAGCAGAGATGCCCTGTGCTCCACCCTTGCTGACAGGATGGTGGTGGAAATAGTTGGACAGAGAGCCAGCTGGGGCTGTGTCTTTCCTGATCGTTCAGGAGGGTTGTGGGCACTGTCCCCCCGCACCCCCTTGGCACAGAGCTCCAGTGTGGGGGGCACATCTGTAAGGGGTGGCATCTATTTAGTGGCCATCTCGCAGCTGGCACGAGGATGGTGTCCCATGGCAGCGCTGAAGGCAGTGCAGGGAGGTGTGAGATGTGATGGGAACCACTGTCCGAGCCCCTCAGGGCTTGCTCTGCAATCCCATATTCCCAGGGGAGGGGGAGAAGGCCCTGATTTCCCTTCGGGTTGGCTGTCAGCCATCCCTGCCCATGCAGAGGATGCTGGAGCAGCTGTGAGTTGTTTGCACTTGCAGGGCTCAGGGGTGGGAAGAAGGAAAACATCCCCCTCCTCCTCCTGGTGCATGGAGGCTTTGCCAGAGTTTATAGCTCCGTGTTAAACCATTTTCACTGTTGCACCTCCTCCTCAGGGAATGGCCTTCTCCTTCCTCAGGTTATTTACAGGCACTTCTGTGGTGGGGAATGGTAGAGAAAAAGGCTGAAATCATCCCTAGAGAGCCAGAAACAGTAGCTGAGGTGACTGAGAAAACATTCTTGTTTTCCTTTTGCACGTGCGAGTGTTTCCACGTGTGCTGCAGCACGTCAGAGCTCGCTGAGGGAAGGTGTCCCAGGACACAACAACATCTTTCCAGGTGGGGAATCCTATCCCATGGCCAGGTCTAGGACTGGTGGAGGTGGTGTGGGCTCTTCTTTGCTCTCCTCTTCCTCACACGAGGTGGTTTTCTGTCTCAGTTTCCCTGCAGCAGGATCAGGGATGTGTGGTTGGATCGTGCCAGGGCACTGGAGTTCAGGTGTGTTGGAGCTGTCTTGGGAACATTTTGGCAGTACAGATTCCTGGCAGTACAGATTCCTGCAGCAACATGGCCAGAGGTATAAAAATTTCAAGGAATTGAATGATTCTGTCATTAAAAAATAGTTGAAAATGTGTTATGTCTTCAGTGAAGGCTGGAGCATTGCTTCTCCATGACAAATTAGAGTAAAACGGAAACAGGCAAAACCAAGTGTTGTGAAAAGCACTTGTGGGGAAAAAAGGGGGGAAATCCACAATGAAGAAAGCAAAAGAGAAAAAAAACCCCAAAACCGCCAAGAAAACCCAAACACACTGGATTTGGTAATTCTTAAATTAAGTTTTTAGTAACTTTTATGGGAAACATTGACTTTTCTGTTGTCACTGAGGACGAAAAGGACTTTTCCAGGGCTGCAAATCACAGCATGGTAATTCCGTTTCAGCTTGTACTTTCCATTAGCATTAATAAAATCCTTGGAGCTCTGTTCAGCTCCAGCTGAAACCATTCCCTGCTATTTTGGAGCCCCGAGGTCCAGCAATGCCTGCTGTTGGTGAGCCCAGGGCTGTGATGGAGGGAGTGTAGGGCCACTGTGGGTACCAAGAGGGCTCATCCTGTGGGTGAGCTCTGTGCTCTAGGTGAGGCTGAACCCCCTAAAGCAACCCATAAGTGCCCTGGGCACTTCCCTTGCTCTGCAGCCTGGCACTGGAGGGCTGGGCAGGCAGAAGTTTGCTGGGTGGTGCAGGAATCCCTGCTATGGCACGGCATCCACGGAACGCTGGACGTGGCACAAGGGAGCATTGGGGATCTGAGGACAGGAGGAGATGGGGGGAGTCTCTTGGGGGTAGGGTGGAATTGCCCCCCCTCTGTCTGTCAACAGATGCAGCAGCACCTACTTAGTCATTATAATGTCCAAGTGGGGGCCCAGAGCTAATTGCAGCTCTAAATGACTGTTATTATGCTGAGGCTGCTCCCTGCCTGCTGTATGGAAACCAGATGCTCAGGTTATTAAACAGACACAAGCCAGGTGCTGACTGCCTTGTTTAAGTAAAATAGGAGCTGATTTCCTGCAGGACTGAGCGTGGTCGTATATATGCCAGCACCTGAGGATGGGAGGAGGAGGCTGGGGACAATGTGGCCATTGAGGCTTGGGGACCCTCGATGAGGGGTTTAGTATCACTTTGGGATGTGGCTGATGGATGGACTGGATGCAGAGCTGCTGAGGGTTCTGGGGTAGTTACCGTGCTCCAGAGCAGTGCTGTGTTCCCTGAGCAGGTCACCAATGTGTGTTTAGGAAAACCTCTCTGGGTGGGACACCTGCCCTGCTGGAAGGGCCCTGGCCAGGCACAAGGTGACAAACCCTCAGCAGCATGTGGGGCTGATCCTGGGAGGTGCTGGGGCCCAGCCCCTACATCAGGTCTGTGGGTTACCCACATTATTTTGTTTTCAGAAGCAGAGCGTGTTTTTGGAGGGTTCATCACTGAGAACCCTCATCTATCTCCAAGTGCTTCACAACCATCCTGAGGACAGCAGGAAGATTAGAGTTGGTTGTGACCAGAGCCAAGAGTTGCCCAAATAACACCAAGGTGCTTCCAAAACAGCATTTCTCAACACTTTTGTGTCTGCAAACTCCACTTGACTCATCTGTCACCACGTGGCCGCCTGTGCCAGCAGCAGCTCCAGGCGGGAAGTGCTCAATGCCTTCTCCTCACCTCAGGCTTGCGTTTGAGCCCTGGAGGAACTGAGCTGCTGCCAGAAGCTACAGTGAGTAGTTCCTACTACTGGTAGTAGTTTGGCTCGTGCCAAATACCACAGCAGTGTTCAGCTTGTCCTCACCACCCGTGAGGTGGAGGGGAGGTGCTGCAGACACCGAGGTGATGGAGCTGCCAGTCCTGCTGCTCCCTGCTCCTTCACAGCTCTTCACAAAGCCTGTGGTGAGTGCCACAGGGGTCACAGCCTGCTGCAAAGTGTCTGATCCTCACAGAGATGTGGATTTCTTTCCTTAGAGGTTAGCTTGGATTGAGTTCTGGGGGGTTATGTGAAACTGGGGGGGGGTTGTCCCTCCTCATTGCAGGGGGGCTGGACTAGATGAGCTTTAAAGGTCACTTCAACCCAAACTTTTCTGGGATTCTATTGGAGAGCACCACTTGCTGTTTGGCTGCTAAGGCTGAACCTGGGTAGCTGGAAGCCTCTTGGAATAGCAACAGATTGGAGACCTCATTGCAGTTCCAACTTCCTGGGCAGGGGCAGAGGAGGGGCAGGACTGAGCTCTGCTCTGGGGGGACCAGGGACAGCACCCAGGGAATGGCCTGGAGCTGTGTCAGGGCAGGGTCAGGGTGGATCTCAGCAAAAGGTTCTTCCCCCAGAGGGTGGTTGGGCACTGACCAGGCTCCCCAGGGCAGTGGGCACAGCCCCAAGGCTGCCAGAGCTCCAGGAGGGTTTGGATGATCCTCTGGGGCACAGGGGGTGACTCTTGGGGATGGGCCTGTGCAGGGCTGAGGGTTGTACTTGATGATCCTTGTGGGTCCCTTCCAACTCAATATATCCTGTGATTCTGTGAGTCCAGGGCAAAGCTGGGACAGTATGGACCTGTGCTTTGCTGAGTCATTTTTATTGGACTTTTATTGGACTAAAGAGCAGTGGAAACCCATCCATTTTCATGCAAGAATTCCCCCTCCCCAAGCACTGCTCTGTCCTCTCAGGCCACAAAGATGCTTTTTTTCTGTCCCAGCCTTTGCTCTGGCTGCAGTTGTGCCACTCCAGCTCTCAGAGTGACTCTGCCTCAGTAGGAGCTTGGTATGATGTCAATGTTTCGTGTGGGTGAAGCAGAGGAGGCAAAAATAGACATTTAGACATTTTTCCAGTTTTGCCTTTTCAAAAAGGAATATTTATAGCTTGGTGCATAAACACAAGCTGTCTTTGTGCTGCCAGATGCAACACACAGCATATCACCCCCTCAGCCTCAGGATGGGTCCAGGCAGCTTTGACTTCCTGGCAGTGGGAGCCTCTGTCTCCCTGTACCACAGCACAGTGCTGGAAGTGTGTCCAGTCCAGCCATGAAGCACCCATCAAGATTTCGGGGTGCCCAGGGGCTGGATCCCTGGCAACAAAGGTGTCCTGGCTCATCTCCAGCACACTGGGGTCTGAGCCTCAATTTGGGGATTAACTCTGAAGCACAAGGAGGGTGGTGATCAGGGTGGTTGTTATCGGGTCGCCCTTTGCTGGGTGTAGAAGGTCCAAATAACTACATTTTCACTTTGCATGTGTTTTTCCCTTTGTGGGATTTGGATAATGGCCTTTACCCCAGAGTTCTGAAGTGCTTTGAGACTTTTTCAGGGTGTTGCTTCACAGCTGAACCACCTCTCAAGTTCTGACCTTGCTTGCAAGGAGTTTTGGGTCTATTCTCATGTGTTAATGCTCTTTAGCTACTGTTGTCTCCAACGTTTCAGCAGGAATGGGAGGTTGGATGTGGGTGGCAGGTGAAGAGGTTTTCAAAGGCCATCACTGGCTCTTCAAAAACTGTGTGAACTGTATTTTCCAAGAAGGTTTTCCTGCTGCCTCTCAGCCAGGAGCGCTGGTTGTTTTTGGCAACACTCTGCAATCTAAACTGCCCAGGGATGGTGCCTGAAGGGCTTTGTTGTGTGATGCTGCTCACCAGAGTGGCTGGTTCGTATGTTTGTGTTTTTGGATCAGTTGTGACCCTTTGAAGAGCAGCTTGGTGGAGGGTTGACACTGGCTCATGTGGGAGTAAAACTCCCAGATCTTGGTGATAAGAAAAAGCTTAGTGGGCAGGAAGGTGGGGCTGCTGATGCCTGAGAGTCTCTGAAGGTGGAAAGGATTCAGTGCCTTGCAGGATCACTCTTCTAGGATCCAGGGGGACTTAACTTTTGCACCTTAAAGCTTTAAATGTAGGACAAATAATCCTGATAGCCGTGGGTTTAAAGCCTGGCCCGCTGTGCTGTGCTCACCGTGCAGCTCCGAGGGAGCCCCTCCAAAACCTTGCCAGAGATCTCCATCTCACCTCAAACTGCTTTTGATTTGATCTCTGGCATGTTCTCCCAGCTGCTGGAGCAGGACAGTCAGCTCCATTCCTCTGGCCTGTCTCACAGTGCCCAGCTATGTGCCAGCTCATCAGGCTCCCCACGCTCGCTGCAGGCTCTGAGGTCGGCACTGCCTTCCTGGCTCCTGCATCCCTGCCCTGCTCCAACAGCCAGAGCCTCTGCTGCATCAGCAATGGCATTTTGATTCCTCCCCTGCAGAGGCCAAGTCCAGCGAGTTTGAGTATCCCAGCCCTGATGGGAAGTCCTGAGCTCTGCACTGAGCCCAGAGCTCTGGGTGCAGGAAAACCGTCTGGGGCATCACAGTCCCCAGTCCCTGGGTACCAAGAGGTAGCCTGGAAATGCAGTTCCGCCCCAAGGATCCATCTGCTCCATTGAAACCAACACTTCCAGAGGAATTTTGCTGTGTTCTTGGTTTTATTTGGGTTCAAGGCTCGTCTGGATATCCCAGCATGGATGGGGATCATGGGAAGGAGAGCCTAATCCCTGTAATTTCAGTCTTTCCCTACGGATCATTCTGTTTCTTTTCTTTCTTTTCTCTGCCTGTGCAAGGAGTCTCCATCTCTCAGCTGAGCTGGTTGTTAGCACAGTAGGACAGGAGCAAAGCTGAAAGGCTGGGTGAGATTTCCCTGGCTCAAATGCCAGGGTGAATCCCCACATCTCACTCTCACAAAACTCCATCTGTAGTCACCTCTATCAGTCTTCAGTGGGTGGCATCTGCTTTGAGTCCAACCTTAGTCCTGCAGTGGGAATTCTGAGTTTGCAGTTTGTGTTGGACATGGGATTTTTACACTTTTCTTATCATGGAAACTTCTCAGTAGTTAAGTGAAACTAAGATGCTTTTTAAAATTTTTCTTAATGCACAGTAGATGCTTTTCTAAAGGTGTTACAGTTTCTTATTAAAGATCTGAAAACCACAAACTGATTTTGGTTCGGTTTAGACCACAGATTTTCAGTTTCTAAATAGATAAAAGATTTCTTCTCGCTGAGCCTGGAGAAGGAGAGAGGCTTTCTCCTACACCTTTAGCTGTGCTGGTGTGAGATTCTGTGTTACCTATCCAGGAAGAACAGCACTGAAAATAAGTAATGTCTCCTCTAAAAAATGCAGATCATAGAGTCACAGAATCCCAGGATGGTTTGGGTTGGAAGGGACCTTAAAGCCCATCCAGTTCCACCCCCTGCCATGGGCAGGGACACCTTCCACTAGCCCAAGCTGCTCCAAGCCCCGTCCAACCTGGCCTTGGACATTTCCAGGGATGTGGCAGCCACAGCTTCTCTGGGCAACCTGTGCCAGGGCCTCCCCACCCTCACAGGGAAGAATTCCTTCCCAATATCCCATCTAAACCCGCCCTCTATCAGTGGGAAGCCATTCCCTGTGTCCTGTTCCTCTATCCCTTGTCCCAAGTCTCTCTCCAGCTCTCCTGGAGCCCCTTTAGGCCCTGGAAGGGGCTCTCAGGTCTCCCCAAAGCCTTCTCTTCTCCAGGCTGAGCAGCTCCAGCTCTCCCAGCCTCTTACATCAGGGTCATGTGTGAGCAGGGGCAGCTGAAGGTCCGTGGCAAAGCCTTGTCTGGAGGAGTGCACATGTGTCTGTCCAGGGTAGAGCTGCAGAAGGATCTGCCTACCCCATCTCCTGTCCTTTCCTTTCCTGGCAGCTGGAATATTTACTCTGCTGGGATCAAGGAAGGTGGGTTCTGGTGTGAGATGAACAGGCTGATCAGTTCCACAGCAGCAGCATCCTCTGGGGTGGGTGTGCTGGTGGGTCTGCCGTGGGCTGGGGAGGTACCAGTCACTGTCCACACAGAAGTGGGGAGCTGATGGAGCTTAAAACTAGAATTTGGAGCTTAAAACACGAACAGCCAGAGGGAGGAGGCAGCAGAGCACTCAGTCCTCGTCTACAGAGGTGGGATCAACTGCCCTCGTGGGGGACTGGTGTTCCACCTCTTCCCATCCACCTCCAAGCTCTCAGCTTGACTGTATGCCAAGGAAGCAGAGTGGTGGCAGTTCCATTTTAGCCCATGGCCCTCTCTTAAAGGACAGATTTTTTTTACAGTCAGCAGGAACCAGCAGGTCAGACCTGCTGCTCTCCAAACGTCACTCCCTAAATGCCAGAGAGAGGCCAAAGCCGTGGTGGAGGATGGCACAAAAGGCAGCAGCTGGGAAAAGTCTTGATTTGCAGTCAGCAATCCTTGCTGCACTCCTGTGGTGGTGGTTGTGCCCAGCCCTCACACCAGGACCTGTCAGCCTCTTGGTGGGGTGCCTGGAGGCCACTCTATGGCAGCTCCGCTGTGATTAAAGGATTTCCCTGCTGGTGCTGGCATCCTGGGCTCTCTTTTAGCAGCCTCAGGAGGTGGATGGCATTCCAGCCACCCACAGAGGTCATGTCAGCTAAAGGAGCCAGAAGACTGGGCAGTTTGAGTCAGTCATGTGCCTGTCTGCCACCACATCCTACACTGGGAGCCGCAGGACAGGGCTGGTCGTGTTCTGTCTGTGCAAGGTCACAGAACCACACAGTGGGTTGGGTTGGAAGGGACCTTAAAGCTCATCCAGTCCCACCCCTGCCATGGGCAGGGACACCTTCCACTAGCCCAAGTTGCTCCAAGCCCCTCCAACCTGGCCTTGGACACTTCCAGGGATCCAGGGGCAGCCACAGCTGCTCTGGGCAACCTGTGCCAGGGCCTCCCCACCCTCACAGGGAAGAATTTCTTCCCAATATCCCATCTAACCCTGCTCTCTGTCAGTGGGAAGCCATTCCCTCTGGTTCTCTCACTCCAGGTCCCTCTAAATAGTCTCTCTCCATCTTTCCTGTTGGCTTCTTCAGGTCCTGGAAGGCCACAATTAGGTCACCCAGAAGCTTCTCTTCTCCAGGCTGAACAATCCCAACTCTCTCCCCTTCCCTCCCAGCAGAGCTGCTCCATCCCTCTGATCCTCTTGGTGCCTCCTCTGGACTCTCCCCAGCAGCTCCATGTCCTTGCTGTGCTGTTCCCAGGGCTGGAGGCAGCTCTGCAGGGGGGTCTCACCTGAGGGGGCAGAGGGGCAGAATCCCCTGCTGGCCACAATTCTTTCTTCTCAAAGAGGTTGTACCTGAATTTGGGGTGCTTTACAGCAGCCTGACAGCCAAGGCAAGCCCTGCTCTGATGCTCACCATGTCACTCCTCTGTTTTCTTTCTAACCACACGCGGATCCTGCAGCACATTTCCTGGAAGATGCTCCAGCAATTAAATTAGCATCGATCCCCCCGAGCTGGAAGCGGGCTGTGCTGGGAGCCCAAGCTGTTAGCAGGGCCCTGGGGAGCTCTGTGGGGTGGAGATGAAAACATGCAGGGGAACAGAACCTCTCTGTGGCTGCCCCAGCCGTTCTGGGCCGCTGGCCAGGCTCCTTCGGGCGGGTTAATGGCAAAGTACAGCACTGATAACGAGAGCGATCCCTTTCAGAGCAGAGCTAATCCAGGGCTCCAGACTTGCTGATTCACTCTCTAATGGATAAACAGGGATGCTCTGCCCATGCTCCATGTCTAGACGGAGCAGGGTGGGCCGGGAAAGGTGCTCTGTGAACAGCCAGGTGGTTTGGGGCTCCGTAGACTCGTGTCAGCACTTCCACCAGAAACTCCTCCCTGGAGGATCCCACAGGAAATGGTGTGGGAATGACAGGGTGAGGCTGTAAAACTGGGCGAGGCAGGAGTTACAGGAGACTTGTTGTAACAGTGACCTTGAGGGTAGGTAAGGACATTGAGGGGCTGGAGCAGGGCCAGAGAAGGGCAACGAGGCTGGGGAAGGGTCTGGAGCACAAGTGCTGTGAGGAGCAGCTGAGGGAGCTGGGGGGGCTCAGCCTGGAGAGGAGGAGGCTCAGGGGAGACCTTCTCACTCTCTCCAACCCCCTGACAGGAGGGGGGAGCCGGGGGGGGTCGGGCTCTGCTCCCAGGAACCAGCAGTAGGACAAGAGGGCACAGCCTTGAGCTGCCCAGGGGAGGTTTGGGTTGGACATTGGGAAGAAGTTCTTCCCAGAGAGAGGGATCAGCCCTTGGAATGGGCTGCCCAGGGAGGGGGTGGAGTCCCCGTCCCTGGAGGTGTTTAAGGACAGACTGGATGTGGCATCAGTGCCATGGGCTGGGTGACAAGGTGGGGTTGGGTCATGGGTTGGACTGGATGCAAGGGGTCTATTCCAACCTAGTTCATTCTGTGATTCTATAACACCCGGGGTGTTCTGCTCGTCTGCACCATGGCAGGAATGGAGAGGCAGGGAGTGAGCAGGGGTCACATCGCTCACAGGAAGGGGAAGTTCCCGCTAGGAAAGGCTTGGGGAATCCACCATAGGATGCTGTTTTGCATAGGGATTTGTCTGTAGCTTAGCATGGAAAAATGCATCCTGCTTGGACAAGCTGGTCCAGGTGGATCCCTGCGAGCTCCCTGTCAGCGAGGCAGTGGGATTTTGGGGTGAGTTTGGTGCTTTGCCACGGAAACCCCACCGTCCCTATAGCGATGCAATAGAGCAGGAGAAGATTCACGCCTTCACCTGACTCTTAAAAATGCTTTTCACCTGTGAAAGATGTTTTGGGGTGAAGTCAGATGGTTTAGGAACCTGAGCCTGTTTGTGCCCTGCAACAGAGTGGGTTCCTTCTGTGGTGTCAGTGCAGCTGGGCTGGGATGAGCTCCAGCTTTGGGCAGGTTGGTGGCATTGGGCCTGTCCCTGGTGTAGAGTCTTTGTTGGGGCTGGCACAGACAAACACAGTGGTTTGGTGCTCCTGGGAAACTGGTCAGGCCCAAAGTGAGGGAAGGGGTCTCAGTCTGGGGCTCCCTGTGAAACCACAAGGTATCCCAAAGCCTCAGTCCCAGCCTGGGTGTGGCTTCCAACTCCTGCTTTCTGAGGGATTTGGAGCAGAATTGGTGCAAGAGCATAACATCCAGCAAGGTTCCTCTGTTTACCTAAATAACTGGGGTTTTTTGGGAGAAATAAATCAGTTTAATTAAAGCCAAAGCTCCGCAGGACACACTTCCCCACACATGGCCATGGCTCCTCTGGGCACGTTCCCGGTGTGCTCACGCTCAGCTTGGCCGTGCAGAGCAGCACTAGGGTCTCACTTGTGAGACTTTAACCTGAAATTGCCTCATTTCCCAAGCTACTGAGGACCCACCAGGGTCCAATCCAGCCCCTGCTTTGCTCCCTGCAGGCAGCTGGCCCAGGACTGAGTGAGCAGAGCAGAGGTTCCATATGTTTCTCCAGGCAGGGATTGAGAGGCAGGGTTTTGAGGTAGGTAGAGAGTGAGACTTCACACAGAAGTGAACTTCACTCTGAATTTTGGCCAGACTCTTTGCTTCCAGCACTGCAAATGAGGCAGATCAATTATTCTGAAACAGAAAGTGGAAATTACAGCTCCCTTGGCTTTGTTTCAACCTTTTGGTTTGCTGGAAAACATTCCAGCTGATGTTCTCCACGCACGGACACCCACTGGGATAAAAGGCATCCTGCTGCTTGTTTTCATGCAGATCCCTCCATCCCACCACCCTGAGCCTTGTCCAAGTCTGTGCTCGTGCTCCTGCAGTGCTGGGGAGCAGCTTGGTGACAATTTTGAGTGCTGAGCTGCCCCCTGTTCTCTGCTCCCTGGGAGAGGGACATAGATTACACAGGGAGAGATTTTTTCCCAACTAATGTATTTCCCAACTACTCAATTTCTTTTCCTGCAGCTGGACAGGCTGAGACTGGTACAAGTTTTCTGATCCAAAAGCAGAGCCAAGAGCTGTGCCTGGGAGGGACAGTCCCAAGGTGAACCTCTGCCCTGATCCCACATCCTGCAGGGAGGACAAACCTTCCTTCAGAGTTATGTCACAGGAGGGACGTGCTGAGAAGTTTCACTTCTTCAAGCAGACGGTTTTTGGACAATTTCCAGATGAGTTCTGGTGATGAATAAGCACTTTTGCCCTGGAAAACTCTTCCTCCCCCTCCCTGTAGCAGCACAGTCCTCCAAGACTAATGGCCACATTGCCTGAATTCCAGGAGAGCCACCTCCCCTCCCCTCCCCTCCTTACCCCTCTGAAGGCTGACACTGCTTTTTGGGGGATGTGGGTCTCCCAGGGGCTATGGGACCCTCTGCCTGCTCCAAACCAAAGCCACTGCATGTTTCCCAACCTTTCTCTTGGTGGGATTGCCCCTCTGGTCCTGTGGCTGGTGACAAACTGGGCTCACCGAGAGCATCTTCCTTCATAATTTGTCTGAGGTCACCTTACACGGGGTTGTGTCACCTGCTCCTTTGGGGCAAACCCGGGGTTTCCCGTGGGTGTTGGTGAGACTGTGGGTATCCCAACAGCATCAGGACCAGTATCTCCTGCCTTGTGCTTTCCCTGACCCTCTAGGCTAATGGAATATCTTCTCCATGTGCAACCTCTGGCCATTAAGGTGCACTTCCTTTGCCTCTCTCTTGCAGCATCCCACTCTGCTGTTGTCCAGAAACTTCTCTGGAGCTGCTTGGTTTGTCAGGTTGTTGGTGTTCCCTGGGCCTTTGGGGCTCCAGCTCTGCTTTTCCTCCTTTCTCTTTCATTTTGCCTCTTTTTTTTTTTTTTTTTTTAAATATATTTTTTGTATCTGAGGTCCAAAAGGGTGACTCCCAGCTGGGGAAAGCTTGCAAGGACATAATCCAGGCCTTTAGGAAAAGCAGTCATGACACATCTACGTGCAGCTTCCCCTTAAAGACGTGATGGACTTTGCAGCATAAAGCAGAGCATATAGCTCTAATCATATAGAGGCTATAAATGGGCTGGAAAACACTCCCAGAGAGTCAGTCCCTGCCACAAGTCCCAGCAGATAATTGTTTTTTTGTGGCATGCCTTGAGCATTAATGTGAAGGGATATTTTGGACTGAGAGCTGGGAACAGATCCCAGCGTGCCGGAGCCTTCATGAGAGCTCCTGGCAAGGGCTTGCTCTTCTAGAACACAAAATATTTGCAAGTCCTGCTGAGCTGCCTTCCCGTGGGGAGCAGTGGTGGGGACACTGGGCTGTGTGTGTGGATACATCCCTCTCCAGGGGCTGGACGGGGCTCTGGGAGAACCCACCCCCTTCATCCACTGTAGGGTCACGGGGCCAAATGCCCGAGGTTTTCTCTCTGTGAAATGCAATCTCCCCATGAAACATGGAGGATTGGTTTTCCTGCTGTGAGCTGCCAAAAGGCAGGGTTTGATCTGGGAGTGAGCTCTGGGCAGAGGAGGAAAAGGGACAAATGGCACGGAGTCACCAAATATCTCCTCTGTCCTTGCCCGGGCTGAGGTCCTGCTTTGGTGAAGAGATTTCTGCTCCAAACACTCTGGACTCTTGCTCTGTATTGACTTGAAAGAGAAATGGGTGTCAAAATCTCAAAACCAGGCTCTTGGTGCCTAAACCCTTTCTGAAGGTGGGCCTGGCATTGTTCTGTCACCGCTGGGGCGACTTCTCTTCCTTTCCCCGGGTTGTCTGCAACTCTCGGGTGACTTTGCAGAGAGGGAGCGTGGGTGCCTTCACTGTGAGACAGGGAAAAATGCCTCATCTCTGGAAGGAGTTGAAGCAGGGGCTGAATGCCCCACTTGGATATTATCTTTTATTATTTTTGGGGGGGTTTAAAAAAATCTGATGTGAAACAAAGGCCCCAAGTTTTATCCAGTGGCTGGATCCATACTCAGGCTGTGTCTCAAGAGCCGTCCCTGGGAGCATCCCCGGCTTTGCTCAGTGGAAAACTCATTAGCAGCGTGTGTGTGATGAATGAGGCTCTGTTACGCCACGGACATTTCAGAGCGCAGCGAAGCCCCGCTGGGTTATTCAGGATTTCGCGGTGCTCTGGAAACACCCCAGAGGGGGAGCTGGTGGGTGGTGCTGCCGGAGCGCGGCTCCGCTCAGCCTTCCCTGCTTTTCCTGTTTCCCTTTAAGGCTTCCTGGAGTGCTCGGTGCACTTTGGGCTGGAGTTTGTGAATGAACACTTTGGAAAGGGATGGAGGGTAGGAGAGCCGGGGTGGGCAGGAGTCCCGGGACCCCTCACTGCTCCCAAACAGCTCTTCTGATGCTCAGGGAAGTCCAACCAGTTTGTTCCTCGCTTTAGGCTTTGCCCTTGTGCCTCCACGTTTTTCTTGCAGATCCCAACGCAGCTTGGATAAATTCTTCTTTTTCCAAGCTTTTTTTTTTTTTTTAATTTTCCTCCCGAAGTTTCCTCGCACTAAGGGGAAACAGAATCTGGGGTCTGAATTCTTTACTCTCCCAAACAATTAGTATCATATTGACTCAAGCACAAATATGCTCTCTGCAATCCAAGGTAAAGAGCCGTGGAGCCAACAGCTCCTTCCAAGTGCTTTGTGGTGATGAAATGAAGGAGCAGACCCCGTGTCCTGCCCCAGCACTCGTGAGCAGCTACTCAAGTGCCTGATCCTGCTGCTCCTGAACTCCAGCCCAGTGTCACAACGGGGCTCCTTGTGTGACTGAGCTCAGTGGCCCTCACGGGGGTAGAGCATGAGGAATAAGCAGGAACAAGCACCTTTCCCCGAGGTGGTGGGCTCTGTGTCGCCTCAGGGGCTGTTTGGGACCGTGTCCCCCTGGTTTGCTGGTGGCAGGGTTGTGTTTCTGTGCTTGGCTGCTCTCAGCAGCCTTTGCCTCTGGCCCTGGCAGCGCTGAACACGCTGGTTGCATTACCCCGACCTTCTCAGGTTACAGGGCTTTTTGTCCCTGGGAGCTATAAAAAGCCTGTAGTGAAATTAAAACCACAGCGGAGCTCCTGCCTCTGCTGGCGGGATGTTTCTTTTCCTCTCTAAATGGAGCGGAGGATGAGGAGGAGGGAGTGTGTGTTTGCATCGAGGAGGGGGGAACAAAGTGTCGGGGCTGTGCCTGTCCATGTTCCACTCCCACAGACTCCCCAGGGAGCCACATCTCCTTACTTAGCAAAGTGCCGAAAGTTAGGCAAGACAGACGTGGTTCACTGAGTCATTTAAGACCAAACTTCAATTGTGGCATCAGCAGAGAACCTCAGAGGTGCTCCTGGGTTGAGCAACCTGGTCTAGTGGAAGGTGTCCCTGCCCATGGTCTTTATGGTCCCTTCAACCCAAACCATTCTGGGATTCTGTGATATTCTCCATGCGTGCTTCCCTGGACATGCAGGTGGTCCAGATCTGGATCTGCAGGATGTTTGGGGACAGAAGGTGGCCCCTGCCTGTGTGGGACCATTTGTCACAATTTGTAAGCAGCTTCTGGTGCCTCCTCCTTTCCCTTCCCCTCTGCTGATGCTTCTCTGTTCTTGTGTTGAGGCCCAGCTCCAGGAAGGTGATGGAGAGCCCTCAGGACTCCCTCCTGCCATCTCAAGGTGGCCTTGGTGAGCCAGGGTGGGCACACTGTTAATAAGAAAGAGCATGTAAGGAAGAGGGAGGATGTGGAGTGAGGTCTGTTGGTGGAAATAGAAGTGGAGAATATAGGAATACGTGTCATGTCTTCCAAAGAGTGGTGGGATGCCTTGCTGGGTACTATAAATTCCCGTGTGTTTAAATTAGTGGTGTCTCTGGGCAATAAGCCAAAAAACTGAAGTTGAATAATTGAAAAAGTTTACTGGGATTTTTTTTTTTTTTTTACCCCTTCGTAAAATTTCGGTTTCTGGAAATCTCTCTGACATGGAAAAGTGTTTGTCCAGAAGGGTCGTGAGTTTTAGAGTGGGCTGTCAGAGAGGGAGGGATGCGCACCCACTGGTCAGACTGGCCTTGGGATGGGGCTGCACCCAGCTCAGTGTCCTTTGAGCTGAGCTCTGCCATGCCCACCTTCCTGAGGTGTCCACAGTGCCCTGAGCTGTTCCTGGGAGGGATGGTGAGAAGGTCTGGAAACGGTGAATGATGTCCCACATTGCGCCAAAAAAGCCCTGGAACAAAACCAAGCCTGGAAACCTCATTTTGTTCCCACAAATTGCTGTTTCTCAAGCTGTCAGAGCTGCAGCACCACAACATGACCAGGCTCAGATCGCCCTGCTGGGAAAAGGCAGGGATTGCCCAAGGAGGAGAGTCTCCTGGAGCAGCCTGGCTGCTCCATGGATAATTCCCTGTCTGAAGTGATGATCCAGCATCCTCTCATCTTCTCCTCCTCCCAGCTTTTGTTTTTCCCAGCTTGAAGGACAGGGAGGTGCTCCGGTGGCAGATTTTCCTCCCTTCTCCTCTGCCACCTCCTTGGCCCAGCTGGAACCTCTTGGGGGTGGTGTATCCCTGTGCTTCCTGCTCCCAGAGCACGCTGTACTTTGCTTCCAGATGCTGTTCCAGCTGTGTCCTGCCAGCACAGCCCAAGGCACAGCTTCCTGAGTCACCACTTTGCTTGGAATGAATTCAACCATCGCCCTCCACTGCAGGGAGAGGTGACCTTTGGGAAGGCTCTGTGATGCCCTGCAGGGAATGTCCTGCCCTGATGCCAGGCTGGACCTTCTGGCTTCAAGCCTCTGGACACCTCCAGGAGCTCTTGCTGCTCCTGGCCTCTCCATTCCCATTCCCACAGCAACAGTAGAGGGAAACCTCATGGCTGGCAGTGATTTATCCGTGCATCCTGCACGGCGCCAGGGCCAGGTGGGTCACGCCAGTGAGAGATCACGCTGTGAGTTGTCTGCTGAGAGATGCAAAACCCTGTGTGTTCTGTGCATTTCTGCACAGATTTTTTACCCAAAAATAATTCCCGGTCTTGCCAAGCCACGAGTCTGTTTCCCAGAGAAAGCCAGGAGTCTGCAATGAGGATCTTGAGATGGTGATTTGCCTCCAGCCCTGTTCACCCTCTGAGGCCACCAGTGCTCATCAAACCATCACAGGAGAGTGCAAGGCTTAGACAAAGTTATTAAAAAAAAAGCCCTGCTGTTGAGTCAAGAGGTGCAGAAAGGACTCCCTTGCTTTCTAAACTCCTCTGAAAAGGGTTTAGGTGCAGCTGAATCCCATCTTAGCCTTGGATTGTGTCAACAGTTAAAATTTAAGGAATTATAGAGGTGTGATTAAATCACTCTGTCCCACAGGTTTTAGTGATGGCAAATCAGATATATTTCTTTAAAATGAATTATTTATTGTGACAAATGAACAGACAAGTGAAGAGACTAAAGATCTTAATCAGAATTATTTACTACAGAGTGTAAAAGCTAAAAATCTACAGGCATGAATTAGTAAAGGGCACTGTATCAAAGCAATTATATTAAAGCAATTGTATCAAAGACAAAAGAACCCAGCCATTAAGTAGAGATTGATACAGCTCACCACATGAGATAGTGGGCAGGTCTCTCTCTTTCTCTTAACCCCTGGACAGTGACTGTGAAGAGGTGTCCCTGCTTCATGGGAGAAGCTCCACACTTAAAGAAGTCTGTGGAAGCATCTGCCATATGAAAGTTGGACTGGGCTTTTATAGTTATAAAGTGATGGACTGGCAGGCACAGATTTCCAGGCCAGCCAGTAGCTTATCTGCCAAATCCTGCTTCAAAAAGCAAGATGTGTGTTTGAAGTCTGGGGACCCAGGCTGGTTTTAGCACAATTCAACACCGAAGCAGCACCCTGGTGCCAGCCAGTAGAACTTGCGTGCTGGCCTGCATTGTTTGCACTCTCTGATGGGGTTCTAGGCTTTCTTGGGGTGGGCCATCCTGCCACACCACGTGATGCCATTGCCTGTTACCTGTCTCCTCTGTGAGTGAATGACACCATGGGCTGGAGGCCTAAAATCCGTCCCCAAACCAGAGGGCATGTGGGAAGTGCAGGTGGCAAGTAAATGTTCAAGAAATACGGGTGTCACTTGGCACAGGTGGGTCACACCCTGTGCTGTGCAGGGCTGGCTGAGCTTCCAGCTGGAAAATGGACCATCTCAGGAACCTGGACGTGTTCATCAGGAACTGCAGTGAAAGGACAGGGAGTAATGGGTTCAAACTGAAAAAGTTCTCTGGACAAATACTTTTCCAGGGGAAATTTAGGTTAGATATAAGAAAAACTTGTTCCCTGTGAGGGTGGGGAGGCCCTGGCACAGGTTGCCCAGAGAAGCTGTGGCTGCCCCTGGATACCTGGAAGTGTCCAAGGCCAGGTTGGATGGGGCTTGGAGCAACCTGGGCTGGTGGAAGATGTCCCTGCCCATGGCAGGGGGTGGCACTGGATGGGCTTTAAGGTCCCTTCCAACCCAATCCATTCTATGATTCTGTGATTCTAAAACTTGGTGATACAGTAATTGAGACAATAAATACTGGTTATTGCAGATGTACGCAGGGAACAGGGTGGATGCGCTCCACTCTTTTACTCCTTTCCTCTTTGAGAGCTGACTCGGTGCAGACTGTGCCTCATCAAACTGCAGATGGAGTCACAGAATACTCTGAGCTGGGAGGGACCCACAAGGATCATCGAGTCCAACTTCTGTCCCTGCACAGGACACCCCAACAATCCCACCCTGGCCCTGAGAGTGCTGTCCTTGAGCTCTGTCAGCCTTGGGGCTGTGCCCACTGCCCTGGGGAGCCTGGTCAGTGCCCAACCACCCTGTGGGGGAAGAACCTTTTCCTGAGATCCAACCTGACCCTTCTCTGACACAGCTCCAGCCTCGGGTCCTGTACGTGGTCACCAGAGAGAAGAGATCAATGCTTTTTAATTTCAACCTAATTTTGGAAAGGATCTCTTTTCAGTACCCTGCAGGTGAGGACATTGCTGTCTCCAGTGTTGTGGGGTTTCCAGATGGCAGGAACCATTCTCGGTGCTGGAGAAATCCCATCTTCCCTGATCTCTGCTCTCTCTTTCCATCCCATCACTTTTGGGCTTTATTTTTGCTTAATCCCCAGATGATCTGGGGAAGGAGTGTGCAGCTGGGCAGAGGCGAGCTGCAGGACAGGGACAGAGCCTCAGGACTTGAGACCCACCTTCTTATTTGTGTCTTTTCACTTGTGGCATCCAAGGACTTGTTAGCCTGCTATGCTTTTCATCTGCTTTCTCTTTCCTTTTTCCTATAAAACATTTCGAGAGGGTCCTCTGGGAATATCCCAACTTGTTCTAGGGGATCTGGAGAAATCCCCAGATGCTCCAAGGGACAGATGTTTTGAGAGCCATTGCTGAACCAGTTCCTCAGCATGGAGCTAGGGGGAGGTACCGTCTTTCAGATGAGGTAAAATCAAAGTCCCGGTGACCCTTCAAAGTTCTTAGATGCTTTTTGCAAGGCTGGAGATGTCAAGGTCATTTTTAGGGCCAAATGCTTGTACACCTTCCTTGTCATTTTGGTTCTGTGGCATTAGAACATCTGCTGCTTCTTCCCAGGGACATATGTGCTTTCTTTAGCGTTGTGTGACTGTTGCAGGAGACACTCAATATTCCCTATCTTTCAATCAATTCAGGAGCTTGTGGGATGAGAGGCATTAATTATGTAAGGGACAGTGATGGGAATTCACTAAGGAGTTCCCTTTGTATTGGCCACATGTGATGCTCCAGTTCCTGCTCTGGCTTCCTTATGTCAAGTGAAAGGTTGGTCTGAGAGCAAAGAAATTTGGAAAAAATCCATTTTGGGTGGGACCTCCCACACTGGTGCAGGATGGAGACACCATGCCTGGCATTGTGGTCCATGCCTAGCCTGGCTGAAAGGCAGGGAAGACACGTTGTGGTGGCCAGTGCTACCTGTTGGCAACTCCTCCCGATCCTGTTGTGGCCCTCTGAGCAGATAAGGGCAAGCAGATGCAGAAGTGAGATGACTTTCTTGGCCCAAAATATGCTTCAAGCATGGGATTCCCTCTAGAAATGCAAAATCTTTTGCTTTTGCCTCAGTGCAGTTTCATTTTCACCTCTGCAGGAGAACAAGAGATTAAAACCACCAGGATTGAGAAGATGTTGCTGTGAATTGCAGAAGAACCAACACTTGATATAACCGTCCCATAGTCCTTCTCTTTAAATGAAAGCGTCTCCCAACTGGTGTTAGTGTCTCCCAACTGGTGTTAACATCTCCTAACTGGTGTTTATGTCTCCCAACTGGTGTTAGCGTTTCCCAGCTGGTGTTGGTGTCTTCCAACTGGTGTTAACATCTCCGAACTGGTGCTGTACCACTGTCACAACATTTGCACCCCAGCCACTGTCACCACCTTACAGACATCTGGTTTTGATGTGTGGGGGTTTCTTTGCAAGCACAGAGATGTGAGGAGGTCACTCGAGTGTGCAGATGGTGGGAAGTGGCCCCTGAGCTCCTGTGGGGGCTGTGTGGGGGTGGGATGCAGTGGCAGGAGCTGGGCTCTGAGCAGGGAGGTGACCAAAGCCCACTTGGCTGAGTGGGGAGGGCAGCCCTGAAGTCCAGGGCTTCAACTCCAGTCACCTTGGGACTCCTCACAGAGAAAGGAGGGACCTCACAGCAGCTACAACTTCCCATGGAGGTGCAGCACCAATCTCTGCTCTCTGTGACCAGGGACAGCACCCAGGGAATGGCCTGGAGCCAATGGTCAGGGCAGGGTCAGGTTGGATCTCAGGAAAAGGTTCTTCCCCCAGAGGCTGGTTGGGCACTGACCAGGCTCCCCAGGGCAGTGGGCACAGCCCCAAGGCTGCCAGAGCTCCAGGGGGGTTTGGACAATGCTTTCAGGGCCAGGGTGGGATTGTTGGGGTGTCTGTGCAGGGCCAGGAGTTGGACTGGATGATCCTTGTGGGTCCCTTCCAACTCAGGAGATTCTATGATTCTCCCACCCC
Organism: Cephalopterus ornatus; assembly: GCA_013396775.1. Classification (NCBI taxonomy): domain Eukaryota; kingdom Metazoa; phylum Chordata; class Aves; order Passeriformes; family Cotingidae; genus Cephalopterus; species Cephalopterus ornatus. The sequence continues at coordinate 383,600 of VZRE01014436.1, read as the reverse complement.
GGTATATTTTTGTTGTAGTTTCCTCTTTCCCCTGGTAAAACTCATTTTCCCCCAGAACCTGCCTTTCCCTGTCCATGTGGTTTTAATCACACGCACGTGCTGAAGGAAACCAGAGGTGCTGCGTGTCCCAGCCCCATTCACGGGCCCTGTGTTTGTGTAGGGCTGCTGCTCCACACCTAAGGCTTCTTGGCTTGGGTTTTCTCTTTCATGAATCAGGTCTCGGGGGAGGAAGCTGTTGGATAATAGAGCCATTTGTTTTGGCAGCTGCCTGCGGGTGCCGGCCCTCCAGCCTTCCTGAATGTGCTCTCACATGTGAGCGGCTCAGCCCAAAGGGGCAGCAGGGCCTTGATCTGTAACCTTAATAAAAAGCTGGTCAAAATAACAATAAGCAAAGGGAGCAGCTCACCCTGCTGTGCTATCACACAGCACGAGCCACACAGGATCCTCTCCTCAACCCTGGTCCCTGTGTGAGGCTGCCTGGTGAGTTTGGGATCCCCGAGCACAATGAGCTGCAAGAGGAAAGTTTTTCATTTACCCAACCCTGTGAGGACAGAAATCTCCTCTGGAGGAATCCCAGCTGTCCCAGCTTCCCCTGCCCTGCACACTGCAGACATAAGACAATTAAACCTTAATAAAGACATTCAGAATTTCCATCTCTCATCTTCTGCCAGCCCTTTGTGGGCTGGATGAGGTATCTGCCAGAGGGCAGGGTTAGATGGAATATTGGGAAGGAATTGTTCCCTGTGAGGGTGGGGAGGCCCTGGCACAGGTTGCCCAGAGAAGCTGTGGCTGCCCCTGGATCCCTGGAAGTGTCCAAGGCCATGTTGGATGGAATCCTGGGCTAGTGGAAGGTGTCCCTGCCCATGGCAGGGGGTGGAACGAGGTGAGCTTTAAGGTCCTTTTCAACCCAGAATTTCCAACCCAGATCATGGAATCCGTGACACTATGTGGTTCTATAGTCTATGATTCTATGATTCTGTGTGAATCTGTGATTCCATGATCTCCCATTTTCCTGCCCTTGCAGGGATGGGGATAACAGGGACAACTCACCCTGGTTTCAAGAAGCAGAGGTCTGTCGGGATGAGCTGGGAGTCTCCCCAAGATGACTAATACAATGCTGCCAACACCTCAAGACAGTGTTTTAGGGCTGATGAAATAAAGATAGAATATTTAGATGCTTCCCTCCCAGCCAGGATGCCCGGAGGGACCAGCTAAGGCCATGTCCTGCCCTGGTGAAGGGTGACAGCAGGGACTGGTCCCCACTGGGAGTGGCTGGGATCGAGTCACTCTCCATGTGTCTCTCGAATCTGTCCCCTCTGTATCTGCAAAATTCCCTTGCAATGAGCTGTAATGAATAAGTAATTCCAAACAAGACACTTTTTATCCATACTAAAATCAAGAGTGAATAACCTGATCACAGATTAAGTCAAGCTTTCGAATCTAGAAAAATACTGAGAAAAACTTATCCACAAATTTCGCTGCTTTTTCTCTTCATCATGGATATTGGAGATCATATTGGTTCTCCTCTGAGATTCCAGATCCCAAGTCCTACAAACCTACTGTCACAGGGGAAGATGACCAGTTGCTGCTGTGCCCTTAATTTCTGATCCCTGGGAACACTATTTCTTTTGCAGCACCTTGTGTAGAATCAGTGTAAATCAAAAGGACGTGTTTGGACCTCTCCAAATCTGTAAGTGCTCTTAGCAGACATCAGGCAATTGCCATCTCTGCTGGGCAGTGCCAGTGCCTTCAGTGCCACCCCCGCCCTGTCCTTGGCATGTGCTGGGAGTGTCCCTATCCTGGTGACACACCAGCTATGCCCAGGCTCTGTCTGTGACTGTCCCAATAAATCACTGTGCAGGGCTGATAAGACTGCAATTATTCCCCGCATTCTGTCTGGGAGCTTCCTCCTGGCTTTGGGGCACTGATCCCGTGGATGGCATGTGTGCTGCCAGTGTGAGATTGTTATAATGTGATCCAGCCATTCAAAATAACGTTATTAACTGCAGAAAATGCAGAGCTAGTTATATGGGAATATTATTCCAGTAGAAAATGTTTTAAGGGAAATTTATTTGGAGGGGAGGTAAAGTTAAGTCACAAGAAAGCTCACAGTTTTTTAATTCTTTCTCTGTAGGTTTTTGGTGTTTGTTCTTTTTCCTGTTTATTTATTTATTTATGTGTGCAGGTTTTTTGAAGGTGTTTTCACAGTGTAGCTGAAAAACCCGAGTACAGACTCTGGTGGTGCAAGGCTGCTCTGCCAATTCCTGTTAGAACCTTTTCCTCTCCATGAGACCTAGACTGATCCAACCTTGGAGCTGAACACAGTGTTGATAAACCCCATTGGTTTTGGGGTTCCTTTTGCTTCTGGACTCATCTCTACCCCTGTTTGCATTTCAGGGAAGGGCTTGCACACAAACCCGGCTGTACAACACCCTCAGGCAGCTCTGAATGGCATCATTCAGATCCTAATCACGGGCAGCCTCCTGCAATCCCAGCCCTGGGATGGATGGCACAGTGGAGTGTAAGTGAATTAGGGAATGCAAGAGCATAATTAAATAAAATGGATGGTACAATTAGATCTGATTAGCTCTGGATGCCAGCCTGCATGCCAAGGCTGTGCTTTGGGTGCTGAGCCCCTTTTTGTGAACCTACCTGACAAAGAGGTGCAAAAAGGGCTATGTGTGTGTGCTCTGCCCAGCACAGACCACTGCTCTCAAGGCCAGTTTAATTTTTTCCCCTAAACTGGGAAATCCTGTTGTTCCATGATTGAATATCTCCATGTGGAGATGCCCAACCTTAACTTTAGGTGTCACCCACTGTGCCAACACTTGAGACATGCCCATGGGGGACAGTCTTGTTGTTCTTCCCCCAGGGGGTGGTTGGGCACTGAACAGGCTCCTCAGGGAATGGTCATGGCCCCAAACCTGCCAGAGCTCGAGGAATGTTTGGACAACACTCTCAGGGACAGGGTGGCATTGTTGGGCTGTCTGTGCAGGGCCAGGGGTTGGACTGGATGATCCCTGTGGGTCCCTTCCAACTCAGGAGATGCTATGGTTCTGTGATTCTTCTTCCCAAACATCCCAAACAATAGTCAAAGTTCCCTCCTTGCCAACCATTCTAAGGTCAGTGTGTTGCTTACACCACACCTGGGATTCAGCCATGAGTGGTGGCCACGACCCCAGACAGCAGTGACTGCCCAGGGCCTGTCAAGATCCCAAAGCCTGGGAAAGTCCAACCCCCTTTTAAATAACCTTCAGCCTCCTGGTGATGGTGGTGGTTAAACCTCGGCGCAGCAAAGGCTTTAAAGGCAGGTCAGAGCCAGGGGTGTTGAAGTGATGCTCCCATGTAGCTGGTCGAGGACCGATGGGTGATGTTTCGGGTGCCCCTGTGCCAGATGTGCAGAAGCTGTTTTCATTGTTCCTATGAGACACAGTGTTTGGGGACAACTTGGCTCAGCCCAGGTGATGCCCTTGCATGTCCCTGTGCCACCCTGGGTTGGCAGAGACCTTTCAGCCCATCCCTGTGGCACCGGCGGCAGGTGAGTCAGGGCGGGCCAGCCCGGGTGTGTCTCCATGAGCCTTGCTGAGGGCCCTGCCCTTGCTGACACCCTCTGGTGCCCTGTGGGACCGCTGGGGTGGAGCTGTGAGCCCCGTGCCCTGCCCCTGCTGCACCACACACCCAGCACCTCACAGGAGCTGTTCCAATGCAAACTGGGTCTGGTTTTGCTCTGGGGGCAGAGATGCCTCTCCACATGAAGTGTGACTCCTGCTCCTGATCTGCTGGAGCTCTGCTGCTGAGGGGCACAGGCAAAGAGTGACACAGAGTTCACCGGTGTCTGTGGTTTTGGGTGGGTTTTGGGTTAGTTTGTGTCTGTGTCAGTGTCCCCTCTGACACTCTCCCACATCACAGGGGAGGGGTGGCACTGGGTTTGCACCTCACAGGGCAAGAAATCCCCCCTTTTTCTCTAATGCTGTAGATAAGCAGAAGCCAAATTCTCTTTATAACCGGAGCCTCTTCAGTTATATCAGGAGTTTGGGCTTTATAATATTTGCTACTCTAAAGGGCATTTCTCTGTGCTTTCCACTGGGGATTCCCAAATTCCCTGCAGACTCTGTCCATCCTTAAGCCTGCACACAGCATTAGCAGCTCAGAGTCCCCTGACCCTTGCCCTGGTCTTCTCTGTGCTCACACCAGGCTGGTTCTGCTGGGCACAGTGGGCATCCTGCTGTGTTTGTCATCGGGCAGAAGTGCTGGGGGCAGGATCAGGACCTCCCACACCCATGGGATAAAGCCATATACTGTGCTCCTGGGAGGAGGCTGCCTTATAGGGTGACATTAAATGCCCTGAGCTGGATGTCTTGTCCACGCTGACTTTTAGTGATTCTGAGAAGATTGGGACCTCTATCCATTTCTTAGACACCTACCAGCAGTCTCCCGGTGGATGTTACTGGGGGGGACAAGTTGGGGACCAGGCCACCAGCAGACGTGAGGCTTCACTGCCAGGGGACTAAGACAGGAGCCCCACTGTCTCACCAAGGGTGGGCTAGGTGGGGTCCCATCCCCATCCCAAGGGCAGAGCTCTGTCCCTGTGGAGCCCCGTGCCACCCCTCCCTCCCTGGCACGGCTCTGGATGCTCCCCTGTGCTTTTCTGCCGTGTCCTCCTCGCATTCCACAGCTGCTTGGCTGCCAGAGGCAGCATCCCCAGCCTGGTTTTGGGATGCCATCCATCATCCTCCCGCAGGCCTGGCTGTCTTGGCTGGAGGCTGGGACACTTCCCTGTGCCTGGGGCTCGTCAGGAATGCACTAATTGCCGCTGGAACAAAAGCTGCTCCCCAGTGGTGCTGAGCACGCGGGGCTGATCCTCCCCAGCCTCCGGGGATGCTCCGGGAGGTCCCGCCGTGGGCTCAGCACACGCTCCTGCGGGTTTGCGAAGGGCTCAGATTTATCTTCCCTGGTGCTGTTCTACTTAAAAGGCATATTCGGGGCATGCCAAGAGCTCGCCTGGAAAAAGCATTTCCTCCTCCCCCTCTGTCCAAGCACGGAGCTGCTGGCTCACATCTACCTTGAATGATGGCACCTGAAATTCCAGGAGGCTTTCCCAAGCAAAAGCACCCCACGCTCCCCAGCTATTTGCTGCTGTGGTGGTTGCCAGGCTCCCTGGCTGGTGAGTCAGCAGCATTCCTGCTCTTTGATTTTTTTTTTTTTTAATTTAAATCTGGGATTTTTGCTGAGACAGCATTTTCCCCCTTATCTTCGTGCCAGCACATTTGGGCAGGTACCCTGTGTCTCTCCTCTGTGTCCCTTGTTCCCGTGGGGGCCGGACACGGAGGGGATGGCTGTGGGTGCCCTGAGGGATGGCACAGTCTCCCCACAGCCACGTGTTGTGATTTCCCCACGGGGCACTTCAGCAGCCTGTTAGAATCCCCCAACACCCCTGCCCGGGGCACCAGGGAGCAACTTAGTGGTAGCTTTCTGGAAATTAGAGGATGCAAAGAAATGTTGTCCATTGCAGGGGCTTTTCCCAGGAAAGCAGGAGCAAAATCATGTGCGGGCTCTGGCAAGGGTAGTTTAAGTGAACCTGGGAAGTTTTTGTCATAGAATCACAGGATGGTTTGGCTTGGAATGGATCTTTATCATCTTGTTCCACCCCCTGCCATGGGCAGGGACATCTTCCACTAGCCCAGGTTGCTCCAAGTCCTGTCCAACCTGGCCTTGGACACTTCCAGGGATGGGGCAGCCACAGCTCCTCTGGGCAACCTGTGCCAGGGCCTCCCCACCCTCACTGGGAAGAGTTTCTTTTGTATTTCTATGCTAAATTTCCCCCCTTTCAGTTTGGACCCATTTGTCCTTGTCCTGTCACTACAGTTCCTGATAAACAGTCCCTCTCCAGCTTCCTTGCTGGCCTCTTGAGATACTAGAAGGTGCTGTGAGGTCTCCACACAAACTTCTCTTCTCCAGGCTGAACAGCCCCAACTTTCTCAGCCTATGTTGAGCAAAACTTGATCCCAACACTCAGATTTTTTTGCTGTGGTTCAAAAGTAGCAGGTGCTGGTTGCAGAAAGCCACATAGACGGAAATAAAGTGTGTCAGGAAACAGAGACCTAGCCCTTGGGTAGGTGGGTTGGTGGCTGGGAGCACCCACCCTGGCAGGGCTGCTGTGAGGGGATGGGAAAGGGGTGGCAGAGAGGTCTGAGGGGGTGCTATCTGGGCTTAGGTAACAGGAGGAAACTGCTCGATATGGATGAGCCCTCTCTGTGCCAGGCCCACCATGCCAGGGCTCTCAGAGTCCCCCAGATGCTGGTTCAGTTATTAAAATCCATCCTGCACAGAATCACAGACTGCTTTGGATTGGAAGGGACCTTAAAGCTCATCCAGTCCCACCCCCTGCCATGGGCAGGGACACCTTCCACTAGCCCAGGTCCAAGCCCCGTCCAACCTGGCCTTGGACACTTCAGGGAATGCAAGAGTCCTGCAGGACTCCATCACTGCTGTACATATGCCATGACATGCATCCTCACGGCAGGGAGGAGGGAGGAATGTGGTGATCCACTCTTTTATTTCTAGATTTAAGAATCCATGGAGTCAAGGTGGGGGCCAGGCAGCTGTGGTGTGGGGAGTGCTCCACTGGAAACACCTTCCTGGCATTCCTGGAGAGCGAGCTGAGCCCAGCCAGGCAGAGCTCTGTGCTCAAGAGGCACAAGGGACACTGGCTCTGGCACTGCTCCCAAGCCCTTACAGTGATTTTTGTATATGTGCTGGTACTTTATGAACCCTCAAACCCTGCTGTCTCCATTCCAAGATCCAGCTTTATTGCAGGTGGGGCTCGTAGCAACCTCTCCTCTGTGTTTGCCTAACAGTGCCCATCGTGCTTTTATTTGATTGTAATCTTGCCAGAGCGTGGCCATCAGTCTCGACATTTTTCATGCTGTGTGTCAGCTCCCTTTTCTTCCCTTGGAAGATTTCCAGGGCAGGGTTTAGCTGTTGGGAAGAGCAGGGCTGGGGCACTGCCCCTCGTACATCCGACCACGTTGCCTCACACCAAAGCTCCCTGGCACTGGGTCCCAGGGAGCTTTTGGGACAGTATTTGTATTTCCATCAGCTGCTTATAAAATCCCTTGGACATGGTGTTCCCCCCCTGGGTTGGCAGTGCCCCCCTTGGCACCTCAGCCTCCTGGAGCTGTGCTGTTGGTTTGTTTTGGGAATGCAGAGGCTTCTTTCATCCTGCCTTTGCTGCAAAATGGGTGTTTCCTAGAGGCAGTGCAGGATTGGGCCCTTCCTCGTGCTCCATCCTTGTCCTTGTTTTCAGGCTGGCTGCTCACCAAGCTCACATACGTGGGCAAGGTGTCCTTGTAAGCTGGCAGAGCTGGCAGCCCAGGAACCTTCCATGGCCTGGGCTGACCCCACAGTGTGGGCAGCAGGTGAGGGGGGCATTCTGCCCCACTCAGGTGAGACCCCCCTGCAGGGCTGCCTCCAGCCCTGGGGTCCTCAGCATAAGAAAAACGTGGAGCTGTTGGAACGAGTCCAGAGGAGGCATCAAGATGATGAGAGGGCTGGAGCCCCTCTGCTCTGGAGCCAGGCTGGAGAGCTGGGGGTGTTCACCTGGAGAAGAGAAGGCTCTGGGGAGACTGAGAGCTCCTTCCAGGGCCTAAAGGGGCTCCAGGGGAGCTGGAGAGGGACTTGGAACAAGGGTCTGGAGGGATGGGATAAGGGGGAATGGCTTCTCACTGCCAGAAGGCAGGGATAGATGGGATATTGGGAACGAATTCTTGGCTGCGAGGGTGGGGAGGCCCTGGCACAGGTTGCCCAGAGAAGCTGTGGCTGCCCCTGGATCCCTGGAAGTGTCCAAGGCCAGGTTGGACAGGGCTTGGAGCAACCTGGGCTGGTGGAAAGTGTCCCTGCCCATGGCAGGGGGTGGAAGTAGATGGTCTTTAACATTTCCAACCCAAACTATTCTATGTTTTTACGATAGCCCTGACAAATTTGGGATGCCCCCATATCAACCCAACCTCAGTTCTCCTTTCTCTGGGATTAATGCAGGGATGTCTGTCAGCAGCTGGGATAAGCTGCAGAAAACCAAACCCATACTTAGTTCCTTCATAAGATGAAGATTTATCTGCTGGCTGAGAAGGAAGATCTCCCGTGGCCGGTGCAGGGCTGACACATCACTGGGCTGGATGGATGGGCTGTGCAGCAGGGCTGTTCCTGGAAGGCACCAGCCTGGCCTGGCTTCACTCACCCTGAGCCTGACAAATGCCTGATGGGATTTTTTTCTAAGTGCAGTGTCTGGATCTCACTGTTAGGGAGCTTTGCAAGCTGACAGACAGACACACATGTCCCCACAGAGCCTGCACAGCTCGAGGAGACCATGGAGCTGGGGAGAGGGTGCTGAGGGCACATCCCTGCTCTGCACCCTTGGTGCCTGGATGGTTCCTTGCTCAGCTCTGGGGTCTGGCATCCTCCAGCATCCTCTGGTTTGTCCTGGCAGAGCCCAGGGGAGAGTGTGGAGCTGCTCTGCCCACGCTGTACAGGTGCTTTTGGAAACCTTGTCCGTGGGTTTTAGGGGGAGCTGCTCTTGTTGCACATGAGCCCCATGTTGTGGTCACAGAAAATGGGCTGCCTGGGTAAAAGGCACTTGAAGACAATTTGTTTTGGAGTGAAAAACATGCTCTGAGTGCCAAATGTTAAAAGCAGCTGGAAGAAAAAGAGCATTTTTGTTACTGGAAAATGGCCTGTGACCCACAGGTCAGGCAGGGGGTCAGAGCCCTCGTGGAACAGGGCAGGGGTAGGGTGACCTGTGCTGCCCTACAGAAACGAGCCCAAGGGCCCCAAAGGAGACAACAGGATACCTCCTGGTGCACTCAAAAGGTTTGTCCTTCCCTCTTGTCCATGGGGTGTTTCCAACAAAGTTTCTACTGGAAACCCTGTGAAGGCAGTGAGGGCACCGAGCCCCAGGGCTGCAGAGCAAACACAAGTGGCATTTTCTGTCACTGCCCCTCGCACTCTGCAGTCCTGCTCTGACCTGGGGTGGCTTTTCATCTTCTTTGGCATCCTCAGGATCCCAATGTGCCGCAGATCTCCCTCCCTGCCTGTACTTTCTGCATTCCCTTTTTTTTTTTTCCACGTTTCCTGGTGAAATCAAGGTGTTTGAAAGACCCCGAAGTGTCTAAATCTACAGATCTCCATATCCACATTTCTCATCATGTTGCATCCAGCTCAGTCAAGTCACACAAAAGGACAAATCCACATTTTGTTGCTTTAGAGAAGTAAGGATTTTGCCCATCAAGCCCACCAAAAGTTGGTTATTTAATCCTTAGTAGCCCATGGAGAAGTGAATTGGGATGGGATTGCTCTGAGACCCTCAGTAGCCTTTTCTGTGCCAACTGTCTGGATTATAAGGTTGGAAAAACATGGGTTTTCTGTCTTCATTGCTTATCTGTTGGCACAGCATTTTAACACCAGCAAATAAAAGATGGGTGAGAATGTTCTGGGGATGAGTTGGCAAGGAGTATCTCAGTTATTAAAGCCACTGAAAAATTATTCTCAGGATAACTTTCCATATGCAACAGCAGGTTAATTGAACTTGAGCCATGCAGTAGAAATGTGCTGATTCCAACAAGATTTTCCAGCAGCAAAAAAAAAAAAAAAAAGGGGGAAATATTTTATTTGGACTGTGTTGAAACTCCAACAGAAGCAGAATGTTTCTGTTGCATCACTTAAATTAATTTCATGTAATGTGGAGTGTAAATTTTAATATTATATTGTCTTTACAGATTGTATCATTCCACACATGTAGTGCATGATTTAAGAAATGCACAGGAAGGGCAGGAATAAGGAAAAGAGTTGCTGGAGTGAAACACTGTAATGGCCCTAAACTGCTTGCTGGGAGGAAATGTTTCTTGGCAAACACAAGAATTCCAGCTTTTTTGTGCAGAATCAGAATCAATCTCTCCCTTCATGTCAGGATTTCCCAAGTAATGGAAACTGCAGCTCCCAGCCAGCCCTGCTCAGGATGTAGTCTGTGTTAATTATTCATTGGAGCCAGATAGAATCGGAGATAACTCAGAGGAAACCTGGGAGAACAGCTTTGAAGCCATGTGACATCCCTGGCTGGCTGGGGGACGTGGAGCAGAGGTGATGCTCAGCTTGCAGTGCCTGGGGATGGATGGTTGTGGTCTGATGGTGGAGGGGCAGAAGGGACTTTAAAGATCCTCCAGTTCTAACTCCCGAGTCACGGGCAGGGACACCTTCCACTAGAGCAGGTTACTCAGAGCCCCATCCAACCTGGCCTGTTGCTCCTTGTGTGCCCACAGAGACCCAGCTGGGATGTTACAAGTCCTGCTGTGGGCTCCAGAGCCCCCCAGGTTCTGTGCAGCCGCCCAGCTCTGGGCTTTGCCTTGCACAGGTTGAGCTGCGGCTGCTAAAGCAACAACAGGGCTGCGGCTGCCAGAGACCAGAAGCAGCTTCATTTGCCTCAGTTTGCAAAATCCTTGTGTCCATCCAAGTGAGGAGGCAGCAATCCACGCTGGTTTGGGCAGGGGCAGCCCAGGGAACGCGTGCATGGTGGTTGCCCACCGTGGTTGGATGTGTTCTGGTGATGGGGAGTCACAGGAGGCACCCCCAGCCTCGGCTCTGGGTGTCTCCAGCACCCCGTGAGAAAGAGGCAGTGGCAAGAATTTATGGCACAGAATCACAGAATCAACCAGGTTGGAAAAGACCTCTGAGATTAACAACTCCAACCTTTGACCCAACCCCACCTTGTCACCCAGCCCATGGCACTGATGCCACATCCAGTCTGTCCTTAAACACCGCCAGGGACAGGGACTCCACCCCCTCCCTGGGCAGCCCATTCCAATGGCTGATCCCTCTCTCTGGGAAGAATTTCCAAGCCTTCCAGAAAAACTGCTGCATTGGCAGTGCTGTTGCAAAGGAAGAACGTGGAAGAGGGTGGGAGTGAGGAGATCCCAGGGCCAGGCAAGCCCTGACTGCCACGTTTGGGGCCGTGCTGAGCCAGCTTTGCCAGGACAAGGAAATACAGCAGTGGGATACACACAGAGCTGCTTCCATCAGACAGAACTTGTTGCCTCTAAGTTTCTGCCATGTAAGTGGAGCCAGCATTTTGGAGGAAGGCTTCACTACCAGCTAATTTGATTTTTATGGGGAGCACTGAGGTGTTTGGGTTTGTTCCTTTCAAGCCACCGGATCTTGGAGTCCTGTGGCTATGTCAGCATCTCAGCTGCTGTATAAAACCAGCGACCTTTCCAGGTCCTCAGGATAATAGGCTTCAAAGGTGTGTTATTTTATACAGTTTCCAGAAAAGCCACATTTATTTTGTCATTGGAGACACCTTTAAAGCTCCACTGTTCAGCCCTGTGGCAACCTGTGGCACTGGCAAAGCAGCATTAGGGGGGAAGTGTGTGTTCCATCCTCAGTTTAAGCCGTGAGTGTTGTCATAAGAGGAACAGAGTTGCTTTATTGCCCCAGGATGGGGTAGGAAAACCCAGAGGCTGCAGTGCCTGAGCCTGGGAGAGTGTGGTCCAGCCTGGGGGGAAAAGCAGTCGCTGGGACTCCTCCCTCCCCTGCTCCTGCCTGGTCTCTGCAGGGGCAGGGGACCTGTGTTGGGACAGCAAACACAGCCATAAAGCCAAGAGATGTCCCCAGGGTCTGCTCCCAGCTCTTCCTGCAGCTACTGCTGGCAGATTCACCCACCATGAGTGACTGCTGCTCCAGGGGTGATAATGACGTGAGAACGTGCCTGATAATTCCACAACAAACTTGTATTCACCTTGAAAAAATAGCCCCAGCATTACCTTCCCCAAAACCTTTCAAGGAGGAAAACAACTTTCTGTTTCTAATAAAGGTCTCCAACATAAGCTGAGCAGGTTTTATTTTCATTTTTTCTTCTCCACAAAAGTTTCCATTGTGTCCAAAAGCCATTTTCTGTCAAAAAAGGTTTTGATGGAAAATATTTTACTAAATCTATTCGAAGCTGATACATAGCCTTGCCAAGAAAGAGGGAATGAGTAAACCCTGTGAAGCTACTGCTCGGCACATTAAAGGGAATATCACCCAACTTCCCAGAGGCTCCAGAGCGTGTTTGGGTGGTCCTGGTGCTGGGCAGTGGAGCTGGGATCATCACAGCCTCTGGTAAATGTTAAACTAACAAATAAATCTGCTTTGCTCAGCAGCCAGAACTGAGCCTTCAAACTGGGGTGAAGCTTTCTAAATATCATCAGGCATATTTTCTTTAAAGGAAGGAAGGATCTTAATTCCAGCATTCCAACCCAAAATAGACATCTCTAAGAATAGCCCTTCCCCACTGCAGGGCAGGATGCCTGTCAGGAGGAAAAGGGGTTGGGGGAAAACAAGGAGTGCTTTCCCTAAATAGCCACGCTGGAATTGGGCAGGACTGGGTTTTAACTGACCATGAGTGATTGTCCTCAGAGCATCCAATGCCACTGAGGTGGCTTGGAGCTGCCAGTGGCCCTTTGGATCAGGGACTGGAGCAGCTCAGTGGCTCCTTGGGTTGATGGAACTGTTCCTTAGAGGCCTGATGGCCACCCTGCAGTGGATCACAGAATCACAGGACATGCTGAGCTGGAAGGGACCCACAAGGATCATCAAGTACAACCCTCAGCCCTGCACAGGCCCATCCCCAAGAGTCACCCCCTGTGCCCCAGAGGATCATCCAAACCCTCCTGGAGCTCTGGCAGCCTTGGGGCTGTGCCCACTGCCCTGGGGAGCCTGGTCAGTGCCCAACCAGCCTCTGGGGGAAGAACCTTTTGCTGAGATCCAACCTGCCCCTGCCCTGACACAGCTCCAGGCCATTCCCTGGGTGCTGTCCCTGGTCCCCCAGAGCAGAGCTCAGTCCTGCCCCTCCTCTGCCCCTGCCCAGGAAGTTGGAACTGCAATGAGGTCTGCCCTCAGTCTCCTCTGCTCCAACTGAACACACCAAGTGCCCTCAGTGTCCTCACAAGGCTTCAAATCAAGGCCCTTCCCCATCCTCATTCTTTCCTTTGGACATTATCTAATGGCTTCATGCCTTTCTTGTCCTTCCCCTCTGCCATCAGAGCCCACTGGAGCCCGTGATGTGGCTGCTGAAGGTGCTCCAGGGAAGGAAAGGATGCCCCAGCCGTGCTCAGTGTGCCCTGACAGAGAGAAGCAAAGGCATCCCACAGGAATAATGAAGTTGGGAGGTGTTATCTACTGAGGTCTCTTCCAGTGTGAGTTACCCTGGGTCAGGTGCTGCCGGGCTGGAGGGAGCTGTGTGTGGCTGTGCATGTCTGGGGTAAGGAGGACTCATTCCCATTCTGACCCTTCATCAGGGACTGTAGTGAAAGGACAAGGAGTAATGGGAACAAACTGAAAGAGGAGAAATTTATTAGAAATTTATTAGATATTAGGAGGAAATTTTTTACTGTGATGGTGGCACAGGTTGCCCAGAGAAGCTGTGGCTGCCTCTTCCCTGGAAGTGTCCAAGGCCAGGTTGGAAAAGGCCTTGGGCAACCAGGTCTAGTGGAAGGTGTCCCTGCCCATGGCAGGGGGGGTTGGGACTCGGTGAGCTTTAAGGCCCATTCCAGCCCCTTATCATTCTATTACTCTATGACCTCTTTCAGTTTAAAAAGTGCCATGCTGGAGTACCTCAGATTCCATGAAGTTCAAGAAGACACTGGATGGATGGATGGAGTCTGCAGTCCCCCTTTTCCCTAGAAATTATTTGAACACTTTTGACTTCAATATTTCCCTTTTGGGGTCATATTCTCCTTGCAAATATGAGGTTTAGAGAGGAATCTCGGCATTAAAGATAGGTTTCTCATATAGCCTTATGACCCCAGAGTTGTGGCTTTAAGAAAACTCCTAAATTCCATGGAAGTCTCAATGAAACAATAAAAACTGACAGCACAGGCAGGTCCTTTCACCCCCATTTCCTTCCTTTCGATGCTGGCGTTGGAATTTAAATCTCCCAAATTTCAAGCACGTTCAGATGCCAAAAGCTCAACATCTCCTGGAGGTACAAGCTGCACCTTCTTGCCAGCTCCTAAATATTGTACCTGCTCCTGGTACATCCCTCCTGGAGCTGTTGGAAACTTTTCTCTGTGCAACTTTTTAGTGCCACATTTGGGTTGAGCTGTTCCCCAGAAGTCCATAACCGGACTCAGGTGATACTCAACATTAAACATCATCCCAAGTTTTTCAGGAGCGTATGTCAGACCTTAAATATCATGATTTTGGCTTCACCAAATCGTGTCTTTAGTTTAAAAACAACATTTTGAGGGCTGCACGTGCCTGGTGGAGGGGGTTGTTTGTCCCAGTTCATGTCCACAGGGCAAATGTCCTCATGGGAGCTGGTTGTACAGATTCTCTTGGCTCTCAGGGAACAGAAACAGGCAAAATTTTGGGGCAGAATCACTCCCTGCCATGATGGTTTTAAATGTACAAGCAAGTGAACGAACTGCCGTTGCTTTTATAGCCCAGCTTTACAACTGAGATGATTTATATATTCAGGTGGGTTGAAAAATGTTGGTCTAAATCCAGGCAAAACCCACTGGGTTTGGCCAATTACTTCGTATTTTGGGCCCTTCTCAAATAAAACCCAAGGTGGGTGTAACAAAACCACGAAACCCCAAATCTGAAAGATGCCTTTGCACAAACCCCTGAAAAGCCCCAAGAGCTGAGTCTCCCACTCCGGAAAGAGGGAAAAATAATAAGGTGGAAAAATGTGAACTCCACCAGGCTGCAAAAACCTGAAACCTTTAGGTGCTTGTTTGTGAAAAGCCAAGCCAAGCAACGGAGCTCAGGCCAAACTTTCACTGTGGGAAGGGCTGGTCCAGCGTGAACTGGCTCCTTCCTGCTGCTCACACACTCCAAGGAATAAACTCTGTGCAGAGACAAGAGGAAAAACACTTCCCATGGGATATGGCTTCAAACAGGGCACTGTGTGCCTGTCGGGGAAGAGGTTCCCCCTCACTGGGGGTCTGGGAGCTGCCTCTCACCCCTCCACATGCATCCAAAGGTCTCATTTCAGTGACACCTGAAAGGTGCCCCTAAAAGGGTTGGATGGGATATTGGGAAAAAATCCTTCCCTGTGAGGGTGGTGAGGCCCTGGCACAGGTTGCCCAGAGAAGCTGTGGCTGCCCCATCCCTGGAAGTGTCCAAGGCCAGGTTGGATGGGGCTTGGAGCAACCTGGGCTGGTGGAAGGTGTCCCTGCCTGTGACAGGGGGTGGGATGAGATGATCTTGAACATCCCTTCCAGCCCAAAGCATTCCATGATTCTGTAGTTGTTAGTGACTGCAGATGGTCAGGGCCGGCACAACGTGAAATATTTTCTCAGGAAAGTGTGGGAAAATGCAGATTTCCTGGCATACCTTTCCTGCTTTCATGATATATTGCAAATGTCTTTTGGTTATTCTTTGCTTCACTGTCTTTATCTGGTTTTATCTGGTTTCATTGTTCTAAGGTGAAATTGGGGTGTTTTGTTTCGCTTCGTGCAGCTGGTGGGTGAAGGTAGATCATGTTCTGGCTCAGCAGCACCAGGGTCCCTCCTGCCCACCCTCATTTGTGTGATGAGTTTCTGGGTGCAGGACACCTCTGTCCAACTCTGAGGACTGTGGGTGACACCGGGAAAGCCCAGCCTGGTGCTCAGGTCACAGGAAGAGCTGCCATGGAGTGGGTGCAAAACAGCAAACACGGGGCTGTAGGATGCTCCTACATCAGTTATCCAGGTCTTGCTACTGGGAAAGGCTGGTATCCCTCTAAATGCATGTGATATCAGGCAGGAAGAATTCATGTGCAGTTTTTTTAATATAGATTAGGAAAAACAGCTGGTTGAAGAACAGAATGGGTGATGTCACCATACAGCTGGTCTGTGCTGGGTGTGGGATGAGTCCTGAGGATGGAAGGACCTGGTACAGAGCTGAGGATCTGGCTCCAGAACTGGAACATATTTCCATTGGGACACCCTCAGGATTCCCTCATGGAGTGCAGATACCTGGCACAGCTTCCCCCATCTCCTTGGGAAGGTACCTGGAGAAAGGGGCTTTGGGGTCATTGCAGAGCTTTTCATGCACCAGCCGGTTGTCCAAAGGAATTTACCCCCAGGGCAAACCACCGGGATGGGATTTGCAGCTGCAGCAGAACAAATCCCACAGGCCAAGGGAGGGGTGGCTGTGGGGGGGTTGTGGCAATCAGGAGTCCTGCCTGGGGCTGGGGGCTCCTGTGTGAAGCACGTGGGGCTGCATCCCTGGGAGGCTGCTCTTCACACCCCTCCGTGTCCCAGGAGCGACGCAAAGTGTTTGTGCCTTGGATTATGATTTGGAAGGCAAGATTTGGGAAGAAACCATGGGATTTAGAAGAAAACCAAGAGGCTGGCACAGCACTTCTGAGGATGCAGGTGAAAATCCTGGATGTCAACTGAAACCCCAAACCAAAATGGCCCAGAGGTGCCTTTTGGAGCAAACCTTTATGAGGGTTCAGTGTGCCAAGACCTCAAAGGCTTTCATCCTCTTACTTACCAGTCTGCTGCATTCATCTCTCCAAAACATGCCAGAATTAACTTTTTCTGAAGGCTGCTCTGGATACAACCAGAAAACACCATTTCCATAAACTCCTTGAAAATATTTATCCCTTCCAGGGGGAAGCAACCCCTCACTACAACCCTGCTTTCCATTTTCCTTAGCAGGCACTGTGTGCTCCGTTGGGCTGAGCAGACCACGGAGTTCCAAGGATAAAAATGACATGTAATATGAGATAAAGCATCAGGCAACATATTTATGTAATGAAATGTTAATGATTGTTCTAA
The DNA here is from genome assembly GCA_013396775.1 of Cephalopterus ornatus. Lineage (NCBI taxonomy): Eukaryota > Metazoa > Chordata > Aves > Passeriformes > Cotingidae > Cephalopterus > Cephalopterus ornatus. Next base: position 366,804 of record VZRE01014436.1, on the reverse strand, counting down.
AGGTCTGTGGCAGGGCAGGGCAGAAGAGAGACTCTCCTTTCACTGGTGTGTCACAGGAGGGGACAGATGCAGGAGGAACAACACTCCCTGGGGTAGGAAAAATGGGGTTTAGTAGGAAATTTGATCTGCCCTTTCCAGCAAAAACGATCTGCCAAATGATACCAGGTAATTTAAGGGATCTAATCTGATCACAGGTGTCTTAATTATTTTTCAGCTCTGCATGGAAATGGTTTCCCTTTGTTTTAGAGTTGTAAACATCCTCTGTAATCCTTAGCCTGCTGCACAGAAACCAGAGAGTGATGCTGACCCAAAGCACCGAGGGCCGGGGTGTCACAGGCTGGGCTGGGAGCACATCCAAATTCATCCCATACCTCACTGGCACATCCAGCTCTGGCATCCTGGCTGGGGCTGGGACAGCTACAAGGGCCAGTCACCACGGTGGTAAGAAAGGCAAAATTTTCTGGAAGGAAAAGCCAGTTCAGATCCAGGCTCTAATTCCAGCCTAATATCTGGTCAGGCAAGGGCAGCTGCTTTCTTGTTCCTATTCAGCATCTTAGTGTAGCTGGAGTTTTCTATATCACATGTTGAAATGGCTCTTAAATACACAGACTTTATGCTTATCAGAGCTCTCAGGGGCAAAATCTGATAGTAGGAAATTTTGTCTGGAATTAGACAATCCCTCAGGTGATCCTGAATAATAAATGATACTGAAATGCGGAATTATTGCTTCATTGGCAGCAGCAGTAACTCTAGAGGTGATCCTGTAGAGTGTTAAAGTCAGTCAAGTGCAGCCCAGGGGGTGTTTTAAAATAAACTGTGGTCACAAGCATTGTGGGGGGGGACAGACCAGCCAAGGCCACCTGTATTTTGGGAAGTTCAAATAAAAGCAGCTGATATTTAAGTTATCATGTTTTGGCTGCAGCATCTTGAGGTCCCCAGGGCAGATCATAGAATCCCAGAATGGTTTGAGTTGGAAGGGACCTTCAAGATCATCCAGACCCATCCCCTGCCATGGGCAGGGACACCTTCCACTAGCCCAGGTTGCTCCAAGCCCCATCCAACCTGGCCTTGGACACTTCCAGGGATGGGGCAGCCACAGCTTCTCTGGGCAACCTGTGCCAGGGCCTCCCCACCCTCACAGGGAGGAATTTCTTCCTAATATCCCATCTAAAGGTCTCCTCTTTGAGTTTATGACTGTCACCCCTTGTCCTGTCACTCTCTGCCTGGGTAAAAAGTCGCTCTTCCTCTTTTTTATAACCCCTCTTTAGGCCCTGGAAGAGGCTCTCAGGTCTCCGCGGAGCCTTCTCTTCTCCAGATGAACACCCTCAGCTCTCCAGCCTGGCTCCAGAGCAGAGGGGCTCCAGATGCACCAGTATGGAGTGGAGCAGGTGTTCCCTCTGCTTCCTCTCCAGCCTGAGGAGCTGGTTGTATCCTAAACTCAGGGGGTGTGGGAGAAAGGGTGGGGCAAGCACTGGCCAAGCTCTCCCCTGGACTGGGGGGTGTCAGGTCACTCCAATGGCTCACCTTGTTTCCTGCGAATGTTTTCCCTGCATTTTCCCTGACCTGGCTGTAGCAGGTGTGTCCCAGGAGCCTCGCTCAGGGCTCGGCCATGGGGAGCTGGTGCTGCAGACACAGAATGCATCCACTGCAGGAGATTGAATTCAACATCAAGCAGCTGGTGCCATGTCCAGCAGGTTCCCTACAACTATTCCCACCAGGAGCATCTGCTGAGTATTTAGCGAGGTAAGTGAGCACTGGGAGATGTTTTCCTTGCCCCTGGGCTGGAGCAGGATGGGAGCAGTGGGAAGGGACTGCAGAGCTCATCAGCACTGTGCTGATGGAAGAACTACATGGATCATTCCCTTCTGGAGCTCCAGCAGGCTCAGGCAGAGCTGGCCTGTTGGGATTATTTGATAACAGTTCCCCATGTCAGCAAGCTCTGCAACCCAGGAATCAGGGGCACCTCTGCACCAAAAGCTCCTCTCTGCTCATGTCCTGAGTGATGGCAAAAGGGTCTGTGGCCAGGGGAAGGATGATCCCTCCTCCACAAAATTCCTTGCAATGGGGAAGAGTGTTTTATGTGAGCATGGAGGAAGCACCCTGGCAGTGCTCAAGGGCTGAAAAGTGAGGAGGGAGATTCTGGGGCTTGGAACGAGGTGATCTATAAGGTCCCTTCCAACTCAAACCAGTTTGTGATCGCCTTTCCCTTTCCCTTTAGCCTTTTCCCTCCCCTTCCCTTCCTTTCCCTCCCCTTCCTTCCCCTTCCCTTCCCTTCCCTCTTTTTTTAAAAGCAGTTTCCATGAATGCTGGTTTGTTTTTTTGTTTTCCAGATGAGCTTTCTGGGCCCTTCCACAGCAGGACTGGGTTCAGCCCTCGCTATTTCCTGAGGAGGCAGGAGCTGAGGTGGTTCCTATCAGCCCTGCAGACATTTTGATCCTTTTGCAGTCTGTGAAATAGTGGCCTGAATATGATGACAGAGAAAGAAAATACAGTAACTCTCCCCTCCCCTTTCCAACCCAAGCCCTTGCCAAAGCAATAAAAAACTTTAAACAATAGCCAGTGGTGACATAAACCAGTCCTTGAGCGGCCTGCCAAAATTCACCTCAAGAAAGTAGGTCCAAAAATAAACAGTGACCTATAAAAAGCCCCACAGACTTAAAGATAGTCTTCTCAGTGTGCTAATTGCTTTCACATCTGGCTCAGAAATGAGGAGTGTAAACGAGCGTGGAGAGGCCACCAATAACTCTCTTCAGCTAAGCACAAAAGCATGTGTGGAGCATCAATCATGAGGGCCAGCTATTACTACTCAGAGATCTCAGATGCTGGGGCTCAGCAAACTTTGAAGTTTGTGTTTAAATTGCCCTGAAATAATGGGGCTGGTCGTGCTGTTAACAGACAGTACATAGTTAAATGCTTTCACGGGTGGGATATTTCAGGGTAAATATAGAGAAACCGGTTTCATTTCCCTTTTTCCCCCCTCCATCAGTTATCAGACAAGTTTTTGCCTCGCCTCCTCCTTGAGGAGAAGGGAACCCCTGGGGTGGTTGAAAGGTTTGATAATTGAGGGCTGCAGCAAGGTGGGACATACAAAAGAAAACTACCTGGGATGGTTTCATGAAGCCTTTCCTGTGTGCCAAGGAGGTGACCTCAAAATGTGACCTTGTGTGAGCGTGGCTGGAAGGCCAAAACTCCATCAGATCCCAGGGATGCAGAAATGTGTGATGGTCCTCATCCTCTGCTCTGGACATGTGTTCATCTTCTCTCCTGCTGATGTCTAGACCATTTTTTATGACTGTGAATCAGGGGGTGTGCACAGAACTGTCTCCTACTTGCTTTCACACCTGCTTGTTTGTGGAGTTGGCTGAATTTCGTGGTGTGAGCAACACGTTTGGATGCAATTTAAAGGCCACCTTCCCCACAGCCTCGGACTGGGCAGTGAGACCAACACAGAGAGCAAAATCCAGACCCCCGCTAAGCCTGGAGTGTATTGCAGTGGCTACAGGAAAGCTCTCTCTGAACTCAGGTTTTTATTTCTGATAGTTCTTGAGTGCCACTGAGAACATCACCAGTAAATCCTTACATTTGCTGAGGTCACAACTGCTGTAATTACACGAGTGATCGGTGCCTCAACCCTGGGGACGAGCATCTGTGGTTTGGTGGTTGTGACTCATCACTGGAGCTCAAGGAGGGATTTGTAATGATTTATTCATGCCATGTTTATTGTTTGGAAAGCTCAATCAAATGCTGCTATGGTTAGACTGAATAATTCATCTGCCAGCCTGCTTTTGATCTCTTTTTTGGTTTCTCTCTGTGTTAAAAGCCTCATGTTCAGAGGTGAAGATCATCTCAGAGAATCACAGAATGCTTTGGGCTGGAAGGGACCTTAAAGTTCACCTAATTCTACACCCCTGCCACGGGCAGGGACACCTTCCACTAGCCCGGGTTGCTCCAAGCCCCATCCAACCTGGCCTTGGACACTTCCAGGGATGGGGCAGCCACAGCTTCTCTGGGCAACCTGTGCCAGGGCCTCACAGGGAAGAATTCCTTCCCAATATCCCATCTAACCCTGCCCTCTGGCAGTGGGAAGCCATTCCCCTTGTCCTGTCCCTCCATCCCTTGTCCGATGTCCCTCTCCAGCTCTCCTGGAGCCGCTTTAGGCACTGGAAAGGACTGTAAGTCTTCTAAGGCTGCTTAGTCTAGAGGTTTGATATCTTTGGAAACCAAAACTTCAAGAGTAGATTTTCGGTAGGTCTGGTCTTGCTGAAGGAAGGACTGAGGATGTTTTTGAGGAAGTCTTTTCTCAAGAAAGGGACAAAATTTTCACACAGGGCTCACCTCTCCTGGGTCAGTCACAGGCCCAAGTCTGGGTATTGCTCAGTGCATCTGTCACAGGACATGGCAGAACTGCACCTTCCCTCGAACCATTTGCCTAATCCTAAAAGAATCATCCAGGATAGCTCAGAGAATGGCCCCTGGAGAGGCCTGTTTCTTCCTACTGATTGTTAAGGACAATTGTTGAGGTTGCCATGTGTGAACTTCAGTGAGGTGACTCCTGTTCAGCACGTCCCCCGTGGGCCAAACCGGGGCACGTGGGCTCCTGTTCCACGTCACGTGGATCTCCTGAGCATCCTGCAGTCCAGGGCAGTTCCGTGGGAGCACAGAGGCCTGTCAGTGCGAAATGGAGTTTGTGGGTCTCGCTGGTTTAACTCCATCATTTTCCCAGATAATTTGGGAAATTTGGTGAAACACTTTCCTGTAGATGGGAGCTGATCCCTCAGCTCTTGGGAAGCGCTGGAGGTGAGATGTGCTCACTCCGTCATGAGGGTATGAGAGGGGTGGGAATGGGAGGGAAATGAGGGGGGAAGTGAGGGGGTGGTGGGCAGGGCAGGGCTCTGCTCCCCTCACTGCAGCCTGCCCATGTCCACTTGGAGTTGGCTCCAACACATTCCCTGAGCTCATTGACAGAAAAATTCAGGGGGAAAACAGAGCTGAGAACCTCATCAGAAAATGCAGGTTCTGGGAAAACAATCACTAAACCCCTCAAGAATGTTAAAACAAACAAACGAAAATGCCCATGAAATACACACATAAGGAACGATTCATGTAGGTGACTGTCATAGCTTTGTGTGAAATATCTGGATTATTGCTCACACCTCTTTCAGGCAGCAGGACACACACAGCTACTCCCACCCCGGAGAAAGGAAAGGTTTCCCAACACCCATTTTTAACAGTTTTTCTAGGAATAGCTCCTGGGTCAGCCCTGCAGAGACCACCCCACCTTAAACCAGAGCAAGGCAGAGGAGTCAGGTCCTTCCAGGGCACCCTTCTCATGGATTGTGCTTTTGGAGCCGTTTAAGGATGCCAAGAAAGTGACTCAAATGAGCTGGAATGAATCACCCATTTGAATTTGGCATTGCCCCTTGTTTACACGTGGAGATTTGCCCTGCTGGGACTCAGCCGTCACCTGCAGAGCATGGAGAGGTGCCTGCCAGCAGATTGGGAGGCTGGGTTTTCTAAGAAAGGATGGTGGCACTTCCAGATGCTGTACAGGGCTGTGGAGGAGTTGTCATGAGCAGCTGAGCTTCTCCAACCGTGGAAAAAGGACACAAGCTCTTTGAGGGGCTGTTGGAAGAAGAAAGGAGAGCCCCAGGTGATCTCCGGTGGTTGCCCAAGTTCAAAGCTGGTTCTTTCTCCTTGCCAACCTGCCCAGCCTCCTCTTCCTCTCCTCCAGCTTTGGTGTCCAACCCTGCAGCCCTCCTCCTGCCAATCCCAGCCCCAGTGCAGCAGCAGGGGCTCAGTGATGGCCACAACCACCTTTTCCCCTGTCCACAGGAGCCATACATTGATCCCTGGAAGCCTGTTTGCATCCCTAAAGTAGCCCTGGGCCGGATGTGCTGTCTGTGAGCATCCTTGCCCTCCAGGGTGGCAGCATGGGATGCACCACACACACTTCAGGGGTTTTTTAATCTGAGTGAGTTAATGTGACTTGGGGAAATTATTCTGCTGTTGAATAGAGGGCTGGAAAACCTCTCTTGCAAGGAAAGGCTGAGAGAATTGGGATTGTTCAGCTTGGAGAAAAGAAGGCTCTGGGGAGACCTTAAAGCCCCTTTCAGTACCTAGAGGGGTTCCAAAGAGAGTTGGAGAGGGACTTTGGACAAGGGTCTGGAGGGACAGGACAAGGGGAGTGTCTTGCCACTGACAGAGAGTAGGGTTAGATGGGATATTGGGAAGAAATTCTTCCCTGTGAGGGTGGGGAGGCCCTGGCACAGGTTGCCCAGAGAAGCTGTGGCTGCCCCATCCCTGGAAGTGTCCAAGGCCAGGTTGGATGGGGCTTGGAGCAACCTGGGCTAGTGGAAGGTGTCCCTGCCCATGGCAGGGGGTGGGACTGAGATGATCTTTAAGGTCCCTTCCAACCCAAACCATTCTGAGATTCTGGGAATTGACAACTGAGGTGCAGCTGCAGCATTTATAGGATAGATTGGAGTATTCAACTGTGTGTAAACCTGTGACTGGGCAATGTTATGGGTACAAGCAGCCTCATGAGGGATTCTATAAAAGATCTGCATCTAAGTATTTTCAGAAGGGCAGCTCAGGATCCAGTGTAATGCTGTATTAATAGACAGCAAGAATGTAGAGCTGTGACAGAAAGATTGACAGCTTTTGGCAGTGGATTTTGTATTGAGGTATCTAAATTTGTCCCTTGAAATTCCAGTTTGGTCAACCAGGCAAACCTGGGCTGAGATGCTGGGAACTGGCACCTCTGCTTCACATCAGCCTCACATGTTCAGCCTGTTTTTCTTTTTTGATTCTGAGCTAAAACGGTCGAGGCTTCAGCACAAACTGTTCTCACATGTCCATCAAAAGTGGATGTGCCCCCACCAGAACTGGGTGTGGACCTTTTGTAATTTTAGTGATTTTGCAGCTCTTGGAGTTGTAGTCAGAATTAAGGAACCAGGTTTATTTAGTCAAATAAATGCTGGTGGTGTGAGTAGCCTGTTTAATTCAGTGTGGCACCCAGAGTGCAAGGGATTTGGGACCATGTACTGTGTGCACTTGGCAACTTCTTACTTGAGAGTCACTTTACTTGTGAATTTGGCTATTTTACCTGTGCCAGTTCTCCTCATCTTTGTAGCTTTTAGGCTGTGTGAGGTAGGGTTTAAGTTGGATATTAGGAAAGATTCTTCCCCCAGAGGCTGGTTGGGCACTGACCAGGCTCCCCAGGGCAGTGGGCACAGCCCCAAGGCTGCCAGAGCTCAGGGAGTGTTTGAACAACGCTCTGAGGGACAGGGTGGGATTGTTGGGGTGTCTGTGCAGGGCCAGGAGTTGCACTGGATGATCCTTGTGGGTCTTTCCAGTGCAGGATGTTCTGTGCTTCTGTGGTGGGCCCAAAGCCTCCCCCATCGTGATGTCCCCCCTCTCGTGCTTCCCCAGAAGGTGCTGTGTGTTCTTTGCAGAGCACTCGTGGGCCATTTACAATATTAGCCAATTATTCTTGCTTAATTTAGCAAATACTTCAAACCCCGTGTGGTGTCCTACCACAATTAGTGGTGTTCCTTGTCTGCAGTGATTCAGCTGAACAGAATTAGCCATGGGCAGGGTGTGAGAGTGGAGAGGGAGGCTGGGAGTGAGCAAGGGGCAGAGAGCTGGGCTGGTCCGAGGGTGGGCACAAGTCCTGCAGAGGGGCAGAGCTTGGCTTGCTTTGACTGAAATTATTTTATCTGGCTTAGCTATAGAAAAAACAACTTATGTGCTGAATGTTTTATTTCAGTTTGATGAAGCTGATTCTCCACCTGGCCAGAGCAAGATGTGTGTTTAAAGTGAAATGAAAATGTGCTAAAGTGTACAGATGGAGTAGTTTGGGTTATATTTCATGTCAGCTCTCTGGCAAGAGGCTTTGCTTCCTTGTGGAGGCTGAGTGTGTGTGTGCATGGACAGCAGGAGTGGTGGGCAGGGGGCCACTGCACCCACCAGACCCTGGGAAACATTTTGGTTCAGTCTCAGTCTGCAGCTGCAGTATTGGGAGAATGAGGAGAAACTGAGGCAGCTGGGTCAGGGCAGTTACCAGCCTGGTAGTTGCTGAGCCCTGTACATGGCTCACAGCTCAGCCAGGGTGCTAAAGGAGGAAAATGAAAATATTCCCCTGGGTAAGGTGGGACACACCAGTCCACACAGCAGAACTGAATGGTGTTTTCAAAAGCTGGGAGAAACCCCCCTGGAGTACCCAGAGTGTACTGGGTACACTCATCACCACCATCACCCTGTCTCAGTGCCTGTTCTCAGGCTAAACCAGAGATAACTGGGGAAGGACCCGCTCCCAGAAACATTCCCAGTGTCACTGGGGGACTGGTGTACGACACCCTGGTGCTGGTGAGGCTGTGCTGGGGGGGCTCCTGGGGACACCCTGCTGTATCCCCACCCCAGTGAAGCCTCTGTCTGGCCCAGGAGCACCAGTGCTGGCACTGGGTTGCCCAGTGAGGACACGGGGTTGCCCAGAAGTGGCACTGAGATGCCCAAAGGCTGTACTGAGTTGCCCATTGATGGCACTGAGGGTTATCCAGGGATGGGATCAAGTTGCCCAGGGGTGGCACTGGGTTGCACAGAGCTCCTAGAATCCTGGAATGGTTTGTGTTAGAAGGGACCTTAAAGCTCATCTAAAGCCATGGGCAGGGACACCTTCCACTAGACCAGGTTGCTCCAAGCCCTGTCCAGCCTGGCTTTGAACACTCCGGTGGCACTGGGTTGCCTGGGGTGGCACTGGGTTGCCCACTGAGGGCACTGAGTTCATAGGACCATGGAATATCCCAGGCTGGAAGAGACCCATAAGGATCATTGAGTCCAGCTCCTCACAGGACTATCTACAACTAAATCAGGTGGCCAAGAGCATTATCCATCATCCAACAGCTGCACTTGGTTGCCCGGGGACTGCATAAAGCTGCCCAGCGAGAGCAGGAGGTTGCTCAGAGCAGGCTCTGGGATGCCATGTGTGGGTGTTTACTGGCCCCAGGTTGCCCACCCCATGCCCTGTGCTGCCCTGTGGCCACTGCTGTGGCCATCACAGGGAGGTTCAATGGTCAGAACAGGTCACAGAGCCCAGCCACAGGTCACAGAACCCCCTCACCCACCGTAGAACCCGGTCACTCACTGCAGAACCCCACTGCCCGTAGCAACAGTGCCCTGCCCCGGTGGTGCCAACACACCCCTGGGGCTGGGGCAGAGCCAGGCAGTGCCACCACCACGCGCAGCACCACAGCGATGAGGAGCAGCACCCCCACACCCCCAACCCCCTGAGCACACCCACACTCACAGCTGCCACTGGGAGGGGAGGACCAGCAAGGCAGGTACTTCTCCTCAGCCCCCAGTATCTCTTATATCTCCAAATATAGCCAAACTAGGTGGTCAGCAGCTCCTGGAGTGTGTTCGTGTTCAGAGAGGGTAGAAAGTACCACCCTGGCATGGCTTATCCTGAGGGGGATGCAGGGCCATTTAATTCAGCTGGAAATGCATGGAAAAGTAACTCCAGGCCATTCCCAAGGGTTTTTTTCTCTCTTAAATGCTTGTCTGTCAGTGTCTGAAAGGGAAGGATTTCTTTGCAGAGGTGGGAGCCAGGGAAATCATCTCCCACTCTTTGAATGCTGTTTCCTAGGTGTGAGTTTATAATAATAAAATTGATGAGAAATAATAACAAATAAGTGGCTTAGAGCTAGGGAATGGCAGTGGCTTATCCCTAGCAGGGAGAAAAGGTTTGTGGGAACCCCCACAAGGTGGGGGTCGTTGGACCTGAGCACAGACATCTCATCCTTGGTTCTGCCAAACTGGCTCAGAGGGTTGCGTTTGTGAAAGCTTTTTTGGCTAAATTTAAGGGTATTAGAGGAAGAACCTTTCCCTGCCCATAAGAACTTCACTAGACTGACAGGGAAAGTGAAGGTATAATAGGAAATAGGGAATAAGGACTAAAGGAATAAGGAAAATGAAGGTATAAAATCTGTCATCCTCCTTGGCAGCCATGGTTTGTTTCTCTTCTCATTTCAAGTCCTGACATTAGATACCACCAGCAAGTCAAAGCCCTGTCTATCCAGATATTTGGGATGCTGTCAGAAGAGATTTGGTTTTGAGAGACTTAGGCCTGTACAGGCACTGTGTGGGTACCTTGGGCATCGCTGGCTGTGTCACAAGTTGTATGTGTTGCTGTGAGAGGTGAGACAAGGGCAGGAACTGACTGAGCGAGGTTTTCTTCTGCCTCCTTTGTGCAGGACACGTACCTGACAGCAGCATTCCACAATGGAGCTCTATGGCTATCCCTTAAAAGCAAAGTTTACCTACCCAAAGCCACCACCCACCAAGATCCTGCCTGCCACCAGCACCGTGGCTGCAAGCTACAAGAACCGGATTCCTTACCAGCCGGAGAGCATCAGCCTCCCCTGGATGCCCAATGCCTACTACAAAGCAGCTGCCCTCAACCCAACTCTGGCTCCCCTTTCCGAAAGCTTCCCAGGGTTACCCCCCACCAAGATAATTCCTTTCGTTTCCGAGAGACCAAACGGTGTCTTCACCCGGCACACCCTCGACGACTGGCACCGGTCCAACATGACCAACTACAAGGAGTCGGAGACCACCCGGCACAACGCCGAGCGTCTGAGGGCCGACCTCAACCGCACCATCAAGGACGTGTACCAGCAGGCCAAGAGGACCCAAGGGGAGAGCACCAAGAACCTGGGAGAACGCGTCAATGACATAGAATACTGGAAGTCGGAGCTCTGCCTCGAGCTGGATGCCATGATCAGGGAGACCAACTCCCTGACAGACATGCAGAAGCGGCTGGAGAGAGCCCTGGCGGACACCGAGGGCCCCTTCCAGGTAAGGACCCTGTCCTGTGGGCCACAAGCCGTGGCCTCCTGCCAAACCATCTGCAGCCATTCAAGTGTCCAATAAAGTTTCATTACAGCTCTGTAACATCTAGAAAGTTTTTATTAAGAGCCCATTAGTTCTGTTAGGAATAAACAAATCCCCTGCCATCTGCTGCGTCCCCCCACCAGCGCACGCTGAGCACATCAGGACAGGATTTGTTTAACCAAATATTTTTATCTCCAAAATCCGGGTTTGGGAGAAAAAAGCTCGTGTCTTACCACGAAGCTCTGATGAGGTCAGCATCGAGCCTGACACAGGTCCCTGCATTCAGCTGTGGTGGCACCAGGGACATGTGGGCTCCCTCACATCGATTTAATGCTGATGTTGCACTCGGCTGCTCGTTGTCAGCTAAACCAGGGCAGTTTCTCCCATGCTGTCATCTCTGTGCCCACTTATAATATCTTTTCTTACATTACTTGACACAGCACCATCCCTGTAGGGACCCCTGCCCCTGCAGCCAGCACTGATGGCATGGCATGTCCCCAACAGGTCGCTCACAAGTGTTTGCTTAACCGGGAGAAGAGGATGGGCATCGACCTAGTCCATGACGACGTGGAGAAACAGCTCATCACAGTAAGTCTGGCAACATGGATCATGTGCTAGAGTTATTTTTACCTAAACTACCCTAAACAGGTTTTGCAGCCCTGCTCCCTCCCTGGCTCCTTAGTGCTGGTGAGGTGCTAAACTCTTCAACCCCCCAGAACCTGCTGCATTCCCCCACAAGAGAGGAAGGAGTAGCTGAAAATCAACTGTGTTTGTGTGGCATATTGGGGTCCTCTGTCCTTCTTCATGGAGTCTGTGAGACAGCCCTGCCTATCCGAGCCCTGCCAGCACAGGAGCAGTATCTGTATGATATATCTCTGTATCTATAGAACATTATATATATTGCACACAAATGCACCCACAGACATGCAGAAGGCAGCGTGTGCCCAGCAGCCTGTCTGGTTTTCCCAGCTATATTAGCTGGTCTAATAAAAGATTTTATACCTCCCCCCCAGCTTTGCTTTGCTCAGAGCAGTGTGGCTGCAGTAGGACTGTTGCTCTGCGTGCTCAGGCAATGGATTTGATAGAAATTAAAAAAACATGCACTCCTGCCTGCCTTTATATAGTCTGCTTTAAACTATGAATACAATCCAACACGATGACAGCTGGCACAGCAAAGGGAATCCTAATGCAGGGAACAGCTAAACAGAATCACTGCAAGGCATCACAGAACTGGATGCCCCCAGGACTGTCATACCACTGCTCTGTTAGTAGATTTTTCCTTATGAGTCAGGCTCTAAAACATTAAAATCTTAGTTTAAAAGTCATGAGATTTTAGGAAAGTTATCAGAGCTGATATCTCCATAAAGGCATTCTGGTTTTTAAGTGTCTGGGATATATTTAGGCTTTTCTTTCAGTTGGCTCCTGCAGACAGGAGGGCTTAAAAACTCCTAAGTTTGGAGCACTGATCACCTGCCTCTGGAAGCTGGGGCTTCAGAGGTGCTATAGGTTTGTGCTGGAGTCAAGTGAGCTGAGAGCAGCATCTGCCTGCCCCTGGTAGGGCTGAATGTTTCTCGGAAAGGACTGGGGGTTTGCACCAAAGTCCATCTCCTCTTGTCCCATACGGGTGGGATCTCTTGTGGGGAGGAAGATATGTTGGGACTGGGGATGGGGATGTGCAGCACTGCAGATCCAGGGAACCACTGTGCCTGTTCGTATCAGGTCAGGATCTGGACCTGTCTCCCTGTAGTGGAACTCACCAGCCCTTGATGTGGATGTCAGGATGAAAAAACACTTGGGAACCCACTCTGAAAGTGATTCCAGAGGCCGTGGCAGTGGGCACAGCCCACTCCTGTCCCCTCCTGTCCCTGGGTGTGGGCTCAGCTGCACAAACACGTGCAGTGGGGCTGGGGGCCCTTTCTGCACCCCCTGTTTGCTCTGGGGGAAAGGCAAGCAGGGAAGGTCTCACTGTGTGCAAGGTTGGAGAGGCTGGAGGGGATGAGTGTGCCCAGGCCATGGATACTGATGGAGTTGTGTTTTACCTGTGCCCAGGAAATCAAGATCATCAGGTCCGTCCGGGAGAGGCTCCAGCAGTGCCTGAACACAGTGAATGCCCAGCTCATGTAAGGAGGGGCTCCTCATCTCTTGCTGCATTTTAATGTGAACCCCCAGCAGGGCCCTGCTCCACCCACCCCCTGCAGGTGTAAAACCCGGGCAGGCTCCATGGGAAGCAGGCAGGGATGCACACAGCTGCCCCAGCAGGAGCTGCAGGGCAGTGGGATGGGCAGGAAACCATTCCACCTCTACACCCCCACTGAGACCTGCTGTCTGTGTGCTGAAGGTGCAACAAGGAGGCCCGGCAAGAGCTGGAGAAGGACCTGGCAGACAAGCAGATGGGCCATCACATCGACAACAAATGCTACCAGCTGAAGAACACCTCCAGAGGCATCCACTACTACCGAGGGGTGGAGCGGATCGATGCCACGTGAGTGCAGGCTGGGTGGCACTGGGGGGTCCCTGGGAGGCACAGTGCCTCTCCCTGGTTTTCCCAGGCACATCCATCCCACCATCACCTCCAAGGGGTCGTTCCTCTCCGCTCACCACGAAGGGAGAACAACCCTCTGCCGAACACCCAGCAGGGGAAAGCAAGCCCAGCCTAACTAAACATTATATCAGGGTCCAGAGATCAGCCTGCAAATGAATTCAGCCCAGCACCTCTGCCCAGCCCGTGAAGTTTATGCATGCTTTCAAAGATGTGTCAGTGCTTGCCTGAGTGCTCTTCCCTGACGTAAAGTCTGGGGGGTTCACCCCTGCGTGCAGAGGGCCTGGCAGGGAGCTGGAATGACACACAAGATGGAGAAATAGAGAGTGTTGTCCTGGGACAGGGTTCAGCTGCTTTTGGGTGCCAGGAATTCAGCTTTGGCTCTGCAGTAAATGAACTAAGCACTTGCAGAGATATGCCCTAAGTGGCAAAGGGCTGAGGGAATAAATCTGCTGCTCACACAGACACACACACAGTTTATGGAGAGGTACAGATTGATTCAATTTTTCTAATAGTTTGAGTTATGATGCACAGTAGAGCTCAGATGTATTTAGACAGGCAGAGGAATTGCACGGGATTGATGCTAAAATACAGAGGGGGCTAAAATGTGCCGAGAATCAGCAGGTTTTAAATGGAGCTTATGTGGTATTTAAGTCTTTTGTTGACCTTGTTCTGGACTACTGCATAGGCAGGAACTTCATCCCAAACACACAGACAGGGAATGGAGTGGGATCTAATGCTTGTTCAGTTTAGGGTGAAACTGAGATGGGCTGTGAGCAAAATGAATTGACTTCAATCTCTGTGTTGTCATGGAGCTGGGAATCCCTTGGCACGCAGTGCCTCAAACATGGAAATAGGAGATCTGATCGGAATCTCTACTTTTTCAGGGAGAATCTTTGTTTGTCTGAGCTTTCATAAGTTGTCTTTATGAACAGGTCATCATTTGATAAATATCATTGAACAAATCGGGTCCAGATGTTTCACTTTCATTTAACTTAATTAAGAGCATAGATTTAATCTACATTTCATCCTCACTGCTTGCTGGCAGGATCCATCAAAGAATCACAGAATGTGCTGAGTTGGAAGGGACCCACAAGGATCATCCAGTCCAACCCTCAGCCCTGCACAGGCCCATCCCCAAGAGTCACCCCCTGTGCCCCAGAGGATCATCCAAACCCTCCTGGAGCTCTGGCAGCCTTGGGGCTGTGCCCACTGCCCTGGGGAGCCTGGTCAGTGCCCAACCAGCCTCTGGGGGAAGAACCTTTTGCTGAGATCCAACCTGACCCTGCCTTGACACAGCTCCAGGCCATTCCCTGGGTGCTGTCCCTGGTCCCCCCAGAGCAGAGCTCAGTCCTGCCCCTCCTCTGCCCCTGCCCAGGAAGCTGGAACTGCAATGAGGTCTGCCCTCAGTCTCCTCTTCTCCAGCTGAACACACCAAGTGCCCTCAGTGCCCTCACACGACTTCAAATCAAGGCCCTTCCCCATCCTCGTTCCCTCCTTTGGACGCTCCATAAGAGCTCAATATCTTACCCTGCGGTGCCCAAAGCAATATTGCAGGTGAGGTTGCCCCAAGGCAGAGCGGAGCGGGACACGACCACCCTCAGCAGCGGGGGCTGATCCAGGGCCTCTCCTTTCCACAGGATCTCAGTGCCAGAGACGTGGGCCAGGTTCACGGACAACAACATCTTCCGCTCCCAGAGCCAGCGGGCGACCTCGGCCAAGCTGCGGGCGAGCACAGAGAGCATCCTCATGGGCACGGCCGACGAGATGTGGCGCCAGTTCAGCAAGGTCAACGACGCCTTCACCAGCCGCATCACCGAGATCGCCAACGCCAAGAGCAAGATCCAGACCCACCTGGCCAAGGTAGCCTGGACCCCTTCCCACTTCAGCTTCATCCCAAGGGATGGTTATCCATGTCCTTCCTCTGCCAAGCAGAGGAAGCGGAGGTCAGTGATGGGCACCTGGCTCAGACCAGTGGATCTCATGGGAAGCTTCCTGAAAAGTGCTCGAGACTGTATCGATTGAGAGTGGGCTTGCTGATGCCACATCCTTAAATAAGGAGCCATTAAAAACTTTCCCTGTTAGGGATGATGGATGGATGATCAGTCCTTGCAAGCAGTAATTTTGGGAAGCTGAACTGGTAATTCAGTAGGCCCATCACTGCTCCTAAACCTCCTCTGATGTGACAGCAATAGCAAAGAGAGGCTTTTCCCTGAAAACTCTGCTGGATCTATGCCTGGATGTGTGGCACAGTGACAGTGATCTGAGCCCGGGGTCTGCTTATTGAGCTTGGTTTTTTCCTGCACACAGGCAGGAGAAAAGGGAAATGATGTGATCACTTGAGCAGCTGTTTTTTAATTAATACACGTGTTTGTGTTTCACGCCAGACACGGCAGGAAATCTTCCAGATCGAGACGAAGATCCAGGTCATCCAAAAAACCATAAAGGACAAAGAGGTTCAGTTAAAAGTGGCTCAGACCCGGCTGGATGAGCGCACAAGGAGACCAAACGTGGAGCTGTGCCGGGACACTGCCCAGATCCGGTGAGGCAGGAGGGCAGGGCTGGCAGGGTCCCTGGGGAGTCACTGGGGGTGGCACTCAGGACCATCACCGGGTGACAAAAATCATATGTTTTTTTTTTTCCTTTTCCTAAATCATCCTTCCATAAGTGCCCTGGTAAAATCCAAAGCAATGAGCAGTTATCTCAGCCTGGGGGTGCTGGGACAGCCCTGCACCCATGACAGAGGTTGTACACCATGGCTGGGTACCCCCTGATGCCACCCCATGAGGGACTGGATTTTTCCCACTTGGGTAAAACTCAGCCTCTCTCCTGCCTTGTCCACGTAGCTGGATGTGCTCAGTTTTGAAGGATAAGCCCTTTATTCTCCCTATTGTGGCCCTCAGTATATGAAGGTGGCTTATGAAAATGAGGGAGAGGGACTTTTTGCATGGGCAGATAGTGACAGGACACAGGGAATGGCTTCCCACTGACAGAGAGCAGGGTTAGATGGGATATTGGGAAGGAATTCTTCCCTGTGAGGGTGGGGAGGCCCTGGCACAGGTTGCCCAGAGAAGCTGTGGCTGCCCCTGGATCCCTGGAAGTGTCCAAGGCCAGGTTGGATGGGGCTTGGAGCAACCTGGGCTGGTGGAAGGTGTCTCTGCCCATGGCAGGAGGAACTGGATGATCTTTAAGGTCCCTTCCAACCCAAACCATGCTGTGATTGATGTCTATGGTTCTGTGATTCTACTCTCCGACAGCCTCCTGTTGAGAGCGCTTAGCTCCTTCCTTTTGGGTAACTCCAAGGAAGGGTACACCACATGGAGAACCAGAAAGGGCTGTCCTTCCCACCCTGGGGACACTGGACATCCTCTCAAGGACATAGTGAGCTCTTTGGGATTTCACCCCAGAGGGCTGTGGCAAAGCAGGTTGCCCTCAGTGCCCCCTGTGAGGCACCCAAACCTCACACCTCTTCCTGGAAGCCCTCTGAGCACGGTTCCCTTCTAACAGTGATTTAAACCCAGCCCCAGAGCTGGTTCAGCATCTCACACACCCTTGCTTTTCCATCCTCCACTTGTTTCACATTCACTTTTAGCCTCCCCCAGCTGCCCTGTTCTGCTGTGTGAGCCTGTGTGGGTGTGGGGAGGGCCCCTGCACAAAGAAGTGCAGGAGGGTGAACCCAGAAACCCTCAAACCCAAGCAGAGATGGGAAACCACAGCTGCTCATCCCTCTTCTCAGTGGGACGAGCTGCTCTGGCAGACACGGCTGCACAGACCCAAAGCCTGACCCTGAGATCAGCTCTGTACTTTGGAGCATGGTGCTAATAACACCGAAGGCTGTGGGTTTGATCCCTGTATGGGCCACTCATTAAGGAGTTGGACTTGATGATCCTCTTGGGTCCCTTCCAACTCAGAAAATCTGTGAAGTTTGAAAGCTGAGTAAGTTTGAAGCCTTAGAGCAAATTTACCCATTCCACTCCATGGAGGAGCTCTTCCCTCAGCATTGTGTCTGACAGGAATGGGGGGTCCAAATCGGTCTGACTCTGCTGATGGAGGAAATCCTGTGCCCAAAAGGCCCATCAGCAATGTTGTGCTGGAAGCCACTGCCCTGACGGGACTGCTAACGGGGGTTCTTGCTGTTTTCTAGCCTTGTCCAAGAGGTCAATGAAATCAATGAGACTCTCAGGAACCTTCACCAGTGCCTCAGAGCCTCTGAGGACATGCTGCAAATGCTGGTCCGTTCCAAGGCTGTCTTGGAGCACGACCTGGTCATCAAAAACAACTCGCTCTTCATCGACCAGGAGAGGTGCATGGGGATGCGCAAGACCTATCCCAGCACCGTGCAGATCCTGGGATATGTTTCAGCAGGGCTCACCTGAACACACAGAGTATCTGTCGTGAGACATATTCCCAGTTTTGTTAAGGCTCTTTGCAAATAGATTGTTACGATTTCATGAACGTGTTAGAGTTTCATTTCCTCATGTAAACCCTGAGTAGAAGTGGTTTGTTTGGTGTGTGGTTTATACCAGGAGCACTTTTTTCCCCCCTTTGGTTTTTCTCTTTCACTCAGTGCCAGAAAGGAGCTGAAAATATCCTGTATGACACTAAGAGTAAATCCACCCGCAGGGATCCATTCCTACCCTTCTATTCTGTGATTTTAGGAGAAAAACTGTCGTGTCTTCCTCTTTTTGAGTGTGTGTGATGTGGAAAAAAGCACAAGGGGAAGTAAAGCTACTTGTCAGAATAATTAGCTGCTGACATCCATGACGTATGTTTAATGGTGCAGCCGAAGAAACACAAACTGTCCCGGAAGGAGCTGCAGTATGTGCTGTTCCTAAAGAGAAAAATCACCGGTTTAAGCTGATTTCTAATGATAATTGCCTTGCTTTGGGAAAATTTAAAGTGCCATCAAAAATGAGGAAATACATTTGACTAGTTAATTGTCGAGAAAGCTGTGGATTTAATTTTGGGTCCCTTATTTAACCTTTTGTGTGTAGTTTGTTGGTGGAAGCAGCACTTTGAAGATATAAAGATGAATCGGTGTTTAAGTCAAACGACCCAGCTGACACACAACCTGCTCTCTTGCTGTAAATCAGACTGATTTGACCAAGTATTGGAATTTTCAGAGGGATAAGTCTTCAATTAGTGTGAAAGTCACTTTGCAAATTGTCTCCTTAGACTCACGTGTCACTTAGACGCTCTGGAGTCTTTCAGCCTCAGCAGTTGAGCTGCCTGTAGGCACCAAGAATCCCAAAGAAGCAGAAGCTCAAGTCCCTTTCCCTCCCTCGGGAATCCAGGGCAGGGACCTCCCAGCCCAGTGTGGGGGCTCCCAGAAGCTGAGAACATCTTTCCTCGTCTCACATCTCCAGGTGACTGCCCATCACCTGACAGACCCCTCTGCCCTCCCGGCTCTCCCCAGGGCAGCTCCTGAGAGCTGTGCCCAGGTCCTGCCCAGCCTCAGTGCCTCGGCAGGATCTCCCTTCCCGGCAGCCAGAAACAGGAAGCAATTGTCTTTCTAACATTTTTTTTTTTTACTAGCACTTTTGTCTCAAGGAGACTAAAAATAGATTTCCTCTGCTTTGTGTGTATCTTGGAGCCCGAGCCCATCAGAGGGAGCAGCCACCCTTTTTCTAAAGGAAAGATCCAGATGTAAGCAGGAAAAACTGCCCAGCTGATCACACCTTCCCTTTTTCCACTGATCTGCCTCCCCAAAATAAACTGATGGCAGACTGAACTCACAGGCACCTCTAGCTTTTTTAGCATCCTCCCCAACTCTGTGCTGTTACTCTCCCTATGTTCCTTTCCTGAAGCCTTTCCCAGCCCCTGGTGATTTTGGCTGCTCCAATGAGCTGAAGCCCCACTCCAGACAGCTGGTTTTCAGGCAGTTGCCTGTTTTTTGAGCAATGGGCCCTGTGAGTTTGTGCCCAGCTCAGTGTGGGGCAGCAGAGGCACACACAGCCCCTTCCTGAAAGGCTCCAGAGTACCCAGAGCCAAATCCTGGCACCAGCGACAGCTTCGTCTTCATTTCACTTCACTTCACTTCCACCTCTGTTTCTGAGTCATGTAAAAAATATCTGAGCTCTATTTTACAGCGAGGGCACACCAGTATCAGTCAGCACCCAAAGCCTCCTATTTCCTCCAGTGTTGCTTTCAGAGCTCCCCAAACACTCATCTTTCCCACCGGCCCAACAAGAAGTTGGCTTTCTCCTAACTGACAGTATTTATGTGGTGTCACAATTCCCCAACCCTAAATTTTCCCTTGTTGTCCTGCCTTGCCAATGCTCCCTCACACAACATTGCCAGAGCGTCGCTTTCCTCTGCTTCAGCCACGACCAGAGGAATTTCAGTTGCAGCTTCTCTAATTTCTTTCGCAAATACTTTCCACTTTCCTGCAGCAGATTTCCCAGGCATTAGAGAATTCCCAGCTCCCTCTGGAGTTTCGTTCTCTCCACGCCAGTTTTCCGTAAGTTGACAGTATTGATGTTACTCTTGGCAGCTGATACTCCCAGATTTCCCCCGAACACTTTGATCACCGAGTCCTACGAGTGCTTCCATGTGAGTCTTTTTTTTTTTTCCCCATGCCTGGAGCCAGCCCTGCCTCAAAACTCCTGTAAAATGGCTCTCCAGGGAGGGAGTTTGGGTGAAATTCCAACAGACACGTGTCTCGTGGCCGGGTCTCCTGCCCACGGATGGATTTGTCTCCCATGACAGAGCTGCTGCAGAGTGAAGTTGCTCAGTCCAACCCCTCAGGGCTGGGTTTGGGGTTCAAACAGCCTCTATTTTTGATGTATTCCAGGAGCATGAAACAACATTCTGCTGATGTATGAGATGCCTTTGCTGCTGTACCTTTATATGATTTGCTTTTGCAGATCATTTCTGAATCACATCCCTGGCCACCCCATCCACCTTTCTGCACTGATGTGATGTCTCCTTTCTCCAGTCTGAAGAACAACATGTTTGCTTTTATCGCTATTTATTGCTGGATTATTGCTGATTTATTGCTGGCTTTATCAGCCAAGCTGCTGAGAAAGTTAGTTTGTGGAAATTCCTTTGCATCTTACAAACATATTCCCACCCTTCTGCATCATTCCTTTTGCATCATTCCTGCAGAGATGTGTTTGTAAATTAATTGTTTACTGACTTGGAGGAAAGACAATAAATTAGTAAAACCAGGACACTGTTGATTCATGTCAGTCCAGGATCCAGGTGAATACTCCAGGCAGGTCTATCAAGAAGCTTTTCAGAAATGAGGTTTTGTTGTCTAAGAATGTAAAAATCATTCAATTTCCTGGAAAAGTCTGATATGAATTTGGGTGAAATCAAAGCTTGCCACCCCCCCTCGTTAACACTACATTACATAACTGGTGCAGATTATTACACTTGAGGGAGAGAGAATTCCCCAAAGAGCATCACCAGTCAGAAAACAAAACAAACCCAACTCATTGCTATTATGGAAAAAAAGGGAGAAAACTTTGGCAAAAGGCTAAAGGAAAATTTGGGCAGTGGAGGATGACAGAAATGATTGTGCTGGCTCAGAGCAGAGTCCAGCAAGAGCCTCATGCAGCCTCTGCCAGAGCCAACAGGAGATGCTTAGATAAAAGCACAGAAGGCAGCAAGCACTCTGTGATATTTTCCCAGTCTACTTTCCCAGCTCCCAGCAATTAGCATCTCAAGGACTTCCTGAGCTGCCAGGGCTCTCCTTGGATTTGATATCCCCCGATGGATTTGTTTCACATGCTCTTGTTGCAGTTGTTCTTCGAGCCCGTGCAGAGTCGCGGCATCCGCTGTGATCCCCCAGCAGGAGCTGCGGGATATGGAGCATCCTCCCCCTCAGGGCGGCAGTGACCACTCTGGGGACCATGTAGGAGACTCCAAAAGGGGCCAGACCCGGCACTGGCTGGAGTCAAAAGTGTCAAACTCAAGAATTTGGGCAAAATGTGGCTCAAAGCTGGTTTAGACCCGTGTCCTCTGCAGGTTCAGCCTCACAGCAGGCGGGTTACTGTCATCTGCTCCCAGAAGAGGAGCATGAACTACCAGTTCTGAAAGGATCTGAGTGTGTTCAGAGTCATGTCCCAGCTGGGAAGCTTGGTTGGCTTTTTGTGGGCTTTGGGGTCAGTGGGCAAATATCAGTTTCACTGAAGTCTGTGGGATTTTCTCCAGTGATTTCAGCCTGGCTCTATCACTGCTGACAACTGGCTTGGAGGGGAAAGGAAAAAGTTGGGTAAAGTTGTTTTTTAGGGCATGAATGAAAATAGGACTAAAATGTTTTGTAAATTCTTCTTGGTTTGGTGAAAAACAAAAGTCAGGAAAAGTAAGTCAGTTCCTCCAAGATGTATTAGACCTTTTGTTACAGACATTTGCTGAATGTAAAAGCCTCCCCTCCTATTTTTTTCTACTTGAAATAGTTTTTCCAATATCCATTCCACTAGTGTATATGTATTTTCATACATGTATTTATCTGTGCATATGTGTTGTTTGGGGGAGCACTATAGATTCTCTACAAAATGCGAGTCAAACCATATCTTGCTCTGCTCCTTTTCCTAGTTGCCCAGTTGTTTGAAAGCAGGGTTTCCTCCTCCTTGTTCCATTCCCAGCCTCACATGACCTATGGGATCACTGATGGCAAGGCAGATTTCTGCCCCTCCTTTTGCATTTCCAGTCCTCTGTTGATAATGGTCTTAATCACCAGGATAGGAAACAGAAAGTCCCAAAAATTGTGATGACAGAGCAAAATCTTGGGGTTAAACAAGTTCATCCACACGAAGACATAGAGAGGAAATCTTGTCTTTGTAGTTTGAAAATGCTTGTTTTAGGAGTGGTTTCATTCACCTGGCCCAGGGTAGCGGATGAGCAGAGCCCCTCATGTGCTGGTTCAGGTGATGCCCAGACACAGCTAAATGAGGCTTTCAGTCCATCGCTGCCATGTCAGATTAGCATCTGAGCCCCTTGAAGTGATATAAACCCCACTTTCTCTCCTCAGTTCTCATTATCTTATTCCAGAATTTCAAGCTGAAGTGCTGTATTTTGAGCGATCCCATGGAATAGCTTCAAAGCGAGAAATCCACATTTTTTACCCAGCGTTTATAAAACCCGTCAATCTTCAGAGTATTCCCAGCACAGCCTGTGGCCAGCCTTGTTTGTACACAAAACATTTTTCTGATTCATTGTGGCGCCTGCTTTTATTTAGGCTGTGATGGCCAAGCTCACACCGAGCGTGAGCAGGGGCAGCTTTGGAGCCCCACGATGGGAATCACCGTGAGATCCCCCAGCTCGTGCTGGGTCGGGTGGTGATGTCTCTCCAGCAAAACCTCAAGGTGACCATCCTCACTGTCTCGCCTCCTTTTCTCCCTGGACAGTCACCATCTAACATCTCTGGCTGATGGAAGGTGCGTCCAGCACTTTACTTCACGGTGCTCCCTGCAGCAGCGAGGTCCCTGTCACCAGAGCTGTCACAGCATGTGCTCAGCAGATGTTTTTCCAAAGCCCTGCTCTGTTTGGACCATGCACCTTTCCAAGAGAAGTGTCCAAGGAGCACAGGAGTGATGTGCACTACTCTCTGGGCTCCCTCCACTGTTCCTAATCCACGGCTCTCAGCCAAAACAGGCTTCATTACCTGCAGGCTATTCTTTTCCCTGATTTCAGTTGCAGATATTTCCCTCGTGCTTAAAAAGCTGCTTATGGCACTTTTGTCAGAACTGAAGCTGCAGTGGTTTTGCTCTCTCAGATTCATGGAGGAGGTCAGGAGCAGAATGTGACCCCCACACCACTCACACTGTGCATCATCCCCCTCTGCTTTTGGGGAACAGGTTGGATATTTTATCCAGAGACAACAGCAACTGAGATTTCAGACCTACAAACCCAAATCAGAAGAGGGTCTCTAACAGCAGACTGGATCGCAGCCCTGGGGGACAAGACCCTTCTCTGTTTGTGGAGCCCCGAGTGTGGAGGTTCCTTCTGCACAAAGACAAAACCAGCCCGAAGAAGCCTCATTAGCCAGCAATGTACCCATGGTGGCCCAGATGTTTCAGTCCCCTGAGGCTTGCACCCGCGGATGGCACTGGCAGGCAGCAGCGTCACAGGATGCAGGGGGTGGAAGCAGCCGAGAAATGGGCGGGCATTTTTTGGAGGGGAGGGCAGATTGCATCCTTTGGAAGCGCGTTTCAGCCGCTGGCCTCGCTCCCCCGACCCCCACGGAGCGCTCTGAACTCCCACTTGCTGGCTGATGCCTGTGACGGGACCCCTTGCGTGAGTGTGGGGAGCCAGAGCCAGTGCTGCAGGGAACACGCCTCTGCCTGCCAGGAGGAGGGAGCCAAGCACGCTCCTCTCCCTCTTTTCTCCCAAGATTTACAGTCTCGGTGGCTGGATGCCGACTTCCCTCGTCTGTGCAACAACGTGGGATTAGTTTGGAGTTGGTGTGTGAGGAGGGGAGAGGTGAAAGGGAGGTTGGGGTAAGTGCTCAGGACTCCCAGGAGTGTGCAGTCCCAGGAGTGTGCAGTCCCGGGGGGTGGGGGCTGGACTCTGTGTGTGAGCTTCATATCAACAGATTAGCGGGGGGTGAGGAATGAGTGAGGGCTGTTGTGCAGCCACTCCTTCCTCCCCGAGCACCTAAGTCATAGAATCACAGCGTAGTTTGGATTGGAAAGACCTTAAATATCATCTTATTCCACCTCCTGCCATGGGCAGGGACACCTTCCACCAGCCCAGGTTGCTCCAAGCCCCATCCAACCTGGCCTTGGACACTTCCAGGGATGGGGCAGCCACAGCTTCTCTGGGCAGCCTGTGCCGGGGCCTCACCACTCTCACAGGGAACAATTTTTTCTCAATATCCCATCTAACCCTACTCTCTGTCAGTGGGAAGCCACTGCTCCTTGTCCTGCCACTCCATGCCTTTTCCAACTCTCTTGGAGCCCTTTTGGGCACTGGAAGGGGCTGTAAGGTCTCCCCAGAGCCTTTTCTTCTCCAGGCTGAACAACCCCAGCTCTCCCAGTATCCTCCAGCATTTTGAAAAATCTCGCCCTCCATTTAGTGGAAAGTTGCTCAGTTCCACCTCATTTGGCTTTCAAGTTCTAAAAAAAAATAATCGAGTCCGAGAGCTGCAACCCCTCCAGCAGAGCCAGATGCCCATTCCCCAAATCCTGTCCCACGGAATCTGTTCGGGGCTGCACGAAGGGGGACGAAGGGCCCCCCGATGTGGTCAGCTGGGACAGCTTGTCCTGTCCCCGCAGCCGCGGGCACCGGCCGGTCCTGCCCGGGCATCCCGGGGACACCCACTCATGGGGGGCCGCTCCGGAGCGGGGCGCGACCACTTCTCCCCCTCCTTCCTCCCTCCTCCACGGGTGCCGGGGGTCCATCGTGGGAGAGAGAGGGTGGTCTTCGTTCCCCCCGTCAAATCTCCTCGCTGGCTGGCGGGAGCGGCCGCGCTGTGCCCAGGGCAGGGAGCGGCTCGGGGCCGGGATGCGGAGCCCGGGGAAAGGGATGCGGAGCTCGGGGAAAGGCAGCGGGGCGGTGAGCGGCTCCCCGGGGGGAGCGGCGGGGCCGGGGCCGGGGCGCTGCCGCGTTTATAGGCGGGCGGAGGGCGGAGGGCTGAGCCCTCCCCGTCCCACAGACGCAAGCGGGGCGGTGGCCCCGGTTAAAGGGGAAACTTGACAGCGCCGCCGCCCGCTCCGCTCCGCGCCCCGCTCCGCTCCCGCCGCCCAGCCCCGCTCGGCTCCGCAGCGACGTGAGTACAGAGCGGGCCCCGCTCCCACCGCCGCGATGGGCCGGGGGCGGCTGGGGAGGGGACGGGAACGGCCACACCGAGCGGGAGAGGGGCTGCAGAGACCCTGGGAGAGAGACTGGGGGAGCGCCCCTTCCGCCGCTCCCGGGATCCTCTAGGGAGCAGGGTCAGGGCAGCCCCCTCCCCTCCTCACTGAGGGTCCCGAAGGGAGATGGGTTGGGGTAGCTTCCCTCCCTCAGCCCGGGAGAGGGTCCAGGAGAGCAGCTGTTGGCGATGCCAAGGGGAGAGAGCTGAGGAAGGTCTCCCCCACCCCTGGAAAGGGTCCAGGAGAGCCTCTGTTGGCGGTGCCGAAGGGAGATTGGCCGAGGGCAGCCCCGGAGAGAGGGGCCGAGGTAGCTCGCTCGGGTGAAACGCGCCGAGGTAGACGCCCCCTTACCCCCCACCCCCACGGGGGTCGTCGGGGAAAGCCTCCCCTGGAGAGGGGGCCGACAGCATTACCCTCGGTGGTCCCATGGGTGAGTGGGCAAGGTACTACCCCACCTTCCCGCGGAGTGGGGCCGGGGCAGCTCCTCGGGTGAGATGCGCCGACATCGAGCCTTCCCGCCGCGGGCTGGGGGGCGAGGAGCACATTCCCCTAGTGGACAGGGATCAGAGCCCCCCTCGGGGGAGAGGGGCTGGGGGAGCGTCCCCGGGGAACCGTCCCCCTGGGGATCCTGGAGAGGGGGGCTGGGGGAGCCCCCTTGATGGGGTGACTTGGGGGATCCTCGGTGAGATGACTTGGGGGATCCGGCTCGGGGCAAGGGCTCGGAAGCTCCCCGGGGGTATCGGGAGCGGGTCCGGGCACAGGGTCGGACCCCCCGTCCGTTGGCGGGGCCCGAAGGAGGGGGCCCGGGCGGCGGGCGCTGCCCCAGCAGGATGCCCCGGAGCCGGCGGGGCGGAGCGGAGCGTCTCCTGCTGCCCCCGGCCGGCCGGCCCGGCCAGACGGACAGACACACACACAGAGACAGGCACACGCTCAGCAGCATCCCTGTCCCCCTCCAGTTCTGCCCTCCACCGCCGCCAAGATGCTGCTGTTGCTGCTGGGGATCATCGTTCTCCACGTCACCGTGCTGGTGCTGCTGTTCGTCTCCACCATCGTCAGTGTAAGTATGGATTTTCCCCTGGCACCGGGGTGCCAGCGAGCCAGGGGCATGGCATGGCAAGAGCAGAAGGTGGTATTTTTATTTACGGCTTACTTTACAGCCTGGCTTTTAGCAGGAAGCCTTTACTTGCCACTTGCTGGTCACACTAACAGTGGAATTTTGGGATTTCAGAGTTTGTGCTATCAGGTGTAACTAGTGGGTTTCTTGGTTGTGTATGATGTGGTGGATGCTCAGGGCATTCACGTTAGCACAGAGCACTGTTGAAACCCACCTCCTCATCATCCGTGCATTGGCCCATATCAGGGAGCCGCCTCAGAGCACCCAAAATCCCCTGCATAGGGGTGATGCTGCTTTCACTCCCCTTTCATGAAGGATCTCCACCTGCTAATGGGCTCCAGCCCACAGGACCAGAACAACCAGTCCGAGGGAAGCCCCTCGACACGGGGATGATTTGGGCACTGGCTCCTCGGCACCAGCAGTTCTGCTCCCCAGCTCTGCTCCTCTGGGGCTGTGAATTAGGCACAGGCTGTTTCCTAACCCAGATGGGCTCATGCTGGCGGCTTCCAAGGCTTAAACTTTGCTAGCAGCGGGAAGACTGAGGGCTGGATGTGGCACAGAGTCTTCCCAGCACTGTCCTCGGGCTGGAGGCCAGTGAACACGTCAGCGGCTCGGGAAAAGGTTTGGTTTTACGGCAGCTGTTCTTGGAGCTGGTGACTTGCAGAGTTGCTTCACCAGGGGCTTCTTTGCTGTATTTTTTTTTCTCCTTTTCCTTTTCCTTTTTTTTTTTTTTTTTTTTTGGTGGTAATTGTAGTAGAAGACGTTACAAAAATCTTCCGAGTCGTTAGGAATCACGTGGAAGCATTCGAATATCCCCTTCGAGAGGAGGGAAATGCGCAATCCCTCGGGACTCGCTCCGTGTTTAAAGAGCATAAAGAGCTTCTGTTTTTCTGCCGTTGAGGAGAAAGCAGTTAAAAGCAAATATCAGTATTTACTTTCCAAACCTCTCTCTAAAGGAAAGCGTGTGCCTGGGAGCTCCCAGCCGGGCAGACACGTGCCGGGGTGTGCTGGGGCTGCTCGGGGCCGAAGCTTTGAGGGGGGGACACGGCGTCGTGCTGCCCTCAGGGCCCTGCTCACCGGGCTGTGTCTCTCTCGCAGCAATGGCTGGTGAACGGCGAGCACACGGCAGACCTCTGGCAGAACTGCACCTCTGGACCCATGTTCCAGTGCCTGGCATCATCCACCAATGGTGAGTGCTGCCTGTTGCTGCCCATCGCTTTTATTCTCCTCCTGGGACTTACGGAATCAAGGGGGATTTGCCTGTGAGGGTTCTTTGCGATTCCTTCTTGGTTTTCCCTGCATCCCCGAAGTTGTTCCCTCCCACCCCTTCCCCTTGCCTCCTCTGCTCAGTCCCCACATGGAGGGGGACAGCTCTGCTGTGGTCTTGGTGAGCCACAAAAGGGGGATTGCTCCCCCGCCCTTACTAGTCCTTGAAATTGTGATGGGGCTTAGCACAGAAACCAGAGCTGATGCCCATCACCCTACCCTGTGCCCTCAAACTCCTGGCAGCACTGTGGCAGGGCGTTGGCACACTCAGCCACAGTGGAGGTGACTTGCTCAAGCCCTTTTGAGGGCTCTCCTGTTATTAGCACATTTTTCCAGTTAGATGTAGGAACCCCTTGGAGCAGGGCTTGCTCTATTGCCCTGCTGGGAGCAGAGGGGCTGTTTTGGGCACTCCTCGCTCTTGCTCCAGTGTGAGGGGGTTTTTAAGATGCACATGGTGCTCCAAGGGCAGCCTGTCTCCAGAGGACACCCCATCCCTACCCAGGCAGCTGCCCTGTGCTTTCCTGCTGTGACAGGCTGAGTTTTTGGGTACAACCCTTGCCCTCTGCTTTGTTGTTGGGCACTTTGTGGGATGTGCTGAGTGCGTGGGTCCTTATTCATCCTGCTGCGGAGAGGGCTCCCTTGACACCTGCATATCCGAGGGGCTGAACAGCCACCTCTGGACCAAGCCTGGAGAAGGCTGATGTCACACTGTGTGACATCACCCATCAAGCTGTTTGCTGAGGTCAGCAGGCGAGGAGACACCATGACACAGAGTTTCCAGGGCGATTTATGGTACCAGTAACACAAAATCCACACTCAGGGAGTCAGGCAAGCCCGTGCCTCAGTTTCCCCAGAGGACAGCTAAATGGCAGTGCTGCTGTGACCAGCACTTGTTTTGTTAGCCTGTTTTTTTGCTTTCCTGTGGAAACAGATTCTCCCAGCGCAACCCTCAGTGATAGCAGCTGTGAGTCCCACCGCTCTCACTGGGAGCAGAGTCACTTCATGCCGGAAAACCGTCCTGGCGTGGGAGCAAAGCAATGCCCCGTGGTCTTGGCGAGGAGGGAACAGTCACACTGAGAGCACTAGATGCTTGCAGAGGGGCCTGGAGCGATGGGAGACTGTCAGAGGGATTTTGGAGGTTGGGGATTTTGCTCCCCCTAATGCTGGGAGCAAAACATTCGTGTTACCCCACGCAGGAAGGTGGATGCTGATGTCTCCTTCTTGTCTTCCCCGGGCTAAAAGCAACAGCGTGTCCCTGCGCGGGCCCGGGCTCTGCTTTCGGTGGGAGTGGAGCTCCCACCGCTGGTCTCTGCTGACGCCTGGTGGTGCCCGGGACGGCCGGGAAGCGGCTGGATCGCATCCCAGGCGAGGAGCCTTCTGGAGCCATGTCCTTCATCAGCAGTTGGCTGGTGCTGGCTATCTGCAGCGTAGGCAGCCTGTGCACGGCCAGTCATGCGAGCTCCCGAACCGCTGAGCTTGTGCTTTGGAATGAAAGGCAGCGACTGCCCCCAGGAGTCCCAGAGCCGAGGGCTCTAAAGCCTCCCCAACTCTTTTTGCTTTTCAAGCCCACACGGCTTTTTCTGGATGTTTACAGGATGTTTGTGTGTTGGAGTTGTCAGTGTTGAGAGGGGCTTGTCCGAAATGTGGTTGGCTGGTTTCCTCCACGCCTGAATGTCCTGCTGCGTGTTTTGAGTCTATGCTGAGTTGGACTCGCTGATCCTGATGGGTCCCTCCCAGCCCAGCATGTTCTATGATTCTATGACTGCCCTGTTCCCAGAAGCCACTTGAATTTGGGCTTCCCTGTGAACCCTTTCCAGTGATGATTTTTTATCATTAAAGGGACTGTAGTCAAGATGACTCTGTTAAAAATGCAGTCGAGCAGCTGAGCTGGGGTGATAGCCCTTATCTATTGGAAGGTGTCCCTGCCCATGGCAGGTGGGTTGGAATGAGGTGGGCTTTAAGGTCCCTTCCAACCAAACCATGACTGTGTGATTGTGTGATTCTATGATAAGGTGCCCCAGTGAGCTGTTCATTGAGTAGAAGTGCATCATGCTCAAGACTTAAACAGCCCTCTGACAGCTTTTATTATGAGAAGGGGCTTTTGCTTGAGTAAAAGCTTGTGCCCCATCCACCCCAGGGCAGGAGTTTGGGAGCAAGTGCAGCTGAGGACCTTCACCTCGTGGGGCCCTGGATGCGGGATCCTGAGCTCACTGCTGCTGTAGGAACACAGAAGGATTTTTCCTGAGCTTACATAAGACTTTTAAGATCTGTTTGTAGAAACAGAACAAAAATGCCACATACCCTTTCCAGCAGGTCTTGCTCCCTCCCTCTCTGCTGCTCCCACTGCTACCGGGGCAGCTGCTGTCAGCCACTACTTGGAGCAGTAGCAAGGACACAGGGCAAGGATGCTGTGGCAGAGCCACCTCTGAGGCTCACACTTGTCTCCTGCCTCATCCTTATGCTCCTCATATGCTCTTTCCTAGGAATATGCTTACTTTCAAAAACAGGAATGATCCCATATCAAATACCACAAACTGTCCTCAGTTCCACCCCTCTCAGAACATGGGCTGTGGTTCAGGGGGATGTTGACAGCCCTAGGAATTCCTTTCCCTCTGCCAAGGATTGTACTTAATGGTTAATCCTGGAGTGCCAAGGTCTGCTCTGGGCTAAGAGGAAGGAATCCTCATTTGGGAATTTTGGCAGAACTTACTATTTATGCAGAGGCAGTTTTTCTCCTGGCCATCGCAGTGGCTGCTGTGGTGGGGTTATTCCTCTCTTTTCAAAAGCAGTGAAACTCAGTAGATGGAATTTGGGGAATTAGGTAGTGCTGAGTCTCCTGTGTTCATCATGAATAGGGGCTTTGGGGGTCGGTTGTGGTGTGCTGCCCCTCTTGGTCTTAGCACGGAAGAGCCTCCCCTGTCCTGGGGATGCACAACAAGAAGCTGAACTTTTAAAACCAAATGCCAGCAGGCTTTGCTTTTGATTGACACTGAGGCAGGTTTGGGACTGTGCCCCTAACCCTACAGATAATCCCATGGGCATGGAACAGGCAGCAGAACAACCCCAGGGCTGAGCGCAGCACTGCCAGACCACGGCTTCCTGGGACATCAGACCTTGGGTACAGCGTGGCCCTGGCCTCGGTGGAGGCTGAGCTCCCACCTCCCAAATTCCTCTTGGAAGGGCTCAAACCCTGTGTGAGGGCTGAGCCACCCCTGGGGAGGGAGCTGAGGGCAGGTGCCCACTTCTTCTCCTCGTACAACCGCCCGCTTGTTGCTTTGAGTTTTGCCTTTGCTCAGTAGATAATGCCTTTTTTTTTTCCGAGAGACCGAAAACTATGGAAAAAATGTTGCAATCTTTGCTTCGTTTGCGCTGTCAGACATTCCTGGAAGAGACTTATCTCAGGAATTCAGCTCTGAATCCCAGGATTGTGCGTCGGCAGGGCCCTGTGCCAGCCCCAGCTGCGCGGTCCCGCGGCCGGCCCGGGGCACGCGGCTGGGCCTGAGCTGCTTGAGTGCTCTCAAGTAGATTCCACCTCAAATGTCCAGACAGTTTGATAGTTTTTTCCTCCAAAAATGGCCTTTTCTTTCCACAACTGAGTTATTTATGCAGACAAGAAGACTTTTTTTTTCGCTCTTCCTCTGACTTTGGTGGGAGTGCTGAAAGCGGGGAAGCAACGGGGGCATCCGTGGAGATCCCTGCATCCTTCTGTAATGTCAGGAGACATTTTTCCTGTTGTCTTTGTACAGTTTTTCCTGTTGCTGCTCTGTGGCTCTCCCATGACTGGCTTGTTCACAGGCAGGCTGGTGTTTTTTGGCTTTTTTGAAGGGAGAAGAAAACCCTCACCCTTGGGAAACGCACAGGCTGCCAGTCCTCATGATTGCTGAGTGCTGAGGGCTGTGTGATGCACCCCCTCATTTACTGATGTGATGGCCACGAGCTAAGCCCAGGTGGGTTGCCCAGAGCAAAGATCTGCCCTGGACCACCTGGGCAGGCACGGATGGGCCTCCCATAGACGGGGCAGCCATTGCCACGCACCAGGGATTGCCCTGCTTCTCTGCACACCGAGTCACCCTCTTCCAGAACCTCTTTCCCCTGGCAGATGGATCCCTAAGCAGCACTGCTGGTGTTGTAAATGCATTTGCTTTGTGCTAGAGGAGGTGGGAAAGCTTTTCATCCCTGGAACGAGGCAGGAACATCTGGACCCTGACCCATCTGCTGCTCCCAGGAGGAGTTGTGCTGCTGCTTCTCTCCTTTAAAATGCATAACTGAAACATCTGAACCCTTTGCTTTTGCTCTGTCAGCTCCCCCAGAGTGGCTCTGCAGCCTTTATTCTTTCAAAGTCTTTCTTCCGGCAGTGCTGGACTCCCATGACATGGGAAAGGTGGGATGGAGAGATGGAGGTGCTGTTTAACTTGTTGTAATCCTTTTTGTGACTGAAAAGGGTTTCATTGAAGCCTTGTGCTGAGGAAAATTATTTCTCAGTGTCTAATTCCGTTGTTGATAGTGAGGATAAAGTAGCTCAACAAAAAGAGACGGGGGTGAATTCCCCTCCAGCCCACTGGGAAGGCTGAGACTGCACCAACAGGACCAAGACATGGAGAACGTGTCCGCAGTGAGGGGACACTTCCTAGGCCAGGAGGTGAGAGTCCAGTCACCCAGCAAGTTAGACGTTCAAAGATTTATTGATACAAAGATTTAAACAACGATTTCAGCTTTTTCTTGAAAGCTAAAGTGACCATCTGCCTACATGATGTGCATCTGCAGCCACAGCGCTGCTGCTGCTGCTGCCTTTTGCTTGCCTTCTGCCGGGCAGTTGCATACTGAAAAGAAGCTACCAACTAGCAGGAAATTACCCTTGTTTAAAGGTGCTGGATGTGTTGGAGTGAAGGCCTACAGTAAACACTGGATAGCTTGTTTGTGGGAGAGTGCACAGCCTTTATACTTCAGGTTCTGGCCATCAGCTGGTTCCATCCAGTTACAGACCCCATGTAGAGATATCTTGATCTGGGGACTTATCTGGTCCTTCAGGCTCTTTGCAGTTGGCAGCAGAGTAGTAAAGAGGCAGCTTTTAGTGGGTCCGGGACACCCACTTTGTCATTAATGATCGGTGGCACCCGCCTAACTTGGGCAGGGTTGAACCCTCTATCTGCTTAGGTGACAGTCACTCACTTGTCCCTTAGCTGTTTGAAATAAACTGCAGGGCATTCACAGAACCCCAGAATGGTTTGGGTTGGTAAAGCTCATCCAGTCCCACCCTCTGCCATGGGCAGGGACACCTTCCACCAGCCCAGGGTGCTCCAATCCCTGTCCATCCTGGCCTTGGACACTTCCAGGGATGGAGCAGCCACAGCTGCTCTGGGCAACCTGTGCCAGGGCCTCCCCACCCTCTGAGTCAAGGATTTATTCCAAACATCTAAAAATCTCCTATTCAGAAGAGTATTTTGTATTTCAGATCAGTTTCTCCCACAACTTTGTTGCCTTTGATAGGAAAGGGATTTCCTCTGTATAAACCCATTTTTTTATTGTTGTTTGTTCTTCTTTACAAAGAGCATCTGATAAGGAGAAGTAGGGAACTGGTGCTGTGTTTTTCTGAGCTGCTCCAGAGCTCTTTGGCTCCCATTTTTCTGTGTAAAGGGGGTGAGACAGTCTTCCCTGCTGGATCTGTGCTCTGCCCCATGGAAGAGGAGTGAAAGGGAGGACGAAGGTGACGTGTGGGCAAACGATGACTGCCAAACCAGAAGAATGGATGAGGGAGTCCCCTGCAGAATGCAGTGCTGGAAAACCCTTAATCCAACATTTTTTTGGCCTTGATGATGAGACTCTTGGCTGTCCCTGTGGCCACAGGCTGAGTGTCCCCCTGCAATGTGCCTGTGGGTCAGGGCACCACCGCTGCCCATCCCTGCTCCTGGTGCCTGGACTTGAAATCCCTGGGAGCTGGTACCTAAGCCCTTTGGAGGATCTGAGCCTGGAGTGATGGATCTGCCACCTCAGCTCGCTCTCACCAGCCAAAGGGAGTCAGAGCCACCACGCCGAGGGGCTTGGAGACGAGCTGGCTTGGGCTTTGTGGAGCTGTGGGAAGCTGGTTTTCATGGTGCCAGAGCTTTCCGCTGCCTCAGCTGCATCAGAGTTTCCCCCGTGAGATGGGAGCTTTGATGGTGTCATGGATGTCTGAGGGTGGCAGCTCTGGAGAGCTGTGGCCTCAGGGACTGCTTGGATGGAGCTTCAAGGAGAAGGCAAAGGGAGGAGAGCAAAGAGAAAAAAGAGGAAAAGAGGAGAAAATACGGGTTTGAGAGGTTCATCTCCTTCTGAAGGAGCTACAGAAGAGCCTCGGGAGGTCTTGGGCAGGAATTTCAGCACCGTGTTCGTTCATCCCCTCCTTGCAGCCCCAGCGTTTCCCACCTGCTCATCCCCTTGCTCTTACAAATGCCTTGGGAGCCTTTTTCTGGTGGGATTTCCAGGAATGCCCCAATCCAGCACCCTGTGGTCTTTTGAGTGCAAAACCTACCTTTCCTTGTTTGAGCATCCGGCAGCAGCAGCCGGGGCAGGTTTCACTGTGTGCCCGTGGGAGGTCCGGGGCCAAAGCAGGATAAAGTTGCAATGTCGTGGAGCTGGATTTTCCCTGGGAGAGCTCAGAGGCTCTGCTGGGTGGACTGTAATGCTGTTCTCCCCAAGAGGAGAGATGTTCCCTTGGAGCTCTGGGGCTGTGGGAGGCAGCAGAGGAGTCTGGGCAGTGCAGGAACAGCACTGCAGGTGCTGAGCCTTTTTGGCTTTCTGAGGTGATTCAGCGAGCTGCTGAGGGGCCTTGGTCTGAAGTGCAGCCCCACAAGAATGAGGCAATTGAAGTGATATTTCGGCATCTTCAGCTCACCCTTTTCCAGCCCTCTTAAAGGGGTGTTTCAATATCAAACCCACTGCTTTGATGCGACCTCTCCACTTCACAGACCAGGATGTGAGCTGGGTTCAGCTTCCTGGTCAGACCTTGAAACCTGGGAGTCTGCTCTGGCAATTCTGCTCAGAAAACATGGCTTTTCCTGGCAGACCTGGGCTGGTACCTTCATGCCAGTAGGTGCTCGTGCTGTTCCTGACCCTGCTGATACTTAGTTTGCAGTATTGAAGGGGCAGGTTTTACCATGTACTTGTCGATCATGATTTTCCCCTCCCTCTAGCTTTGTATATATTATAATTGCTACAGTTACCTCCTTCATAGATTTTTTTCCTTCCCAGAAGTGGTTGCTTTTTAAGTGTAGAGTGCATACACAGTTTCCAAAGAGAAAACCTGTCTGCAAAATATTCCCATCAGCACAGGTCCCAGCACTCAGGTGCTTTTAAATAAAGCACAGCACTAGTTTAATGATATTTTACAGCGATGGAATAAGCTGATTGCTCAAATAAGTGTCTTTGCAGTTTGCATTTTATTCTTTCTCCTTGGCTGGGCCCAGAGAGGGTGGGGAGTGTGTCAAATAAACCCTGGGGAGGCAATGCCTGTCCTTTAAGGCTGTGGGCATGTTTCTCCCTGTCAGTCCTGTCTGGGTATAAAACCTCCCTGCAAGCAGGGCTGGGGTTCTGCTGCGAGGGGTTGGGTTGGCTGCTGTATTTCTGTGGGATTCAGCTGCAATTTCTGCTCTAGGTTCCAGTTTCTCCTCTGGGTTTCTTTCTTTCATGTTGGGATTTAGGGCAGTGAAGTGTGTTCTTCAGCATCCCGGAGGTGAAGTCTTTTCCCTGCTGTTGTGAGCAGTGGTGTGAGCACATCAGGGCTTGCAGAACTTCGGGGTACACTCGATTTTATTTTGTAAAAACTTCTTGCTTTGTTTCTGACTGCTCTGAAAGGGCTCTAAAGCCGCTCCCGATGGGTCCTCTCCGGAAGCGGCGTGCAGGGTGTTATCTGTTCTTTCCACGCTGTTTC
Source organism: Cephalopterus ornatus (assembly GCA_013396775.1). NCBI lineage: Eukaryota > Metazoa > Chordata > Aves > Passeriformes > Cotingidae > Cephalopterus > Cephalopterus ornatus. Next base: position 331,294 of record VZRE01014436.1, on the reverse strand, counting down.
CTTTTCTTCCTCCTCCTGAAGAACAAAGACACAAACACAGAGCAGCAGAGATGCAGGAGAAAAATGGAACAACCGACTTGCTGCCCAGGGGAAACCACAAATAACGGGTTGGGAGTAAACAGTGCTGACAGCCCGTGGGGCAGCTCCCGGGGCCCGGCCTCCCTCCGGGAAACTCGCTGTGCTTGTGAAAGGCAGGACACAGCACGAACAGCAACGGAGTTAAAAGGATGTGGGGCTGAGGAGGTAAAAATCCTATCTGCAGTTATAGGGCCGGTTTTAAATGAGTTAGAGGCAATTAGCTGTCCTAATACAGCTCAAGTCTGTGGTAAGCTGGGCTTGGAGTTCAAGGAGTAGAGCAGCTTGTGGATCTCCGAGTCCTGAGCTGGGGATGCTGCCCCTTGTTTTCACAAAGGAGGCCAGTCAAAGTCAGCAAAGGGCTGGATGTGAGCAGGTTCGGAGCTGTGGAATCATCTCCTGATTTCCCTGCTCACAGGCTCACGCTGCTCTCTGGCTGCCGAAACCCTCTGGCCCCGGTGGGCTCCCCACCTCTGTGCCTGCCTTTAAATTCCTCTGGCACGGCCCTTTATTACAATGGGATTTTGCAAAGCCCCTATAAATCATTTGCATTCAGAACCAAAAAACAGGCACGGGGAGGCGGATGCAATTAAAGGGCAGCTCAGCTCATCTCAGCTTTCCGTCTAGACAGACTTCTCCGAAAATAACCGGCACTTGGAGCGTCCACCTCAGAGCAGAAAGGGCTCCTCTCTGGGCTGGATCCTGTGGCCTTTGTAATCACTAAAGGCTTGGCTTTCTGGGTCCTGGATGAAACTTCAGGGCTTGACTTTGGCTCAGCCAGTGCACGGAGCTGGAAGTGGCTTCAGGGCTTGGGAAAGGGTGTGAGGAAAGCTCAGCTCCCCAGAGCTGGGATGAAAGTCTTTCTGTGATGAAGCACGGAGGGAGATTGCAGTTCAGCAGCTGCACCACCTGCCCACTTCCCTGATCCCGTCTGATAGGATGATTTTTGGTGGTGCTGGATCTGCCTCATCCCTATTTCCCGCTGGTGGATCATGGCCAGAGCTGAAAGGGCAGCTGGGGGTGAGGCAAGGGGGTTTCCCTGCCTGGCTGCATGAGATAGATGAAATATATTGGGTATTTTGTGTGCACATCCCACCACATAGGGATTTCGTGGAAGCAGTGATAGCCGCTCCTTCCTAAGGAACGGCAGCAGCTGGTGCACAGGAACTCCATGGCCTGGAATGAGTGAAGTGCAGCGGCTTGTTGATGCTGCAGAGTAGTTTGGCAAGGGAAGTGTGACAAGGAGGGGAAGGAAAAGGCTGTCTGGGATGAGCAGGGGCCTCTCTGGGTGGTTCCAGGGACTGAGTTTGCTCCATTACATGAACGTCCTGAGGCAAGAGGCAAAGACAAGGGGCGGAATTGCTGGTCCAGAGTCAAACACAGCAGATGTAACTGAGTGGCACAGGATGTTCCCCACAGGCATGGATTTGTTGGGAGGGCTCAGGCACGGATCATTATTGCCATCCCAGCTGAAGGCTGTGGCTCACTCTCCAGTTCCAATTCCTCTCTCACCTCCCTGAGTGCAGCCTGAAGGGATGTGGCGGGGAGGAGTGGTCAGTTCTCTGGAGCAGACACTGCCCTGGGCAGTCCCAATGGCCTCATTTGCTGCTCCCAGTGTTAGAGGTGACTAAGCTGCAGCACAGCTTTATTTGGAAATTTTGCTACATTTCAGTTATTTGCTGCAGAAAGCTGGTTCTTGCAGTCAGGAGATTGAAATTGGTGGGAGTAAAACTGGTGGGAACATGAGACTGAGCCTGAGGCTTCAGTGCTCCCTAATCCCACCTGAGGATCTAGCCCAAAGCATGATTTTTCTGCCTTGCACTTGTTTGTGCCTCAGTTTAACTGTACTGAGTCCTGCAGGTTTTAATTGTAAGTTAATTGATGTTGCATCCTCAGAGAACTCTCAAGGAAGGCTGCAAATACACATTTTGGTTTCAGACTTACTAAGGAAAGGGGAAGGCAGAGGTATTTGTGAGTGTGGCCCCATCCCGGTGCTCTCAGGAGCTGCCTCTTTCTGTCAAGCTGCAGCAGCTCATGGGATGGAGCCGCGTTTGGCTTGTTTATTTATATTTTTTTTTGCGTGGGGAGTTACACACCCACTAAGCCTGGAAATAGCTGGGCAGTGAGTCATGCAGGGGCTGGTTTAACTGGTCTGCTCTGGGAGGCAGCTGTGTTTGGCAGCTGGGGAAGGCTCTTCCAAAAGGTTGGACTCCACAAGGGCAGAGGGTGTTTTCACTCCCTGTGTATTTATTTGCCCTCGGAGCTTGGCCAGCACGGTGTCTCACAGCTTGTTGCAAATGGCTTTGTGTTTGTAGCACAGCTGAACAACCAGGGCCTGGCATGGAGCTGGGGGAGAGGCTTTGTTTTCTGCAGGCTTTGGGTCAGGGCTAATCTCGCTGCTCCTCTTTAATGCGAAATGCTGCCCGAGGCAGCGCCTGGCCCTGCAATTCATTTTGCCCCGTGGCATCCTAAATCCTGGGAAGCATCCTGTCCATGCTGAGAGCTGAGAACCTCACCAGCTGGTGAGGCCTCATCCAGTCTGTCACTGTTTGTCACTGTTTGTCACTGTTAACAAACTCCATGGGATCCAGGGGTGGGAATGTGGCACAGGACCTGAAGCCAGGGCCACGGGCGCAGTGGTGGGTTGTGATGTGTGGTTCCCACACTGAGGTGTCCATCTGTGTGTCTTTCCCCAGAATGGCTGCAGTCTGTCCAAGCCATGATGATCCTCTCCGTCATCTTCAGCGTCCTGTCCCTGTTCCTGTTCTTTTGCCAGCTGTTCACGCTCACCAAGGGCGGCAGGTTCTACATCACCGGAGTCTTCCAGATCCTTGCTGGTAAGTGGGGGCTGAGGGATGGGGCTGCCAGGCTCAGGAGAGGGTGGTGTGGGAATGAGCACAGTCCTGGGTGCAGGGGCAGGAGGGCCATGGAGCTGGTTCCTGCATGGCCCAGTGAAGGGAAGAGGGGAGCGATAATTTGGGTGTGTTGAGGTCCCACACAGCCCGAGATGGGATCTGTCTGTCAGGGCATATCCAGGCTCTTCTGCCCTGGCACCATGGAAGGTGCGAGAGGGTTGCTACCCCAGCCAGGGAGGTTTTGGAGGGACAAGGTGCCAGACCCACTGAGGGCAGAGCTGGGGGCAAGCAGGTCGTGGGGCTGCCAGACTGAGGGCTCTGCCTGCTCTCCCCAGGGCTCAGGGTGGGACATCGAGGGTCCAGGGTGGCTGTGCTGGCTCTGGGAACCACCTTTGCCAGTCTGGGTGAGGCTTGCACAGCGGCTGGTGGGGTGGGGGAAGTCCTGACAATCCTGTTTTGGCAAAAGAGCACCCAGTGATTATTTATAAACTTGCCATGAGGGGGCCTGGTGCTTTCCACATCACCAAAGAGCCGCTGGAGCTGCAGGCTGAGCCAGCTGACTTGGAACTGTCAGCTGCTATTTTTAACTCTTAAAGAGCTTGCTGCTGGAAATGAGCCACAGTTCACGTCCTATGTTGCAGTTCCCAAATATAGGTGCTGTAAAGCCTCTGACTCTGTTTATGTTTCCACATATGAAACCAGTGGAGAGGATTTTCAAGTGTTCAGCCTAGAAAAATTTAATTGTGCTTCGAGGTTCTGACTGCATTATGACAGGGTGTCTGGGAAGGAGATTAATCATTTCCTAGAGCTTTAGATGTTAAACCAGAAGCCACCTGAGGTCCTGCCGCTAAGTTAGTGGTAAAACTCATCCACTGAGAATAGACAAAGTCTCTGAGTATCCTCTAAGCCTTCACAAGCCCTGGAAAAGTTTAGAACTAACCTTTATTGGCATGAAATCTATGATAAGTGTGTCTGCTTGGCCATAATGCAGGTGGTGACTTCAGATCAGTTCAGCATCTCTGAAAAGGTGAATGTGTAGAAAACCCATTAGAGCCACGGAGACAAGGAGGGCAAATGGGCATTAATAATGCAATTACCTGCCTAAGAGCCTGTCTAACAGACCTGGAGGCAGAAGGCTTCTCTCTCCTGAGTGATTGCTGGTGAATCCTTGTTGTCAGAGGCGGAGAAAATGGGGATTGCAGCCCTCCTGTCCATGCTGTGCTGGATGTCCTAAGGGGATGCAGCGTCTTTCCTTGGTGAGCCTGAGGTGTGGGTCAAATCCACCCCCAGCCAGTATGCAGGACAGAAGAAGTGAGACCTGATCCCCACGAAGTTTCCAGGGCTGGAGGAGAGGGCACAGGACAGCTGTGATCATTGTGACCCTAAATCTCAGGGTTGTTGGTAGGAAGCAGGACATGGCTGTGCCGGTGCTGCCAGGAGATCCCCCTGGGGGTACAGACAGCTTTGGTCACAGGAGCTGAACCTGATGTGGTCTCCTTGGAGCTTGTTGTGGAAAGCCACTGCTGTCTGAAGCCAAGGAAGGCAATTCCTGAGGCCTTCAGGCTTTGCAGGTGTTCATCCATGCCTTGCCAAGCCCTGGCACCACAAAGCCCTGCAGCAGGTCTGCCAGGGACAGGGTCTTACACACCTGAGTGCTTTGTTCTCAGGGGCAACAGAGCTGGGGAGGACCTTCCTCCTTCTGGGAGAGGATGAGGAGGCTCTGCCTAAAGCCCTCCATCACCCTGCACCTCCTCCAGGGTGGTGCAGCCTGGCAAGGCTGAGGGTCTCCAGCTTTGGAGCCTGGCCAACAGCAGTGCTGGACCTGAACCAGCGGGTTCCAGGGGCAGGACCACTGGGTGCTGTTGGGTGGCAGAGCTTGGCAGTGATGCCCTGAGAGCCAGGGAGGAGGGCAGGGACTGGTCTCCACCAGAACTTCAGCTCAAGGACAGTGGGGAGTGGAGAGAAGGGCAAGAAGAGATGCATGTAGCCAGTTGTGTCTGTTGTGCGGTGGGTGGCCAGCCAGGATCATCACCAGCACTTTGTCCACACTGCTTGGAATCATGAAGACTCGTTGGATTTGCCCTGATGGGATTTGCAGCTGGTAAAAGGGCAACAAAAGACCCTTGACAGCTCCTCTCCACCCTTGCTGGGTCAAATCGCATCCATGGGTAACTCCTCACAGCTGTGTCATTCCAGCCTGGGAGAGATGTTGGTTTGGACTTATCAGGGTTTGACCCAACTTTTCCATTGTTCTCCAGCCTCATCATCACTTCTATCCCTTCTCTCCCATCCCACCCACCCTAGAGCTGTGGGGTGGAGAGGGTGGGCTCAGCCTCCAGGGCTGTGCCTGCCACATATCCCACAGCTTTTTACAAACCCCTGGCTTTGGAGAGCTGATCTGGAGCTGGCACCAGCGCCCAGCCTGGTTCTTCTGCAGGGCTGGGGCAGCACCAGCGCACACAGACCTGTGGGAACAGATTCCAGGAAGGGTTTGCCCTCCTGACCTGTCAAAGCAAGACTAGAACATGTTCTTAAAATCCCACTCCAAAGTGGTGATGCATTATTGCTTTCATTGGTGCAGGCAGCTGGATGCAGCTGTCCCTCACTTCCCAGTATGTTCTCCGTGCCCAAACCAGTGCAGATGCTGTACAAGTGCAGTCCCAGCCATCGCCTCCATTCTGCCAAATTCCTCCTGGGGACAATTGCTGCTGTATTTTCGCTGTCTGGAGGTGACTGGGGTGGCCACACGCCCGTCCCTGTCCCACAGGCTGGGCAGACAATGGCTGTGCTCTCTGTGCATGGGCAGGGCAGTGGGAGTCGGCTCCGTGCTCGGAGAATGGAAAGTGCTCCAGCAGCGCCTTAATGAAGCGTATTCCCACTTGTGCACTTTCCCAGAACAAAAGGAGCAGTGTCAAGTGGAATTGCAGCTCAAATATCACGGTGGTTAAATGTAGGTGGTCCTGAGGTCCATGCAGGGGATTTGGAACTCGGCTCCAACAACAGCCCCACGACTGTATAATGGAACTGCAGGGATTGACTAAAAGAGCTTGTTTTCAGGCAGGAATAGAGGTGGCTTTGTGTGAGCCCAGCGCTCACGGGGGGTTTGCAACAAAGCTTCGACTCTGCCTGCCAGAGCTGGGCCTGGCTGGACACCGCTCGGGGACCCACAGTGGCCCCTGGCTGGGCAGGGTGGGTGCCAGCAGTGGGGAAGAGGGACGAGCCACGGGCACAGCAGGGATTGCAAGCAGGGGGGTTTGCTGGGAACAGTGTGTGCAGGGAGTGGGGTTTTCAAGGGACAGGGTTTGCAGCAGAACAGGGTTTTCAGAGGAACAGTGTTTTCAGGGAATGGTGTTTTTAGGGAACCGGGTTTTCAAGGGAATGGTGTTTTTAGGGAAACGGGGTTTTCAGGGAACAAGGGTTTTCCAGGAGTGGGGTTTGCAGCTACTGGGGTTTTCAAGGAACAGAGTTTAGAGGGAGTGAGGTTGTTCAAGGGAATGGGGTTTTCAGGGCAATGGGGCTTTCAGGAGTGGGGTTTTTAGGATGTGGGTTTTTCTGGGAGCAGGGTTTTTCTGGGAGTGGGGTTTGCTGGAAGCAGGGTTTGCAGGAAACAGTGTTTTAAGGGACTGGCATTTTCAGGAAATGGGGTTTTCAGGTAGTAGTGTCTGCAGGGAATGTGGTCTTCAGGGAATGGGGTTTGCAGCTGAGCTCCTGACAGAGCCATGAAGGGTGGGGAAATCACAGGGCACAGCCCCTGCTCTGCCAGAGCACCCTGAGGCCCAGCTCTCTGTGTTCTTTGCCACCTGGACAGGTGATAAAGAAGCTTTATTGCTTAAAAAAACCCGGGGTTCATGTCTGACCTCTTGCAGCACTTCAGGAAGGTGGGTCAGGGTTTTAAACAAGCCACCCAGGGCAGTGGGGCTGGTCTGGAGCAGCAGCCTGGGCCTGGGGCTGCCCAAGGGATGGGAGAGCCTGGGCAATGCTCCAGCTTTGCCTGCTCCAGGGCTCTGGCTTTGCTTGCTGAGCACAGCAGAGATACCTCACCTGTAGAACCAACAGCATCACCCCCCACATCAGGGGACAGGAGATTCTCAGTTTTCCAGGAGACAGGATACAAGGGGGCAATAATAAATGTTCTCCCATGCTGACCAGTTCATTCCAGCAAGGAAGGGTCCAGGCATGGTATAGGCATAAAACCTATATTGTATAAGTTTCTAGCTTAGCTTGTTAGTACCTTTCTACTAAATTCCTAAAATGCTGATTATCATTGTTAAGAACCTCAACAGAACAAGGTAAAGTGTTTTTTTACTTGTGAAAATGTACTGAGAAAGAGACTTAACACCTGATAGTCAGTCAGAGCTACTCAGGAGCCTTGAATTTGTTCCAGAAGGTGTGACACTGTGACAAAGGAGATGAGGAAGAGGAAGAAGAGATGAAGATAGGGGTCTTCTGGGACTTCCAACTCAGATTTGAGAGGCGTGGCGAGGGCGGTGCTGTGGGAGGGACGGTTTTGGAAGTGGGTGTAGCAGTGTTAGGTAAAGCTTTGAATTGTTAATTAGGTAATGCTGTGAATTGTTAATTAGGTAAGTAAATAAAAGCAAGAGGTTTTTGCAACTCGGTTATGCACTATATGGAAGAATATAGGCTCTTGTGTTAGAAGGAAATGCTGCCTTCTAAACCTCACAAATTGAGTCTTAGGGGTTTTCTCATGGTCTAAAGCTTTGCCAAGGGAGGTTTAGGTTGGGTATTGGGAAGAAATTCTTTACAGAGAGAGTGCTCAGCCATTGGAATGGGCTGCCCAGGGAGGGGGGGGAGTCCCCGTCCCTGGAGGGGNTCCCTGGAGGTGTGTAAGATGAGACTGGATGTGGCATCAGTGCCATGGTCGGGGAACCACGGCGGGGTTGGATCCAGGGTTGGACTCGATGATCTCTGAGGTCTTTCCCAACCTGGTTGATTCTGTGACTCTTGTAAGAAATTTTAGGCAGCAGTGGCATCCCTGACCCCTTCCCTGTGTTGCTCCTGGCAGGGCTGTGCGTGATGAGTGGTGCTGCCATCTTCACAGTGAGGCACACGGACTGGCACCAAGCCTCGGAAAACACCACCTACGGCTTCGCCTACATCCTGGCGTGGTTGGCCTTCCCCCTGGTGCTGGCCAGCGGCATCATCTACGTCATCCTACGGAAGCGCGAGTGAGGCCCGGCCGTGGTGGGGTGTGACAAGGGCACTCGTGACGTCCGCGGAGGAGACGGAGGCAGGGGAAAATAGACGAGAAAACGGGAAAGAAAATTAACCAAAAAAAAACAACACAAAAACCTCCCAACCACACCACCCCCCCCAAAAAAAAAAAAAAAAAAAAAAGAGAGAAGGAATAAACCTTCCCAGCAAACCCAACCGACCCCAACCGACCCCCTCCCCCCCGCAAAAGGAAACACTCAAAGGGTTACTTGTTAATTGAAGATGTATATAGTATCTATGGTTTAAAAAACCTATTTATAACACTTTTTACATATATGTACATAGTCTTGTTTGCTTTTGTTGACCATGCGCTGTTTTAAAGCCTGAAGCAAGTGCCTAAGGAACTATAACTCCTAACAGTGTAACAAGAGCGCAGTGATTTTTTCTCTCATGCAAAATCCCCTCTGAGCTGAACTCTCCTCCCCTCTCCCAGCCCCTGTTGAACCGTCGGAACCCACCCCGGCTCTAACTGGTTTTAGGCTGGTGTAAATCAGAGTTAGGCCTGTTTACTCAGCCAGAGGGCTGCTCCCTGCTCCTGCCACTTGCTGTGATCCTGGTAACCCAAGTGCACGTCCAGATCTGACGGGAGACGCTTCCAAAGGGTTGGAAGGATTTCGGAGCAAAGGCTTTGATTGCCCCAAGTGCCTAAATGACTTATGGGCCTAAGTCCCATTGCCTTGCCACCACACCCGCTGGGAATCTGGGCTTTTAAATCACTTAGGCTGAGCTGCAATCCAGCCTGGGCTGTCCCCTGGTGGGGTTGGGGTGTGTGCCAAGCCGTGCCAAGCTGTGCCAGGCTGAGCCACCAGGAACTGCTGCTCCCACCCGTGAAAACGTGCTCTGTCCTTGCCGTGGAGCGAAACTGCCCATGAGAAAAGAAGCCAACCCAGTATATCCCTGCAAGGAGCCCCCAGATTGTATGAAATGGTGCTATCTATTTACCATTCCTTATCCTGCTAAGCCATTTAACCTTAGTCACTGGAAATTCAGTTAACGACCTTGAGGTAAAACAACCGAGCTAGAAATGAGAAATAATTCTGTGTAATATAATGGAGCTATAACTGCTTTTGTACTTAGATTTGCTCTTACTATTATTTTTAATAAAGCATTTATAACCGAGATTCCTTTTTCCCCCTCCGTGGTCCAGAGGGACAGAAACAGCTCTGGCCGGAGCAGTTGCTCTCTGGTGCCAGAGCGAGATGTCTGTCCTCTGTGTGTGTCAGCAAAGTGTCTGGCCATGAATTGAACAGGCACCAGCACAGACCCCAGGCTGCCTCTGAGGACTCCAGACACTGATGCTGTTGTTTTTTGTTTAATTTTGGGGTTTTTTGGGGTTCTACTTTTTTTTTTGCTTTGCTTTTTCTGATTTTATACCGACTGTGTGGACTAAGAAGCAATGAAATAAAAGTCAGAATAACTCAGGTGCTTCTACTTCTTGGTGTTTTGGGGGGGTTAGAGGTGGGCTGTGCTCCACCAGCCTCCTTCCATGCCCATCCCATGGAATCATGGAATCCCAGAATGGTTTGGGTTGGAGAGACCTTAAAGATCATCTCATGGTGATGATCTCCATGGGCTGGGAGATCTTCCACTAGACCAGGTTGTTCCAAGTCCTGTCCAAACTGGCACTTGAACACTTCCAGGGATGGGGCAGCCACAGCTTCTCTGGAAAACCTGTGCCAGGGCCTCACCACCCTCAGAATCAGGAATTTGTTCCCAATATCCCATCTAAACCTTCACCCTGTCAGTTTAAACCCATTCTCCCTTGTTCTATCACTACATACCTTTGTCCAGAGTCCTTCTCCAGCTTTCTTGGAGCCCCTTCTGTACTGGAATACCACAGTAAGGCCACCACTGACGTCCCAAAGCCAAAACTGTGGTGGGAGGACCACAGTTGTCCCCCCCGGCAGGGATGGTTCTGGTCAGCATGAGCTGCCTGGGGGGATCTGGCCGGCTCTGCCACTTGGCACAAAGAGCAGAAGCCTTTCAGTCCTGAGTGCCAACCCCCCAGGGTGGGGGTGCAGCCGTGGGGGGATTAGCACATTGTGCAGAGTGTGCAGCCGGAATGGCTGGCACGGATCCGCTCGTGCTTCCGCTGCCTCATTCCCCTGGCCATTAAATACCCGAGCTGCTGTGGATCTGCTGCTGGCAGAGACACAATGGCTCTTGCGAGGCCACCCCTTGAGGCCACCTATTAACATCCCAAAGTCCTCAGCCCAGCCACATCCCCAGGGAAAGGAGCAGGAGATGTGTGCCATCCCCTTTGCCAGTGCCTGGGCAATGCGATGTGACCACCCTTGATGCCCAGGGCTCCTGGTGGTGGTGGTCTGACAGCTGGGAGTATTTCACGGAGTCACAGATGGTTTGTGTTGGAAGGGACCTTAAAGATCATCTCATTCCACCCCCATGGGGTGGACATGGGCAGGGACACCTTCCACTGGCCCAGGTTGCTCCAAGCCACGTCCAAAGTGGCCTTGGACACTTCCAGGGATGGAACAGCCACAGCTTCTCTGGGCAACCTGTGCCAGGGCCTCCCCACCCTCACAGTGCATTTCCCTGTGTGTTCATTTTGCTGAGCTCTAAGCCTGGGAGGGGACTTCACTTGTTGAAGCAGCATCTGAGACCTTGAGAGCTGCAGCACTAAAACACATGGTCATCCAGGGTCCTGGCAGGTTTGGCACCTGGCCAAGGGGACAAATATTTTCCTTCTGAGGAGTAGGTAGAAACATAGGTGTTTTTTCCCCTCCTGTGGTGAAATTAAAGATGCTCTTCCTCACTTTGGATCAACATCTCAGAAGGCACAAAAATGCTGAGTGCTTCAGATTTGCCCCTGCTCTTTGGGCATTCACAGTGTAAACAAGTGAGTGGCATCAGTTCAGGTCTTGGGGTTGCAGAGTTGCTTCATTTCAGGGATGCATTTTTGGAAGCACGTAGAGCAAGGTGACTTTCCAAAGTGGAAACATTGTGAAGGGTTGAATCCCTTTTGGAAAGGGTCCAAAGGGGAACTGCCTCTGATTTGAAGCAGAGTTGACATCCCCTTCATGTCCCCCCAAAACAAACTGGCATAAAGTTGTGTCAGGGCAGGTTTAGGTTGGATGTTAGGGAAAGGTTCTTCCCCCAGAGGGTGGTTGGGCACTGACCAGGCTCCCCAGGGCAATGGGCACAGCCCCAAGGCTGCCAGAGCTCCAGGAGGGTTTGAACAATGCCCTCAGGGACAGGGGGGGATTGTTGGAGTGTCCTGGTCAGGACCAGAAGTCGGACTCGATGATCCTTGTGGGTCCCTTCCAACTCAAGAGACTCTATGATTCTGTAATTCTACGCAACCGTCTCATGTGGGCTGACTGCTGGGTTGGATGATGCAGAACCCTGTTCCCCTGGCTCTCCACCACGGCTGCAATCGCGTCCCACAGCTTGATGGCCAGTGGAGACAGGAGCTGCTGGGTGAGACCTTCCACCACGGCTCCTCTTCGGACCTATTTCTCGCCCTACTTCACCCCGCCCGCCTCCCTCCGGTGCCGCGGAGGGGCCCCGAGACCCGGGTCCGCTCCGATGGCGGGGCGCGGGCGCCGCCCGGTGGCTGCTGCAGGAACTGCGGGACCGGGACAGACCCCGCGGGGCCCCGCCGCCCGCGCCCCCCGGGAGCCGCCCCAGCCCCTCGGAACCCGCCGGCAACGAGGGGCACGGCCAGCGCGACAATAGGGGGGGATGTCCCCTGGGACTGTCGTCACGTCCCTGTCACAGCATCCTGGAATCGTGGAATGGTTTGTGTCGGTGGGACCGTTAAGCTCCTCTAGTCCCACCCCCTGCCATGGGCAGGGACACCTTCCACTAGCCCAGGTTGCTCCAAGCCACGTCCAACCTGGCCTTGGACACTTCCAGGGATCCAGGGGCAGGCACAGCTTCTCTGGGCAACCTGTGCCAGGGCCTCCCCACCCCCACAGCCAAGAATTCCTCCCTGATATCCAATCTAAATCTATCCTCTCTCAGCTTGAAGCCATTCCCTCTTGTCCTGTCATTCCATTCCTTGTCCCAGGTCCCTCTCCAGCTTCCTTGGAGCCCCTTTAGGCACTGGAAAGGGGTTCTAAAGTCACCCCGGAGGCTTCTCCAGGCTGAAGAACCCCAGCTCTCCCAGGCTGTCTCCGTAGGCAGCTGTTCCTGTGGCTTCATGGCAGATGGGATGCAGCTCCCAGCCCACATCAGCAGTGTGGGGGGCTCTCCCTCTCCCGAGGCAACACTTACTGGGCACCGGGAACAGTGGGTTAAAATGCAAATAATTAATAAATTATAATTCATAAAAAATTATAATTCATATAAAGATAATTAATTTGTATTATAATTAATTAAATTAATTTAAAAACCATAGGGAGCTCCAGAAGTTTTTAGTCCTGTCTCCTGCTAGGGGTGTTCTCCCCTCCTCGGCAAAAAGCCTTTCCTGAACATCGCAGGCCTCAGTCTGGTTCTCATTGCATCAAATGGCCGTAGTACCCATCCTCTAAAACCCACCCCAGGAATCCTCCCCACCAGGGATGAGGGGATCACCAGCACTCAGGCTGGAGGGACATCACCCATAGGCTGTGCTCTGCTCCCACATCACCCACAGGGTGTGCTCTGCTCCCACATCACCCACAGGGTGTGCTCTGTTCCCCACACACGGCCCTTCCAGCTCACAAGATTTCAGCAGACGTTAAGGCAGGACCCAGCCTTTCTGCCCGATTAGCGGTGAGCACACTCAGAGCTAAATGAGTCTCCAAAATTTCACTGCTCCCTGGGGCTACAGCCCAATTAAAATCCAAACAGCCCATAAAGCAGCGAGCTGAACACAACAGCAGCAGCACGGCACGAAATGGCAGAGGGGTGAAAAAAAATATTAGGGAAGTTTCTTTAATGTGTGCTGTGTCATAAAAGCAATTGTTTAAATGGCTTTTCCAGTGCTCTCAGCAGTAAATACTTCTGGAAAATGCGCTGAGCAAATCTCATCCTCCTCCTTCATTTACTGCCTTGTAAATTGAAAAATGATGGTGGGAAATAAAAACTGCTGGGTGCCCGGGCGGTTCCAGACCCGCCGGCGGCCGGGCGGGGGCAGCCCCGGCCCGCGGTCCGGGAGCGCTCCCGGGATGGGCACGGGAGAGCGGCGGATCCCGATCCCGCTGGAGGCACCGGGAGATGGTCCCTGGGCAGGAACCGGCTCGAACTCAGCGCAGGCAGCAGCCGCCGAGCCTGGGGCTGAGTTGGGGCGGTTCCCCCTCTGCCCCCTCAGGTGAGACCCCACCTGCGCTGCAGCCTCCAGCTCCGCGGTCCCCAGCACAGGGAGGATGTGGAGCTGCGGGAGCGAGGCCAGGGGAGGCCACGGGCACCTCTGCCCTGGAGCCAGGCTGGGAGAGCCGGGGGTGTTCAGCCTGGGGAAGAGAAGGCTCCGAGGAGACTTTAGAGCGCCTTCCAGTGCCTAAAGGGTACTGGAAATCCAAGAGGGGGACTTTGGACAAAGGAGACAGGACAAAGGAGACGGGAATGGCTTCCCACTGCCAAAGGGGAAGGGATAGGGGGAAGGAATTCTTGGCTGTGAGGGTGGGGAGGCCCTGGCACAGGTTGCCCAGAGAAGCTGTGGCTGCCCCATCCCTGGAAGTGTCCAAGGCCAGGTTGAATGGGGCTTGGAGCAACCTGGGCTAGTGGAAGGTGTCCCTGCCCATGGCAGGGCGTTAAAACGAGATGATCTTTAAGGTCTCTTCCAACCCAAACCGTTCTGTGATTCCTTGGTTCCCTGCAGCCCTGAGCACACCAGGGGGTGTTTGGGCTGGGCTTCATCACATCCAGGTAAGAATGGCTGGGGGATCAACCAGCTGTCCTTGACCAGGGTTTCTACCAGAGCTCCTTGGCTGGGGTGTCAGCCAGGTCTCCTCACAACACTTACAGGGCGCAGTGGCTGCTGCTGCTGCTCTTTGGCTGCAGCTCTGCAGCCCAGTTCCTTCTGCCACCAGCATGGGCTGTGCACACACCAGGCAGGCGGGTGCTGGCACCTGGGCAATCCAGCTGCTGTAGACATCACTAAGTGCCAGCTAATTAGTTAACTCTGGCTTGACTTCTTTGGTCGGTGTTGCATTAATTCGAGCAGGGGAGGTTTTCTTCAGCAGCCCCATACTGGCTGACAAGGAACAAGAAGCTTCAGTCTGTCCCAGTGAACAAGTCAGCTCATTCAAGGGTAACTCAGAGTGCCCTGGTGTAGACATATGAAGATCAACTGAATGGGAGAGACAGAGCTGAGTTCCTGGGGGCATTTCCAAGTCACCTAAAGATGCCCCAGAGTCTTCTCATCCTCTTGGCTGTAATGTGCTAATGTGCAAGGAAAACACTTTAAGCAGATCAGCATTTGTGACTTTGAGTCCCTGGCAGGGGCCAATACCTTGCAGAGAGTGTCAGACATCCTCATGAGGAGCTCAAGTGAATTAGCACAGTGTCAAAGTTTGTTAGCAGCCTGTAAGTATTTATCCTACCTGATCTGTGTGGAGGAAGCAGTACAGGTGAGTGACCCTGGCACTGGAAATGGAACAGCCCTGATACAAATCATTATTTGCATTTCCTTTTCCACCCTGGCTATACTTGGCTGTTTTTATTAATTAAATAAGATGAACCACATCCATATTTGTTCCACTGATGCCATTCAGCAAAGAGTGTGGTGGGTGGCAATGTTTTTCCCTCATTTTTGTGGTTTTATGTGGCACAAATAATGTCAGATAACTCATCCTGCATGAGAGGGTTTCAAAGTTGTTCATCTCAGCCCTGCTCAAGATTGGCAGAAGAAACTCAAATCACACATGATTTGAGCAGGTTTTACTATTTATTATTTATTGCTACTTATCAGGTTCATTAAAATAAATGTTATAACAATACCACCGCTATGACAGGGCTTTGAATAAAGCCATCCACTCCAGATCTCCCCGTCCAAACATCCCCAAGCACAGGGGTGTGGGGGCTGAATTTTCCCAGATGGCTTTGAGCTGGGATATAAGTAAGGAATGTACATTTAGATCCCTGCAGGACTTGGCTGGAGTGGGCTCAGCCTGATTTCAGCATCCTGCAACACTTCTTTTGGCATCCATCGCCATCCCTGAGCCCTCCCATCCCTCTCGCACCCTCATCCTCTCCCTCCTGGCTCTGCCCTCCAGCGCTGACCCCACAGCCCTTCTATTCTCACTTGGTCAACTTTTCCCCCGCCGTAACTATTTACCATGATTGCTGATGCTCCCCTGCACACAGCCCCTCTGAGCAGTGATTTATGGAGGGTCTCCTCAGCTGGAGGTCCCTTCAGGCCGGGGCTGTGGCCAGGAGATGCCCCATGGCTCTGGGTGCTGAGCCCAGCCTTGGTGTGTGAGGGCAGGCGGGGCCCGTGGTGCTGCAGAGACTCCCAGGGGTGTGTAGTGGGTCTAACCCTGCTTTCAGCCCAGGGTGCTTTATTCTGGGGCTGAATGGGGCCAGCTCTGCCGTGGTTTTGTACCCCCAAGCCCTCGTGGTGTCTGGCATTGCCTCCAGCCTGGAATGGGATGGAGAAAGGGCGGCTGTGACTGCCCAGAGCTGCAGGAAGGTGCTCAGAGCCGGGCTGGAAGCTGGCAAGGCTCCCAGGCTCATCCACAGGGTAGGAGGGAGCAGGTCAGTGGTGGCATTCCAGGATTCATCCCCCGCACCAGCCAAGGGCCATCCTGCTCCACGTGCCCCGGCCCAGGCTGTTCCTTGGCTTTAGGTCCTCCCTAAGCTCCCAACATTAACAAGCCACTTCTCCCTGCACTGATGAAAGGATAAAAGCATCGTGTTGTCCCTGGTTTATTCGCTTCCTGGGGGATAATTCAGCATATTTAGCTTTCCCCAAAGGGTGTGCTTTCCCCGGGGGAATCTTTGGCTAGTACTTTGCAGGATGGTTTTATTGCCCCTCTGCAGGCACTGGATGGGGAGAGGCTTTATTTGAAAGTGCTTTAACTGCTTCATTACAGTCTTTGTCGGCCGTGTTTCCTTTCATATCCACTTTTCCAGCTTTCATTTCCCAAGGCTCCCTCTTATCTGCCTTTGGAGACAGCCCTTGTAAAAGAAGAGAAAAAAAAAAGAAAAAAAGAGAAAAATCAAACCCCAGAGCACTCTCCCTGGGCTGCTTTCAAGAGAAAGGCCCCTGCCCCCCTTTCAAATCTCTTTTGAGAGAAATAGATCCCAACCCTGCGTACGCCAAAGCCCCCAGGAAAGCCTTTGAAGTAAATTAAACCAAATTAGTGTCTATGATATAGATGAGCAGAGGAGCTCCCCGCTGCGGCCCTGGCCCGGCCCTTGGCGTAATCTTTAACCCCTCTCCCTTGCTCCACTCGCCTCTAATTGACCGTGAAGCACCTGGGGGTGGTTTGGAGGGGATCCCATCTGCCCTGTGCAGGGCAGGATTCCCGACCTGGGAATGGGGAGTGTTTAATAGGCTGAGGGTGCTGGGATAATGAATTACTGCCCACCTCCCTCGCCTTGTGTTCAGTGGCTAATTCTTCTTTTTTCTGCTCTCTTATTCCCCCTTAATGAGAGACCCCCTGAGCCCAGGGGCCCCCCAGCACCTCCCCAGTGCCCCGCTTGTGCTGCTGGAGGTGGAGCTGCACCTGACCCCTTCTCGGCTGAGGAGCAGGGGGAGCAGGAGGTTCCTCAGCCCCTGTGCTGTGACAGCTCCAAAGGGTGGGATTTCCCAATGTCCTGAGGCTGTGACAGCCCTGCAGGGTGGGCAGATCCAGAGGGTGAGCTTTCCCAGTGTCCCAACACTGTGACAGCTCCAAAGGGTGGGCAGCTCCAGGGGGTGGGCTTTCCCAGTGTCCCAACACTGTGACATCTCCAAAGGGTGGGATTTTCCAGCACCCTAACCCTCTGACAGCCTTGCAGAGTGGACAGCTCCAAAGGGTGAGCTTTCCCAATGTCCCAGCACTGTGACAGCCCTGTTGGGTGGGCAGCTCTTCAGGGTGGACTTTCCAAGTGTCCCAACACTGTGACAGCCTTGTAGGGTGGGCAGCTCCAAAGGGTGGTCCTTTCCCGTGCCAGCCCTGTGGGGTGGGCTTTTCCAATGCCCTGATGCTGTGACAGCTCTGCAGGGTGGGCTTTCCCAACGCCCAGCACAGCCCTTTGTGTGCCTGACCCAGCACTTGAGGGACCAGCTGCATTTGGCATGAGCTGAGATGAGCGTGCTGGTGTTTAACTTGGCCAGAAAAGGTGGTGGTGGGGTTTTTGTGTGTGTGGGGGGGAATTTAAGCCTCCTTTGGCCCCTGCTTCGTGCTGGGAAAGCAGCACGTGGCCTTGCAGGCTGCAAACTGGGTGGGCCCACAGGAAGGGGGATTTTATCCCCCCTGCGGAGGGATAATTGAATATACAAATTCTATACATGCAGGAAGCTTTGCATATGCAAATAACTCACTGTTTGCAGGAGGTTGCTGTGCATTATAGAATCACAGACCAGTTTGGGTTGGAAGGGACCTTAAAGCTCATCCTGTTCCGCTCTCCTGCCATGGGTAGGGACACCTTCCACTGGACCAGGTTGCTGGAAGCCTTGTCCAGCCTGGCCTTGGACACTGAAATATGATTTATCCTTCAGTGCCTGAAGATGCCCATGCTTTGTTGCCTGGCTTGGGAACTTCGTGCCAAGCGCTGGCTCCATCACCACGAGGAGCCCTACCTGGCCTCCAGGTCCTGCTCCAGAAGGGCACTGCCCTCCTGGAGTTTCACAGAATCCAGAGAACATTCTGAGTTGGAAGGGACTCACAAGGATCTTCAAGGCCAGCTCTTAAGTAAATGGCCCACGCAGGGATCAAACCCACAGCCCTGGCTCTGTCAGCACCAGGCTCTAACCAACTGAGCTGATCTCAGGGAGTTCCTGGGTTGCATCCCCCAGCCCTGGTTGGATGTGCAGGATGAGCCTCGAGCCTGCTCTGAGCCCTGTGTGCCTGCTGGCCGTGGTCTGATGCTTCTCCAGGGACACCAAAGGGTGGGTGCAGGGCCAGTCCCTCCCAGGGAGAGTGGGGAGCAAATGCCAGGGCTGGGCTCTGCTGGGGGGCTCCTGGTCCTTTGGGCAGGATCCCTACCAGAGAGGAGTTTGCATTAGATGCTTCCCACACCTCTCCAAGGCCTTCTTGGGTCCCCCTGAGCCACTGACTGCATTTTGGGGTTCACTGGGGAAACCTGCAGTGAGGTCACCTGCTCCTTTTCCTTGAGAGATCTCAGAGCAAACCCTGGGGACCACCCTGGGACAAATGTCATTGTGCTGAGACGTCTTCATGCTGTTGCAGTAGTGTCCAAAGGGCTTTGAGCTCAGCTGGTGGCACCAGCTGTTTCTGCTGGCAGGGAGTGACCAGGAGGTCTGGATTTGGCCAGTGAAGGGATGGCAACCCAAGCATGAAATCTGCTCTTAATACCAAAGGGCTGCAGGACCGACTGTCCTGGTCTAGGGCAGGATGTTCCACAGCCCCACAGCAGCCCGGGAGGTTTCCTCTGAGGTTGTTCTTGCCCAGCAGTGCACGGGGCGATGATTTCAGTCCCTGCAAGCACTCATGTGCACAGAGGTTTCAGGAGGGGCTGCATATTTTATGAGCGTGGCTATGAATAAATCACGGCCAAATTAAATCATGAAGCAAAAATAAAGCCCCGTGGAGCTGACAGGCAAACAAACCAAACCCCTGATCCCTGGGAAGCGCAGGAGGGGGCAGTAGGCTCCTACAGCACTGGCAGCAGGCTGTCCGAGGGAGCTCCTGTGGTGACAGAGGATGTCTTGGAGTGGAGCTGAGCATCCAAGGCTTGTCCCCTGTGTGGGGACACAAGGGGTGTCAGGAGGCTGACCCAGGCTCTGGGGCAGTGCAGAGGCACTGAGGTGTGAGCCACCCATTGCACTGAGCCATGCCTGCACTGAACAAGCACCCAGAGCATCCTCCTCCTCTTCCTTCTCTGGGCAGGCTCAGCTGCCCAACTGTGTAAGGATTCACAGGCAGGACCAATTTTGCTTTCAAGCATCACCTTTCTGGCTCTAGGCTGAGGATTCACTTCAACGTAGACCAGCTCAGATTGGTGCTTTGCAGTGGTCAGCACAGCCTGTAGGATCAACTTTTTGAGGTGAATCAGTCCATTTGCAGGGTGGATTCGTGCCCTCCCAAAGCCTGCTTCTTGTCCCTTGACAGGCCTTTGTGGGGGATTTAAACAGAGATTCACTCCAGTCCTGGTCTTCTCTGAGTAACGCCTGGAAAAATCCAACAGTCCCACGGTGGGGTTTAACTCGGGGCAAAAGGAAGAGCCAATAAATCTCTATGAAAGTAAAAGGTGTCATCATTAACTGAGGCTGTGCAGTGGGTGAAGTGATTACAGAGGGCAGGTGGCCCCACTGTAAGGTCACACTGGGTTATCTGATGCCCTGTGGGGCTGGGGAGCCGCCTGTGACCTTTCCCACTATGCCTTGTAACATCAGGCATGGTGCAAGACCTCCCCTGCATGGAAAACCTGAGTTTGTACCTAGGAAATGCAAGGAGAGGGGATTTTTTTTAGCAGCAAAAGAGAAATTCTCGTTGCTGAGGGTGGCAGGAGGAATTATTGGCTGCTTTGTTTTAAGTGAATGTTTGAAGTGCTCAGAAGAAAAAAAGAGATGAGAGGAAAAAGCAAAGGGCAAGAGTAAGACAGAGTGGCATTTTCATGTGGATTTACAGGGTTTCCTGCTGTGCCAGGGTCACCAGGCACTCATGCCATGGGCTGTGCAGAAGGGCAGTGCTCTTGCTGGCTGAGCACCCCACTGGTGTTTCCAAAGCACTCCCTGTGCTTCCCACACCTCCTTGATCCATGTCTTCCTGCTCAAACCTACCTCTTACCACCAAGACCAATAGATTCAGCTCTCTCAGTCTTCAATAACTGGGGTGAGCACCCAGGTGCAGGCATTCAGGCAGGACAGCGAGATTCCTCTGTGCTGCATCCCAAATGGGTGTGTCAGACATGCATTCACCAAATCCTCTGAAAACAAGTAGCGCAGATTCAATGTTTCCTCCCTTTCTGAGAGGCCAGAACCCGGGACGACTCAGCTGCTGGAGGCTGTGCTGCAAATGGAGTGGGACTGGACCCAGGGCAGCACTGCCAGGACCTTGGCCCTCCCCTTCCATGCAGGGCAGGGTGCTGGGATGAGGAGCCTCAGGGATGTCAGATGTGCCCTGCAGCTGGACCAGCAAATGTTTAAGGTGTTGCTCTCCTTGCAAGAAGCAGAGTGACAGCAATTGCAGCAGAGCTGGGCTTACCCAGAGCTATCCAGCCATTGGGATCCTGGATCCTGCCCTCTCCTAACAGCCCCAGGTGCTTTGCCTTTAGCCTGGAGCTCTTGTCCTGCCCAGGTGAGCAAGGTGGGTGGGTACCATGGCTGGGGGTGGGGGTTTAGGAGGTCCAGGCCAGGATCTCAGCCTCCTGCCTGCTGTGCCGTGTGCTGTCACTCCAGTTTCCCAGCCCAGCAGTGCCCAGGCTGTCTCTGACTGTTTGTGGTCCTACTGAAACTCCACGACTCCAGCCAGGGATCTGGTGGCAGGAAAACATCTGGCAGTCAGGTGCCACGATGTGGCACTTCACTGCCATGGAAATCATGTGAGGAAACACGTTGGTGATGGTAGTAAACTGCAGCAGTGGGGAATTCAGGGGGATCAACCCTCTTGCTCATCCTTTGTTTTTTGGGCTACAGTGTGATTATAGATACTGGGTGGGGTGAGCAGGGGGTGAAGCAGGGGGTAAGTGACTGGCTGGCACTGGTTTCCTGTTAAACAGCTGCTTGGAGCATCCCAGTGCCCTCAGCAAAGCATCCCAGGGATGGGGTGATGCCCCCCGCTGCCTCCTGGGATGACTGGATCCCAGCAGTGCCCTCCAAAACCCCAACAGGGAAGCTGAGGCCGTGGGGGGAAAGGCTGAGGAAGGCTGGGGAACCCCGAGTGCTTAAATATTCTCATCGCTCCATCTTCTGGGAGATAATACTTTTAATTTTCGTCACACAAAGAATATGTCCTGAACCAGAAGGGGTTTGCCTAATTCATCATGCTTGCTCTCCACACAATACCAGGGCTGACAAGCATAACATTTTAAAATGAGAGAAGTGGACATAATTAATGCTCATGAATTGCAAACGCTTCTTTATTAAAGGGCTTTCGCTTGCCCCCGGACCATCTGCTTCATATCACTGGGCCGGGGTCCTGGGGCTATAATAACTTGCAGCTTTAATAATTTTACCTCTTAATTAAAGCTCATCTCAAAGTGCAGGAGCACAGACATGTTTCCCAGCCCAAATCTGATTTTTAACAGAGCAAACCTTGAGGGGTGGGTAATAGAATTTGCATTTTTTCCTTTGTAACCTCCCTCCAATGAGGCTGAGTGAACCTGCTGCCTGGAGAGGACCAGTGTCCTCCAAGATGTAGGATTTCTGGGGACTGGAGGTGTGAGATCAGGACCTCTGCTCCTCCTGGGATGGCCGTGGGTTTGGTGCACGGGATGTAGAGCAGTGGGATCACTGCTGCTCACTCAGCCCTCAAGGGATGTTTTACCAGGGCAGGTTTAGGTTGGATATTAGGCAGAAATTTTTTACAGAGAGAGGGATCAGCCATTGGAATGGGCTGCCCAGGGAGAGGGGTGGAGTCCCCGTCCCTGGAGATGTTTAAGGTGAGACTGGATGTGGCATCAGTGCCATGGTCGGGGCACCATGGCGGGGTTGGATCAGGGGTTGGACTCGATGATCTCTGAGGTCTTTCCCATCCTGGTCGATTCTGTGATTCTGTGATGTGAAGCCCTGCATGGTGGGATTGTGTGTGATGGGGGACCCCAAGGAGCAGCCAGAGTAAGACATTAGGTGAGCTCCTGCCTAAGCAGTAGGAGGGCTGATGGCATTTTTGCCCTCCAAGGGGATCCTGAGCCTGTGTTCCCTGTGCGGAGTTAAATAAAGCCCAGGGCTGTGCAGGGAAGGTGGTCCCTGGATTAGCCTGGTGCCATTGGAGCCTTGGGGCACCCCATGCAGTGGACCCCAAACCTTCCCAGGGCTGCAGCAAAGCTCACACCATCCACATCTGCTGTCCCCACAGACTGGGGTGACCTTTGGGGGGGCTGTGCTCCATTTAGATGGGATGAGTTGACAGCCCATGAAATACGGTGGATTAATTCCCACTTCATTGTGCCAGACATGGGGCCGAAGGTCGAGCTCCATTAAGAAAACTAGGTCTGAATTAATGCCCTGCAATTCACACATCCCAGGCCTTCTTCTGGACAGAACATTTTATTTTCAAATGCTGTTTTAATTATTTCTGAGTTAATTGAGTAGTGTAGGCTTGACTCAGCAAAGGCACACTAAGGATGAAGAGTTTGGGTGTTGAATGACATTTTTTTTGTCCCAAGTGAAAAATCAATAAATAACCTAAGATCCAGAGAGACATCTTGATTTCTCTCTTCTCTCCCTTTCCCTTCCATTTTTCCCTCTCCCTTTCCCTTCCATTTTTCCCTTTCCCTTTCATTTTTCCCTTCCTCCTTCCCCTTTGCTATTTCCCCATTTACCTTCCCCTTCCCCTTCCCTTTCCCCTTCCTCCTTCCCCTTTGCTATTTCCCCATTTACCTTCCCCTTCCCTTTCCCCTTCCCTTTCCCCTTCCCTTTCCCCTTCCCTTTCCCCTTCCCTTTCCCCTTCCCTTTCCCCTTCCCTTTCCCCTTCCCTTCCCTTC
>VZRE01014436.1:289801-308402 GCA_013396775.1 Cephalopterus ornatus | reverse complement strand
CTTTCCCTTTCCCTTTCCCTTTCCCTTTCCCTTTCCCTTTCCCTTTCCCTCTCCCTTTCCCTTTCCCTTTCCCTTTCCCTTCCCCCTTCCCTTTTTCCTTTCCTTTTCTCCTTTTTTCCTTTCCTTTTCTCCTTTTTTCCCTTTCCCCTTCCTCTTCTCCTTTTTTCCCTAATGGCCAAAATGCTCTGAGTAATCCACAGACAACTCTCTAAGTGACCTGCTCAACTCCATCAGCCTTGGAAAACCCCTTGGACAGACAAGGCCGTGCTCAAGGCAGGGAGACAAAACCCCTGGTCCTGGCAGCTGAGAAAACGCCAAGGGATTGCAGGTGGCCCTGGAAGAGCCTCTTCCCCAAGGAATCTCCCCTGGCTGTGCCCCCCAGAGCCAGGCTTGGGGCTCAGGGGTCCCTCCTGCCCCTAGCAGCAATGCCAACGAGCTGGGGGTCGGCCTGGAAAGGCTCCAGGTCTAATTCCTGCACTATCCTGGTGTGAGTTTGGTCCTGGAAAGCCTGGGCACGGGAAGTTTTGGGAGCTGTGCACCCAGGAGGTCCCTGGGGCCGTGGTGCTGCAGCCAACACACTGAGCATCTGCAGCAGAGCCAAGGGACTCGAGTACCAGCTACAGGCAAGTCGTGTCTTTCCTTTATATTCTTGGAAGTTCTGTCAAAAACGTTTATTTTAGTCATTGCAACAGTTCCCTTTTGTTTGTGCTTTGCTGAATGAAGCAGCTGCTTTTCAAAAACGTTTTGAAGACCAACCTTCTGGTTTTGGTTACAGTAAACAAAACAAACAGCTGCTTTTCTGTAACCAACATTTACTTTAAGTAAAATTCTTGCTTTTAATGAAAATTGGAACAAATGATTGATCACAATTTTGTTGTTTTTTCGGGTTTTTTGTTTTTTGTTTTTTTTTTTTTTTCTCCTGCAAAAATCATAATTTCCAGTGACACGACTCCAGTCAAATTTCCATTTGGATGGAAAGTGCACAGCCAGCTCTGCCTGTCTGGGCTCACCCGGGAAATTAGGCAATGTCTGGGTTAGATTTGTGACCCTGCAGGTTGCTGGGCTCGGCAGGGTGCAAGCAGTTACACAGGGGAGCCCTGCTCCTGATGGCTCCAATTAAAAGCTCTCCAAGGAAAACACATGTGGATGAGTAACTGTGGCACTCTGCTGAACCAGGCTGCAGTTCAGAATTCCACTTATTTATTGTAATTATTTTTCCCCCTCGAAGGGAATCCCCTTGAAAGGGAATGGACAAATGACCTTCCCATGCTTGGATGGCCTGTTTCCTTCTCCAGCAGTACAGGAGCAGGGATCCATGGCAGCTGATGTCTCCTGAAGCTCATCCATGATGGATGAAGCTGGGTGGGAAGGGCTGTCCCCACAAACTGTTAGTCAGCCTTGTTGTGTGTCTCTGAGAATCCTCAGTGAAGTTCCAGGAGAAGCTTCCCTTCACATCCATCCACTTACCTTCTGTGCTTCCCACCCTTTGTCCGAGCTCCTTCCAGCTCCCGGCTCTGAACTGGGTCCCTTTGGCAAAATAAGGTCCCTGAGACAAACCTCCAGGAAGAATATTGCCCATGTTGAACTCCAGACCATGCCCAAAGCATTTGGGTTTTTCATCTCTTTGGTGGCATCTCTACTGGGCATGGAATAAATCCCCTGTCACCCAAAACCACCAGGGCCAAGCAACCCAAGGGATCTTCACTTTTTTTATCTCCATTGATTTTGTGGGACCTTTTGATCCCTGTGGGCAGAAATCCTGATGGAATGGTGGGATGCCAGTCCCCTTTGCAAGGGCCAGAGGGGGACGTGGGGGCAGAGAAGGATGGTGGGACAGAGGAACAGGCACCTTGCAGGGAACCGGGTGGAGGGT
Organism: Cephalopterus ornatus; assembly: GCA_013396775.1. NCBI lineage: Eukaryota > Metazoa > Chordata > Aves > Passeriformes > Cotingidae > Cephalopterus > Cephalopterus ornatus. Next base: position 306,529 of record VZRE01014436.1, on the reverse strand, counting down.
TTGGAGCTGAAATCTTGAGTCTTTCCTTCTGCTCTCCTGCTGGGATCGTGGGGCTATCCTGCTGTCCCTGAGCTGGGGACACCACAACAAGCCCAGGAGCTGCAGCGTGGGATGGCTCTGCCACCTCAGCTCAGGCTAACAGCACTTATCCAGGAGATGTTGGGAACTGCCTTTTGGGTTGTATTCTCCAATACTCAGGAAGGCTAAAAACGAGTGTGTTTCTGGAAAGCTGAGTTGTCCAGGAAGTTGTTTCTGGGAGCTGAAGAAGGCACTTATTATGAGTGTTGGGTGTAGGAGAAGTGGGAAAAGGCTGGAAAAGGGCTGAAGGCTCTGCAAGGATGAACTGGGATTAGGAGGAGAGGGGGAGATGTGAATATGCACTGGAGGATTAATTCCCAAAGTAGAATTAAACCCTGAATTCAACAGTAGCGAAACACCTTCAGGTAACGCACATCCAGTTCAGCAAGTCCCCAAAACACCCTGCAGCCCACAGGCTGCTCTCAGCAGGAGTAGCAGGAAGAGTCTCCACATTCACTCTTCCCAGCAGGAAGAGTCTCCAAATTTTCCGAGGGGTCTCAGGGCCGTGGGAGCAGTTGGAAGGTGCTGGGACAGAGCCAGCAGGTCTGTCCCACAGGGTGAGCACCCAGGAGACCCTGAAGCCTGCACAGAGCAGAGCCTGGAGCCTCTGAAGGTCGAAGGGCTGCCACGAGAGGGGGCGTCTGCCCTTGCGGTGGAGCTCCCAGGGAGCACGAGGAGTGTTCCAAGGAATTACTGCAGGTCCTGGGAGATGCTGCACAGCCAGAGCCTGCGTCCTGAGGAGCTGGGAGGGAATTACAGACCACGACCTGCTCAGTTGCCTCTTAGCACTCTGCAAAGTCAGTCCATTTGTGTACAAAAAAAAAAGTAAAAAAATCCCTGCCAAGCCAAGTGTAAAAATCTAAAGAGTAGTAAAACAAAAGGAAATTCTTTGACCCCAGTGCCTGTGCTGGAGTGGTTTGTACCAAGAAATTCAAGGGCTTCTCAGTGTGGATAGTTTATTCCAACAGTAATTTGCGTATTAATGTAATTAATGTGTATTCATGTAATTTTGTCACTTTGGAACTGCTGAATAAATGGGAATTCTGGCGCAGAAAGTCCTGCCGTGCCTGGAGGGGCTGTTTGCCCTGTCCTGCATCGCTCTGCTGTCGGAGCTCTGATGTTTGAGGTTGCCCAAGCACAGCAAGGACACAGCAGGCACTGCTGCTCGGGGGAGTTGGGGTTCTCTGTGCAGACCTTGAGCATCACTAAAAGACTTTGAAAACAGTCCTGTGCCTGTTCCTGCTGCACCCCAGCTCAACATCATGGCCCAGAAATGACCTTTGCTTGTTCTCGCAGCCCTGTGCTGCAGAGGAGACACTGCTTTGGGGGATTCCTGCTCTCTCTGAGGATTCCTGTGCCTGGATCTTTATTCCATGCCCAGTATAGATTCCCTCAGAGAGCTGAAAGCCCCAAATGCTTTAGGCACGGCCTAGGGTTCAATATGTGGAATATTCTTTCTACAAATTTGTTGGTTTGTTAGGAATTTTGTCTCGGGGTCCCTGTTCAGGCAGGGAGCTGGAAGGACATAGAATCCCAGAATGATTTGGATGGAGAGAGACCTTCAAGATCATCTCATTCCATCCCCTGCCACAGACAGGGACACCTTCCACAAGCCCAGGTTGCTCCAAGCCCCATCCAACCTGGCCTTGGACACTTCCAGGGATGGGGCAGCCACAGCTTCTCTGGGCAACCTGTGCCAGGGCCTCCCCACCCTCACAGACATCCAACAGAGGATGGGAAGCACAGAGGAATCACAGAAGGACAATGAATCTTCCCATTTCTCTCCAAATGAGTTATTAATCATCTTTCATTTACATATTCATTAACCATAATACACACCATCTTTTTATTAATGTGGCAAAGAAACAATTACAGGTGAAAAATGGGTTGTCTGTTTATTTTATACAAGGATCTTGTTCCTCATTTGCATGATTTAAAAAATTATGTTCCTTCTTGCCAGACAGAAAAAAAGAGAAACTGTTTGTTGGGGGTGCATTCTACCCTGAGACCATGGAAAGGGATACTTGGATGAGCAGCTGGGAAACAAGGAGTACTCACCAGCAACTGGTATTCTTTTATATTCTTTGATATATATTTCTCTGTATGTTTCTATTTATATTCTCTTATTTTTGGCCAGGAATGGGTTGTACCAAGTCAATCCTGCGCTGGGACAAGGGAGACCAGATTGGTGCAGGTATTTTCCATCAGGTGCTGCCTCATGCCTCCTGGCTATGGGATTTCAGAAAGTGCTCTGTGAAGGGGCTGCAAACCAGCCCAGGAGTGCTCTCTGCACCTTTCCATTCCAGCAGGAGAAATGTGGGGAGCAGAAAGAAATGAATATTCAAAGCCCAGTTCTGAACTGATTATAAAGGGGAGCCACCCAATGGTCAGTAGCTCCTTTTATCCTCATGGAAGTGACATGAAATTTAGGTTTAAAATGCTTGAGGAGCTGTATCCCCAAGTCCTTCCCACTTCCTTCCCTGCAGTTTTATGATGAATATTACTGGATTTCAATACATTTTTTGGCAAGCCAGGCACGAGCCACTAGTTCAAAGGGGAAGCTTTGTTTTTCCTGCTGCAATTTCTTTGGTCCCGAAGATTAAGCTGGACTTAAGAAAAATGATGTGGCAGAGAAAAAATACATTGTTGATTAAAATCTTTTATTACGAGTTACTGTGGGTGAGTGGTGGTGTTGGGAATGTTGTCTGGATTCTTGCTGACACCAGACATTGAATCTGGTTTGGGAAGGGTCCTTCTCATCCCCACCCCCAGCTGATCATGTTGGCAAGTAAAATAAGGGTTGTTTGGTTCATTGAGGGATGTGTACTTCTGCCTGTCCTTGTGACCTTCTCACCTCTGATTTCAGCTGAATTTGACAGGGAGGTAAATATCCAAATAACCAATTTGTGAGCTTCAGTGGGAAATTGGCTGCCGAAGGGGAAAAGAACCAAACCCTGCTGAGGTTTGGACACGCTCAAGTTTGCTCTTGAGTCACAACCAGCTTGTCCTGCAAGGAGAGTTGTACAAGGAACAGGAGAGGAATTTTAAAGGCATGGGCAGAGATGACAGAAATCTTCACTAATTCAGTCACAAACCCATTCAAGGGACAGACACCCATCCACAGGAAAACGGGGTTGGTTCACTCTGCTGCCCACAGGATGCCTGGTGGGAGCTCAAAACACCTCTTTGCTCCTAACAAGAATGAGTTTATTTCTTATCTGAACATATATATTTTTAAAGGCCCTAATTGGGAAGGGGAAGTTTCATTCAGAAACCGTCTGTGGTGTGGGTGAAGTTTGGTGCATTCCCATGGAAATCCAAGTCTGCCAGCACAGGGAGAAATGGCAAAGTTTAACCACGAATGAGACACTATAAACATTTGTCAAAAGCAGGTGGCTCTGGCCATAAACCTTCTTTCAGCGTGCTCTGGTGGTTTCAGGCTGCCCTGCTCCCCTTGACGGCACGTGGCAACCCATAACACCTTCCACTCATTGCCACAGGCAGAGTGCCCCACAGTGCTTGGTTTTCCCTTTTGGAAGAGTCAGTTCAGTGTATTTGTTCTCATTATTAATGATATTTTTTATAGACTTCTGTTTCTCCACTTTCTGGTTTGCATTTCTTTCCTTTTTATTTAATGATTATTCCCACTTAGAAATGCTTCCCTGTCTTTGGTGTTAACACGTCCTGGAACTGTGCTACAAGTGGGATGCACAGCCCAATTTCTCTTCCCAGTGTGACAAAATGTACAAAAAACAGGTGATCAGAGGTCCTAAAAAATGTTTTATAATAAGTAAATCAAAAGAAATCACACGGAGGGTGCGGGGTTTAAAATCCAGGGAGTGCTGGAGATGGAAAGCATCCCATGGATTGCTCCAGGATCCCCAGCACAGCTGAGAACTCCTGGAATATCAACAGGGCTGTATTACATGAACATCAATTCCTCTTTCAAGGGGATGTATATCTTACACAGCTGTATCAAAGCTGTAATTGATCACAAGGCTTTGCTTTAATGAATTCTAGCAAAGCTGTTTTCCTGCAGTTTGGACCAGCACATGCCAACATTGCTCTGAGGATAAAACAGGAATATCACACAGTGCTCTGTGATATCTGCTACAAATTGATGGGTGTTGCTATTTTCATTTTCTAAAGAGGAAACTGAGGCACGGGGAAGACTTTGGATGCCTCTGAGTGGCCTGGGAGAGTAAGCATGCTCCTCTCCCTACTTTTTGTCCCACCTTGTCCCATCCCTGGAAATGTCCAAGGCCAGGTTGGACGGGGCTTGGAGCAACCTGGGCTAGTGGAAGGTGTCTCTGCCCATGGCAGGAGGGTGCAATGAGATTGTCTTGAAGGTCCCTTCCAAGCCAAACCATTCTGGGATTCTGTCTTGATGGCATGAATTACCTGGGGCAGGATGAATCCCAGCGTGTCTGTGCTTCCCTTGGCTGGACCAAAGTGGTCTCACCACAAACAAGGGGGTTGCTGTGACTGACCCTGAGGGGTTTTCAGGACTTGCTTACTGTGCCTTTATTGCAGCCAATCTATCAATAACCGTGGCAGGAAATGATTTTACCTTCTTTATAAAGTTTGAGCAGCTGCTGCCATCACATCCCTGGGCTGCCTGAGCTCCAAACCTGCCCCTGAACCTCCCACCTTTTCTCCTTCTCCCTTCAATGGACTATCTCTGGCTCGGGCCCAGCATTCCCATGGGGGAGATCATGGGCTCCCAGCTCAGGCCCCAGCCCTGCAGAGCCTTGCAGAAGCAATGCCTTCAAAATAAAGCTGCAAGGAACGTGCCTCTGTCGGATTTGCTGCCCGAGTCACTCACAGTGAAGCTGGAGATTTATCAGCAGTGAAGTCGGAGGAGCCAGTTTTCATCAGCTCCACTTCTGCGCCGTAATCAGCCCTGGTTAAACCCAGCCATCTCCCCCAGATCACTGCAACCAAGCATTCCTTCCCTCCTTTGTTTCCAGCAGCATTTTTCTTCTCTCCCAAGCCCTTAAACAACCTTGACTGTGACGAGCAGAAAACTCCATCCGCTCAAATGAAAATATCGGTGCTCCTGCGTCACTTTGGAGCACATCTGGGGTCCCCTGGGCCCACAGCCCAGCCCTGCCCAGCCCTCCAGGCCAAGAAAAGCAGGAGGAAGAAAAATAAACGTGCTGACAGTCGGGCTCTTGAAAATGAGTCCTGGTCTGAAACAAGCCAGGAAAAGCATCTTGTGCCCACTGACAGATGGAGCTGGAGCGACGGGGAGAGAGGGAACGTGCAGCGTTCACACCGGCAGGGCAAAGGGCTGCAACATGAGCAGCACCACCAATAGAGGCAGATTTCCTGCCTAATAATGCTCCAGGAAATATCTGGGCATTTGCTGATCAGCCTGTGTGTGAAGGAGGAGGGAGACTTGCAATCAGTCTGGAATTCAGCAGGAGATGCTCCAGCCCTGTTAGCTGGGCACAGATCTTGCCTGTGTGTGTTGGAGCTTTGGCAAACCCACAGGTCCCAGAAACCCAGGATGTGCTGAGCTGGAAGGGACCCACAAGGATCATCGAGTCCAACCCTCAGCCCTGCATGGACCCATCCCCAAGAGGCACACCCTGTGCCCCAGAGGATCACCCAAACCCTCCTGGAGCTCTGGCAGCCTTGGGGCTGTGCCCACTGCCCTGGGGAGCCTGGTCAGTGCCCAACCCCCCTCTGGGGGAAGAACCTTTTCCTGAGATCCAACCTGACCCTGCCCTGACACAGCTCCAGGCCATTCCCTGGGTGCTGTCAGTGGTACCTCAGGTCTCCCTTGCATTTTAGCCAACGTGTTCCAGCTTGAGCTGTCTTGGCCTAGAACCCACCTTGGCCAAGGGCACAGAGATCAGCTTTGGGCCTGTGCTGGAGTTCAGCTGCTTCTAGAGGGGCTGAAATGTGCTGTTCACAGAGGCTTCCATTCACTGCTGAGGGACTCAGGGTGCAAGGACAGACTCCTCCTGAAGGCCGGAGAAGTTTGACTCCATTTCCTTTGCAATGAACAGTTAACTTGAGTCTGAACAGTTAACTTGAGCACAATTAGGGTTTCATTGTCCTCCAATGCCACCACGCAATTCCCTGGGCTGCTTTTTCCAGCCTTTTTAGCTGTTCACTTTCCCCTCCTTCCTGCACACCACGAGTCTCTGGGTGGTTTTTGCACGCTTGGCTGTGGCTCAGATCCCTGTGGCCCTCTCCATTCCTCAGCCTTGGGGGGCTCCAGCACATGCACTGGGTTCTGATTAACTTTTGCTCCACCAGAAACTTGGAAAACTTCTCTGGCAATGTCGGAAATCTCCCACAGTTGATATTTATTAAGGCTTTTGCTGCCTGTAAGACATGTGAAAGCCAATCCAAGTGATTGATAGGTCTGATCTGCTTTGCTCCGTGTTTTCTCGGCCAGGTTGAGATTTGGCTTGAACAAGTGAAACCTGGAATTCTTTTTTGAGTAGGAGCATGGTCAGCCACAGCTTCTGGCTGGGGTGGAAGCAGAGACAAAACAAAGGCATAGCAGCAGCAGGCTTTGGGAGCCAGGTGCCTTCTGCCCCCTGAGCCCCTGCCTGTCCCACTTGCACCGTGGTGGCTTCCAGGGACACTTCCAAAGCCATGGTCAGCAGCAGCAATAAGTTATTTAGGGTTGAATCCTTGCACCATCTACATATGCCCATGATTTTTTGGGAACAAGCCATAACTCATCCCTTCAAAGCAAGGCCAAGCTGCCAAGTTCCAATGCAGTTCCTCATGTCCACTAAGTCTGGAGAGGGTTCTGTGTCTGCTGCTGTACCCTCCTCCAAATCCTTTTGATCACAGCTGCCCTTCCCACAGATCTGCCACGGCAAACAACCAGCCTCAACCCACACGTGTTAATCTGTGAAGGACATTTTGTGGGATGTGTCAGAGCTCCCTGCAGTCCCGGACTTGCAGGGATGCACTGCCAAAGGGGGATCTTTCAACCAAAAAATCTCAGCACTTTTCTCCTGCAGGCAAACAGCCCGGGGAGGGGTGAAATGTGGGAGCAGGTAGTGGCTGTGGATGGCAGCAAAGAGATGCTGAATCACAGGGCACCCCTTCCCAGGCTGGGGACGGCTGGGGAATGGCAGAGCTTTGCTGGGAAGGTGGCAAACTGCTGGCTCATGGCAGAGTCTGGACGTGCTGGGCTGTGTCTGGGCAGAAGCCCCACATGGAAACCAAGCTGCAGAACCACTGGTTTCAGAGAGACTTGGAGTCATGCAATCAAGAAGAAAAACTGTGCAATTGTGGTTGCAAGACTGATGTTGCACAGCAGTGACCTGGGTTTGGGTTCCTGTTCCCATCCTCTCTCCTTAGGTAAATACATTCCCTTGCTTTTTTCTGCCTCAAATCGGGCCTTTTCAAACATGATTGTCCTGCTTGTATGACAGTTTACAAAAAGGGTGTGAGCAGTGCCCCTGAGGTGACTCGTGACATTCCTCTGCTGCCCCAGGGCTGGTGTCTGTGGGGCAGCAGGTCCCAGATTTTCTACCAGGGAACTCAAGAGGGAGTTTCAGGTGACATCTCCATGTGTCTGCAGAAACAGCCTTGGAATGGGCATTGACAACCAGCCACATCTGTTATTACAGTACTGAGGGCAGGGCAAGGCTGCAAAGTCTTTGTGATGAAGCTTCTATTGAGACCAGGTGGGAAAATTAGGGCTTGGGTTGGGAGGCTCCTCTATAAATCACAGCAAACCCGAGGAAAGGTCTCTGTCTCCCTGTTCACCAGACCGTGCTGCTCCCCTGGTACTCCTCAGGCTGGTTCTGGCTCTGGGGAAGACGGAGAACTGTGACTTTTAAAATCAGGAGCAGAGGGAAACGCTCACATTTTCCCACATGCTGGAGCCAAGGAGCTGTTAAGCCATGAGGTCATGGTCAAAAGAGGATGGTTGTCCCATGAGCTCATTCCCAGATGGGTTGGTGAGGAGCAGGTGGCTCCATCTGACAGCAGAGAAGTGGATGGGCTCAGCCTGTGCTTCCCCAGCCCACCAGAGACCCACGGAGCAGAACGTCCCACATGGAAGATTTTCCACTAAAATAATATTTATTTTTTTTTCAATAAGGAAGTAATTATCAGCAAAATGGGAAGCTTATGATTGAAAACCCCTTGTTGTTGGGGTTTTTTTTCCCCCCAGAAAAGATTTCAAAATGGAAAATGGGAGTGTTTAAACAAACACCTGAAAGCAAGACACAACTAAAGCAGCGAGGAGGTGGAATTAAACAAGTACAATCACACTGGTCCATTACTTCTTGACAGGAGAGATAAATGCTTGCTGAGCATCTTGAGAGGAGGTTGAGCTCTGTAAAACAACTTGCCTGAAACAACGAGATCATGTATCTGTCAGCACGGGCTCCGTGTCCGACCTCCACACACTTGTGTTGGTGCTGACAGCGCGTCCTGGACGTGGACCCACTGGAGACACATCCCTGGGAAGGCCACGGCGACACAGCTGCACATCCCAGGCAGGTTTTGCTCTCAGACTACACCAGCACTCGTTGCTTGTGTGGCTGTGATGCCTAAAATTGAAGAAATAATTTTCTGGGCAATGTTAGGATAGAAAGGTAAAAAAAATAGCTCTTTAATAAGATCTCTTAGGTGCATAAAGGTGGCACATGCACCCCCCCCACACACAGGTTTTATGAAATTATAGTATCATCTTATTAGAATATCTGACTATTGCCTCAGGGGGATACACCCAGCCCAAAAATTGTCCATCCCTCAGGTCCTCCCACAGGCAACACCTCCCAGAACTGGGTTAGTGGTCCCAAGACCCCCTATCTTCCTCCCATGAAAGTTTTCCTCATGATGCTCTGTCCTGCTTGGCCCTCTTACAAGGATCCTGGGCCTTCTCTGATGGTTCTGACTCTCTTATATCAAGAGATACATGTTCTTATTCTATACAGAATATTCATGTTCTTTACCTTGCTACAATCTTTGTCCATTGGAATTCTTGACGAGAAATAATAAACAACATTTCAGGAATCTAATACAAAGGCACTTAGCTGAAGTGCTGCTAAAAGAGTTATACTTAAAATGTATATAACCTAGATTTTAAGGCATCAGCTGGAGCTCGTTTGTACAGACCTGGACACAGGGTTAGGAGCATTTTCAAGTTTTTCCACTGCATAGTCCTAAATTTCAGGTTTTACGCTCGCCTTGCAGGATGTGCTGAGGGATATTGTCACCCCAAAGGCACCAAACCCTGAGCCAACCAGCAGCATCTATCACCTGCTGGGAATTATTTGTCCAGGGAAAAACTGGTGGTGCGAAAAAAAAGAAATAAAAGCCAATCCATCCCAATAACAAGCAGATTTCTGCAGGGGCCTGGCACTGCGATGTGTGATTTCAGCAGAAGGATTTCCCTGTCTCAACAGCTGAAGAAAACATGACAGTCTGGTGTTTTCCTTTAGTGTCATGAGCAGATAATAAGAGAAAAATGCCAGGGTGCACCCAGCTGGGTGCTGCGGTGCCCTGGGATCATCTCCACAGGCTCCAGGTGATCAAGATGTGTCAGATTTCTCTGAGGACATGGCTCAGCTCAGCTTCAGGCTTCCATCCAACCTGCCCTTGGACACTTCCAGGGATCCAGGGGCAGGCACAGCTTCTCTGGGCAACCTGTGCCAGGGCTTCCCCACCCTCTGAGTAAAGAACTCCTTCCTAACATCTGATCTAAATCTTAAACAGTTAAACAGATTTCTCCAGGCTGGAATATGGCCGGGAGAAGGGCTCTGATGGGCTGCCCTCCCCTCCACGGCTGCTGGTCACCCCTGGGGACACCAATGTGCTGCTGTGACCCCTGGGAGGCCAGTGTAGCACCTTGGGATCTGTTGAACAGAGGAATTTTAATTTGCACTATTGAAATGTTTTGCACGACGTCTAAAGCTAGGGGTGTAATTTGGAATGAACAGCCTTGTAATTTATTCCCAAATATTAGCACATTGGCTGCTCCGTGACAAAGGGAGCTGATGGGGATACAATGCTGCACCTTCTCCTTGCTCCTCCCACCATCTGCTTGCAATATTCGTGCCTGAGCACATAAGAAAACATTAATGTCCATAAGCACTGGCCCATCTCATCAAGCTAAATATGAACCATGTCAGAGCCATTACAGGAGAACTGGGAAAAAATTGCTTAAACATACAGCCCTCATCATTAATAGCTTGTTATTGGCAGGACTGATGTGCATTACTATCCCATACCACGCCGATCCAGTACATAAATGTTTTCTTTAGCATATTTTTAATGTTGCTAATTTATCTGTTACTGTCACACTGGGGCTGTTAGCTTTGAACAAATGGCTGTTATTAATCACTGGAGAGCTATTAGACACCACAGCCCTGGTGTTAAATCAACTCAGGAGTGGCACTTGTAGGAATATTCAAACAGAAATTTCAGGTTGCCTCGGCGCTGGTCGTGTGGTTGACGCCTCTGGGGTGGGAGCCGTGGAGTGCCTGCAAATACTGCTCCTGTGTGCCCAGCCTGCCCAGTGGAAATTCCTTTCTCTGAAGAGTAATTTCAGTTTAAGACCTTATTTATTAGGAAGTTGCTTTGGGGTGGAAAAAAAGAAAAAAAAAAGGGAAAAACATTGGCAACGGTGTGAGTTCAGCCGGGTGGTGTTTAACCCTGGGGGTGCTTTTCTGCTCTGGGTTCTCTGAGCAGCAAAGGGTTTGTGTTCACTCTGTTCCCCTGTTAACCTGCTGCTGCTGAGGGAGGGCAAGATACATAGGACTTCAGGGATGAGGAGAGGGTTAATTCTTTGTGCTAAGCCCTGCTTTCCTGGGAGGCTGTGCCAGTCTGCCCATCCCTCCTGGGCACAGGCAATTCCTGAGATGTTTTTGGGATGGACAGAGCGAAGATCTTCAGTGCAGTTCAGGCTGCAGGAGAATTTGGCTCAGGCTCTTCCTGTTTTCAACTTTATTTTCATCAGGAAAAACTGAGCTACAGGGCCATCAACACTTTAAACAGCACTAAGCTGGTATCAAACCCAGATGTGTCCCTTTCAGTCCCACAGGAGCAGGACATCTCTGTTTTTCCAGCCTCTTGCACCACAGGTTCTCTTCGGGATGATGGCAAAAAATAGAATCACAGAGGGTTTGGGTTGGAAGGAACCTTCAAGATCATCTCATTTCACCCTCTGCCACAGGCAGGGACACCTTCCACTAGCTCAGGTTGCTCCAAGCCCCGTCCAGCCTGGCCTTGGACACTTCCAGAGATCCAGGGGCAGCCACAGCTTCTCTGGGCAACCTGTGCCAGGGCCTCACCACCCTTACAGCCAAGAATTTCTTCCTAAATCTCTCCTCTTCTCCTAAATAATAATTATTTTGGTCAGACCTCAATAGCCTGGGAAGCAGCAATCCAGTTCTGGTCCTTCCAGGGCTGAATGGAGATGAAAGAAGGATGGAGCTGAACGGAGGGAAGGAAACCTCAACAAGAGCCCTTTCAAAGGGGAGATGTTTTACACAAATCATTTCAGGGATTAATGAACTTGTGTTTTCCAGCAAGACACTGATTCATGAGAAAGCTTTGATTCATGAGACCTGCTGGACTCATAGATCCATTAAATATATGGACTTGCTGGCTGCTGTAACGAAGCTGCCAGAAAGCAGCCGTGAGTGGGAGGTGCCTGGTGGTCACCTATGGTGCTCCACAAATGTTTCTTCAACTGAAAACAAATGTAATTTGGAACAGTTTTATGGCCGTTCTGGAAGGGCTGCTGTAATTTTTATTTTCTCCATCATTTCTGAGTCACCTCCTGTTTGAAAGAACAAATCTCAGTAGCAGAGTGGTCTCGTCATTAATCTTCTGTTGGACTTCAAAGGGAAGACTTTGGAAGGATTTTTGGGTCCCATGAGAATGTTTTACCTCAGATTTTGTACTGACAATCCAGAAATCCACTGTAACTTTACAGCTTTCTGTGTTTTCTTCTAAGGATGGCTCTTTGCAGGTACTTTTTGGGAGCATTGCAGGGGAGTTATCCAGGGAAATACCTCAAAGGGCTTGTAATTATCAGCAGTTCCTTGTTTAGAACTGCACCACAGTGCACCAGTCACAAGGGGATGCTGCTCAACTGAGTGGGAAAAGGGACTTTTCTGTCCTTTTTGCACTTCCTGCAGTGCTTTTCCATACCTGGACAAAAGCATGTGTTGGAGAAGGTGTGCAGGCAGCTGAAAGGCCCCTGTTTCCAAACTGGTCCGGTATTCTTAATGAATGTCATTAATGCTGAGTAATCAAGTGAACAGAGGTGGAGGTCATGGCTTTGTATCACCACTGACTTCTACATATTTACCTTGTGCTTTTGTCCCTGACTGGAGACCTCACAGCTGGGTTCTCACATTTGGGATAACCTAATTGGGTGCCTTTTTCAACAACCCACGGTGCAAAGCCAGAGCAGCCCCCGGGGTGACCCAGCCTGACCTGCTGCATAATTCAGGGCTGAGACTCCCACAAACCCTTTGTGTGCTAAGGTGCTCATGTGGGACTGAGCACATCAGCCAAGGGTTCTGCCTTTGCACTCCTTCAGCCAGGATTTCTGAATTTGCACCTCTTCCCAGACTGTTTTGTTTAACTTCTGGGGGACAGCCACTAAACCTTGCTGTGTCTTCGCCTCTTGGTATCAGAGCCTTTGCTGGAGCTTTCGGGATCACTTCTCTGGAGAATAAGCTCAGCAAATGGAGCATCCTAAAGCTCTCACTGCTGGGCCTTTGCTGTCATCACTGCTTCACATCGCAGAGCTCCCCACACCAGACAGCTGCCTACCAAATCCTCATCTGGCCACACAATTAGTGGAAGGTGGCAGAGAGTGGGATTTTTTTTTTTTCCCCTTAATACACAGCCCCATCTTCTCCCCTTGAGAAATTAATTCTGTGTTGGTTCCAAATGGGTGGCCCCAAAGATTGCAACCCTTCACTAAACAAGGTCTCCCGGGGTTCCCCAGCCATCAAACCCTTTTCCAGGCTGCCACACTGGTGTGCTACAAGCTTGGTCTTACGGCAGCAAAGGCACAGGGATGATCCCTGGCCAGGCTTCTCCCTGGCAGGTTTGCTGCCGGTTCTAACCTTGCCTGGGCATCAGAAGAGAGAGTGATACATCGGTTCTTTTAAAAACCTCTCTGAATTCACACTGAGATGCTCCCTAAAAAAAATCAGTTGAACTCATAGTCCCTGGGGGCTCCCCTGGGACCAGCTGCTCCCCAGCACCTTCAGATTTGGGACCAGTGTCAATGTAAGGGAGTTCTCCCATGGGGAAATTTTCCTGTTTTCCAGTGGAGTCTTCCACTCTTTCTCTCTTTAGGACACATTCCTGGCAGCTTGCACTGAAGATCCCCAGGTGATCTCTTCTGGCTGATGAGATGTGGAGTTCAGGCAGGTAAAATCCAGGCAGAACACATTAACTGCCTCATTCCTTTACACTCTTTCCTGGCTTGTAATGGAAACATAAAGCCTGCCTTTGTTTTTAAACTCAGATCTAAACAGTAGCTGCTATAACTTATTAGGTTGGAACGTGAACTCTGTATGAAAGATGAAGGGGGAATATGATGTATTTGCAAAAGGATCTTAGTGGGTCCTAACTTAAAAGCATCTGTATAAATTCATTGCGAGTAATACACTCCTAATTATTCATTTTCCTTGGCACCGATTAAAGAGCTGAGTAACGGCTTCTGTCTCTTTATATTTAGTCTATTATTGTTTGAAAAAGGCCAGGGGGACTCCAGCCCTGTTCAGAAATGATATTCCCCCTTATACATACACATCCATATTACCAGCAGCCATAGGAAAGGGGGATATAATTACCAGCAGCTGAGAGACAATGACATTTTTATTGACCTCCTGGCAAATCTGCGGAGGGAGAGAGCCTGACAACTCTTTGGCTTTCACCCACATTCCTCCACAAGTTCTGGTGGGGAGCTGGGGAGAGCTTGGAGTTGCTCCCCTCCTCAGGAATCAGCTCGTGTTGGCCAAACAGCAGCTGCCTCCGTGGGCTGAGAAGCCTGGAGGGACAGAGCAGGGCAGCTGCAGGGGCAGGAGAGGCCTGGCTGTGTCAGAGCTTGTTTGGAGGAGAGATGAAGTCACTGTCTGCCTTTTTCCAGAAGATGAGCCCAAGAGCCTCTCCAAGGTGGGTAGACTGGCCTTGGTGGTCTCCATCAACCCAGTGACCTCAGGCAGGGGAGGGCTCCTGCTGACCTGGGGGCAAGAGCACAGGCATGACCTGCTGCAGAGGTCCAGGATGGAGGTAACAAGTTTGGTTCTTCACCAAAGAGGGAAAAGTTATGGGAATTTAGCTGGTTTTGCAAAACCTGAGAAGATTTTATCATAGACTCAGGGAACGGTTTGGTATAACAGGGACCTTAAAGCTGATATTGTTCCACCCACTGCCACGGGCAGGGACACCTTCCACTATCCCAGGTTGCTCCAAGCCCCGTCCAACCCAGCCTTGGACACTTCCAGGGATGGGGCAGCCACAGCTTCTCTGGGCAACCTGTGCCAGGGCCTCCCCATTCTCACAGGGAACAATTTCTTCACAATATATAATCTAAATCTACCCTCCTTGAGATTAAAGCCATTGCCCCTTGTCCCAAGTCCCTCTCCAGCTCTCTTCGAGCCCCTTTAGGCACTGGAAGGGTCTCTGAGGTCACCCCAGAGCCTTCTCTTCTCCAGGTGAACACCCCCAGCTTCCTCAGTCTGTTTTTCAAGGTCTTTTGCTTAAATAGCAGAAGAGACCTGGGCTTGAGCACATGGGGTACCTTCTGGGGTCTGAGGAGTTGAATCCAGCTCTCCTTTGCCTGGTTGGGTCTGTGGGCTTGATCCAAGGTCTCTCAGCACCGAGTCAGTGCTGCAGATACTCCCCCCCAGCTCTTCCTGGTGACATTTATGTGATGTTGATTATTGTCCTTTAGGCCTGGCAGCAGCAGAGTCAGAAGTTTTAGCTGTGCTGAAAATCCCCAAAGCACCCTCGTGTTCAGCAGCCCTGCCCAGGGCTCCGAGCACTGCACTGGGGGGGTCTTTGCTTCCAGTCTCCTGGATACAACCCCCTCAAGCCCATCTCCATGGCTGATGTCCTGTCAAGGCTGCTCACCTGAAAGACCCCCTTTTATCCTGCTTTTTGCTCTGAACAAAGCCAACTTCTGCCTCCTCCAGTGTCCCAGGGTGTTTGGGAAGGATCTGCTCTGTGCTTGCTGCTGTCCTCTGCAAATAATAAATATTAAAGCCTTTGCAGTCTCAAGCAGATCCAGTTTAATTCAGAATAGATGAGATGAAGACAATTTCTGAGGGGAAAAAGTGGATAAATGGTAAATAAAATTTGTGGAGATTGGTCTAAACGTTAGAGACCAAATATTTCTGGGTTTTGGCAGCTGACAAGTTAAACGTTTCAAGCAGTTCTTTGGCAATTCAAATAGAAGAGAATTAGCTGTGTGGTCAGAACTAATGGGGTTTACTGTGTTTTCCCTTTGACTGGTTGGCATGTTTCATTTTTCAACTGTCAAAGTCCTGAAAGATCTGTGCTTTGACAGAAAACCCTCGGAATATCAGCAGGATGAGCATTTCCATTTGCTCAAATGAGTCTGGTTTAAAAATGGCTTGAATGGAAGGTTTTAATGGTCTCCAGCTGATGGGCCACTGCTTCAGATCCTGAATTCTCTCAATCCCACACCTTTTTCCCTGAGAACAGCTTGTGTACCTCACACGGCTGAGGTTGTGTTTAAACCTCACCCGAACACAAGCAAGTTTTGCCAGTTTAAGGGTGTGGGGTTTGTTGTTTTGTTTTTTTTTTTTATTTCAGGAGCCTTAAATGCAGCCAAGCAATTTAACACTGGCACTATTTTTGTCCAGCCAACATGTAGGAATTCTGGGGCATTTCATATTCTGACTTAATATTTGGTGTGAGCAGAGCCCTGGTGCCTGACAGCTCTGTTTACCCTCTGCAAAATCCGAGGGAAGGTGTGAGAGCAACACCTTTGGGGCAGAGCACTCCGCAGAAAGACACCCAGGCATGGGCAGTGCTGAGGAGCCCCAGCCTTGCAGAGGTGCCAACACCAAAAATCCATGTCCTACCGAATATGGTACTTAAAGAAACGAATTTTCCCAGGACTCTGAGCCCTAAGACCTGCTTGCACATCAAGCCCTCCCCAAGTACCTCTGTGTACCCCAGGCTCTGATCCCAACATCCTCCCACCCCTTCTTCCAGCCTTATCTTCCTCTTGTCCTCAGGCCTTTGTCCTCTCCCTCTGGAGGCTCTTGGCATCCTCCCTTTTCCCACTGTGCCACTATTTCATCCCATCATACTTAGTGCCAGGATTCATCCAAGGCCTCCCACACCTGCATGTCCCCTACCCATGGAATGGCAGCTTGTCTGATGAGCTGAAGAAGGGGAGAAGGTGTTTGGATGGACCCCTTTTCCCAGGTGTAGGATTTGCCAGTTATCTCCCATCAGCTCCTGCAGTCCTTACCTTTGGTGACCTCTTATCCTGAACTTCCCTTTTTTTCCTACTATCTTGAATTTTCTTCAGTGTCTTTTCTATTTGTATTTGCCCTGAAGGCTGTAGGTCCCTTCCCTTCCTTTCCCTTCCCTTCCTTTCCCTTCCTTTCCCTTCCTTTCCCTTCCTTTCCCTTCCCTTCCCTTCCCTTCCCTTCC